>JALAZF010000236.1:9147500-9631603 GCA_022829125.1 Lathyrus tuberosus | reverse complement strand
TAACCCTTTTCAGCCTCAATATTGGGCTTTGTACATGACAAACAAAGTACTCTCTTGTTGAGTCAATAACCTTTTCACACTCTCTTGTTGAGTCAATGGTACAAAATAAAAGCACTCTCTTGTTGAGTCATTGAACTTTTCAGTACTCTCTTGTTGAGTCAATCTCCTAAAAGGACTCTCTTGTTGAGTCAAATCTTTTTTAGCCTCAATCTTGGGCTTTGTACAAGACACCATATAAACACTCTCTTGTGGAGTCATTCTTCTTAGCCTCAATCTTGGGCTTTATACAATACATATATAAACTTTCTCCAACAAAGTCAAAATATTCATAACCTTCTCTTAAGCTTGGGACAAATATCTTCCCTAGCGGAGTCAATTCCTCCCAGCCTTTTTCTAGGCTTTGAGAATTAATATCCCTAAGCGAAGACGATCCTCTTTTCAGCCTCAATCTTGGGCTTTGTACAAGACACCCAAATAAAACACTCTCTTGTTGAGTCAATATCCTTTAGCCTCAATCTTGTGCTTTGTACAAGACACATATAAATTTCCCTAAACAGAGTCAATCCTCTTTTTAGCCTTAATCTTGGGCTTTATACAAGACACCGTATAAATATCTCCAGCAGAGTCAATCCTTTTTTAGCCATAATCTTGGGCTTTGTACAAGACAGATAAAACCTCTCACCCGTAGAGTCAGTTTCTCCTTTTAGCCTCAATCTTGGGCTTTGTACAAGACAGATAAAACCTCTCACCCATAGAGTCAGTTTCCCCTTTTAACCTCAATCTTGGGCTTTGTACAAGACATACAAAAAATTCCCCTGGAAAAGTCAACTTTTAGCCTCCTCTTAGAATTTGTATAATGATATCCCCAAAAGAGTCAGTCTCTTTTTAGCCTCAATCTTGGGCTTTGTACAAGACAGATAAAACACTCTCTTGTTAAGTAAGTATTTTCCAGCCTCCTCTTAGGCTAAAGACCTCCCCAGTGGAGTCAATCAATATCTTATCTTCAACCTTGGGCTTTGATCAAGGCACACAAAAATCAACATTCCCCTCAGAGAAAAATAAAAAATCTCTCTGTAGGAAGACATTTCTCTGTGTTATCACACATAAAAACAAACCCTAATCCCAGATAACTGCTATAAGTGGCACACTTGTTGATTCAAACATCCAAGTTGTAGTCCATTTCTTATCCTGGTAAACTACCTCTTTCATCTAATTGCTGTAAGTGGCAAGCCTATGGATTATTTACATCCACGCCACTGTCCCTCTCTTAGCATGAAAGACTCCTAAGGAAAAATGGCATTGCTCTACACTGATTTAAAGTTTCCTCCTTTAGGACAAATCCCCTATAAAGGAAATTATGGCATTACTGGATTCATATATCCAAGTTAAAGTAATCCTCCTTTATAATTAGTCACCCAACAGTTGTGATAAACAGACGAGATGTCTCCTTTTAGAGATGACAAATTCTCTCTCGGTCAAACCTTTTAGCTTCAATCTTGGGCTTTGAACAAGACACCAAAACATCTTTTCCTCCCATAGAATAGGAGGAACTACGATTGCTCTGATTTCACTGTTTCTTTAAATAGGAATACATAGGCATTAGATTGCAAAATCTTAGCGAGCATACTAATCAAAAACTCTAGGTCCAATACCTTCACACTAATCAAAACTTAGTTACAGTACCTTACCAAACTCATCAAAAACTCACACTCTATCCCTCTCTCAAACATCTCCCAAAGAAGAAACCAACCCACAACCGATAAACACCATCAAGTATAAAAAGCAGAACCTATTGCTAACAACCTGTGGATAACCACATATATGATGGGTAATTGACAACTCCCCATTGTATAACCTGACCCCGAACTCCCCGAATCTCTTAAGCGTTTGTTCAGTTAAACATTTGTGTGCAAGGTTAGTTTTAGATAGCTTCCCTTTCCCTTCCAGCTTCACGGGATACATAAGAAATCAGAAAGTAGCACCCCACTCCTACCATTGCGGTGAGGAGAAACCCATGGCGATAAGGTGGTCGCGTCACCGACAAAAATCGCACGCTACACCTGGGTAGTGGGTACTTGTTCTTGATGGTGACTTTATTCAACTGCCGGTAATCAATACATAACCGAATTCCACCATCCTTCTTCTTTACCAATAACACTAGAGCTCCCTAGGGAGAAACATTAGGTCGGACAAAATGCTTAGCCAATAATTCTTCCAATTGATCCTTCAATTCTCTTAACTCAAGTGGTGCCATCCGATACGGAGAAACGGATATAGGAGCCGTTCCCGGTATTAGGTCAATAGAGAATTCCACTTCCCTTTCCGAAGGAAGAGAAGTGACATCCTCGGGGAGAACTTCAGAAAACTCATAGACTACAGGAATATTCAGAACTTGAAGGTCGCTACTCTCTTCCTTAGTGAGAACGAAAAGAACATATTTTTCCTTCTCAAACAAGAAATTTATCATTCCAACCGTACCTTCTAAAATAGTAGTCAACACATCTTTCGGAGTTACCTCAACGGATGGAATGATGATTAACTTTTCTTCACAACCAATAAACACCGAATTAGCAGAAATCCAATCCATTCCCAAAACAACGTCTACTTTCTTAAGCGGCAAACAAATAAGATCAATATGAAAAACTCTCCCATCCACAGATAAAACATAATTTTCACACATTAAAGGTGTTTCAACCATCTCATCCATGGCAGTAGTAACCACCATGGGTGGAGAAAACAGAATAGCCTGCAACCCAAGTCGCTTCACACATTGTATTGACACA
Source organism: Lathyrus tuberosus (assembly GCA_022829125.1). Classification (NCBI taxonomy): domain Eukaryota; kingdom Viridiplantae; phylum Streptophyta; class Magnoliopsida; order Fabales; family Fabaceae; genus Lathyrus; species Lathyrus tuberosus. The sequence goes on along the minus strand of JALAZF010000236.1, from coordinate 9,628,820 downwards.
AAAGAGTGTGTTGCTCCACAATCAAATAATACAAAACAAGGATTCCTATTAACGAAACATGTACCTGCAATCAAAGAGTTATCACCCTTTTTCTTCCTTGCATCCAACGTATAAACTCGACCGGTACTCTTTCCTTGTGTCTGATTCCCATTCTAAGGACAATCCCTCTTTAGATGACCCATCTTATGACACTAAAAGCATCTCACACTTTCGATACCACACCTTCCATGATGACTCCTACCACAAGTACGACACACAGGAGGTGCACTAGTCCAAGAATTCTGAACTTATTTCCCTTTGAAAGCTTGTTGTCTAGGCTTAAACTGTTGGTTTGATCTTCCACGATCATTCTGATTCTACCTACTCAAATCCCCCTCTGCTTGAACTTTCTTCAGGCTGTTCTCCGCCACTTAACATTGCCTTAGCAACTCAGCATAAGTGGTGAACTCTCTTTGAGACACACTCTGAGAAATCTCAGCTTTCAAACCAAAAAGGAATTGGTCAATTTTCCACCTTTCATCCGGAGCATACACGACCTGCCTAGAGTAAGCAGCCATGATCTCAAACTTCTCCGCAGAAGCAGCCACACTCAAAGTACCTTGCCTCAACTGTTGGAAATCAAACTCCTTTTGGGTCCTCAAAGAACTAGGGAAATAATTCTCCATAAAAGTAATCTTAAATTGCTCCCAGAATTTTGGCACCTCTTGAATAGTCATTAAAGCTGAAGCACTCTCCCACCACCTCGTAGCAGGACCTTTCAAAGAGTAAGAAGCAAACACCACTTTGTTCTCTTCATTACATTGAACTATCAGAAAGATTCTCTCCATACCAGCCACCCATTCATGAGCTTTCACAGGATCTAATCCGCCATGAAATTTTAGAGGATTCATGCGGATGAAATCCCGAAAGCTTCCACCTATAGCATCTGGAACAACTACAGAAGGATGAAGACCCCCATTCATCTATTGTACCATCTGCTGCATGAATTGGTTCTGCTGCTGCTGCATCTGTTGTAAAAACTGAGGCCATGGGACATACTCCTTGCCGTCTGGCAGATTCGTCCCTGCAGGAGTGGTTTTGGGTCTACCACGATTGCTTCTGTATCCATCAGCCATGTTCCTAAACGTCATACATATAGGATTAAGTTGATCAGGCTCAATGCCATAAATATAACATTTAAGACCAATGGCGACACAACACATATGAAACGGAAAGAAATACTTATACTATTTCGTGGCTAGGCTGAGGATACGACCTGCTCTGATACCAACTGTAACACCCATATATAACATCATACATCAAAGCATATATATTATATATGAGTCCAAGTTTTGGTACTGAAATACCATAAGTTCCTAGTCAACACATTGTATACATTACATGCCCAAAATACAATATAAAAAAAACTATGGCATAATATATACAAGATGTTCCAAAGTACTATGAACTAGATCAACATAGTGATCTCAAAATAAAACTCCAAAGCAGAAACCATGCCATCCAAAAAGCCAAGATACGTAAGGATAATCAAACGACTTTATCCTTACCCTTCGCGGAACCTGAAGCACCTGTAATATAATCAACAACATGGGGTGAGATATTAAATCCCAGTGAGTTCCCTATCTTATAGATTCTCTCGGGTTTACAAGGTTCTAACATCCTAACTCACGTCAAGGGGAAAGGAAGTGACCCGGGTCATGGATCCTTGTAATTTACTTGACATATGAAATGGATTCGGGTTCTATGGGCCATTAACCGTTATGAACTGTCACTTCACACAGACAATAAACCGTCACAAGCTCTACCCTTAGGTTTCATTCGTACTACACGCGGGAATCAAACCTGCCAAGTAATCATGCGTACATTCCAGAGGAGCTCCAAGCTCATGAAACGAAAATTCAAGGGGAACGGTTACAATTACGTGATCATACACACAAACACGATTGTATTCGAAAATCACAAGGCTACATTCCCCTTAAGGCCCTTTTGCCTTTTCACAACCAACGAGGTTCACACATGTTCCGTACTAGTGTTTCACTCTCCTCTAGACCATTACTCGGTAAGGATGCACCTTCCTACATCGAATGCACGAGCATTGTCATCTAGATTATCTATCCATTCCTAGTCACTTTACTAGGTTCTAATATAAATTCATGGTGAAGTTCCTCACTCTTCCTATTCCATATTTTAAACATGTTATCATCTAATTTCTTTCCATGATAAGGGGTTAAATGTAACACAATACAATAGTATAGCAAAATTGCCATAGTAATTCAATTCATAAAATTTAATACATTCTTGGGTTTTCCTTTGATTATTTAATCGGGCTACAAAATCGATAATTTTCACTTTCATTGTGTAGAATATTTCCACAGCTTTCCAGCGGCACCAAGAATGCCTTGATCGGAAACACGGTTCAAAAGATATTAATTTTTCAATATTTTTCAAAAACACAATAGTGGTAACCGGTTACCTCAAAATGAGTAACCGGTTACCCATTCTCACTGCGCATTACAGTAGCCAATTTTCAATCAGGTAACCGGTTACCTCAAAATGAGTAACTGGTTACTTAGTTCAATTTTGCGTAAAAACTGTTATTTTCTTGCAAGTAACCGGTTACCTCCAAATGAGTAACCGGTTACCACTGAACCAGCCTAAAACTTGCTATTTTCAGCATACAAATCTATGGAAACCCATCCAAAACTCATAGGAACATCAAGCAAGCATATTAGGTTCAATATACACATAACCCGACTATATTACCCTACTAATTCCACATTTCAACTGTTAGAAACATCGATTCCATAATATTATTCACAATCCAACATTTCTAACCTAAACTCCAACATTTCCAAAATTTCTAAAACTCAAGTTCTAACTAGAACCCACCTCTGAACAAGATGATGATGAAGATTGAGAGATGATTTGAAGAAGAGATGATGAATATCCAAGCTTTCTTCTTCTTCTTCTTCTTCTTCTTCTTCTTCTTCTTCTAGGTTTCTTTCTCTTTTTCTCCTCTTGCTCCTCCTTCTCTCTACTCTTACTAACTTCTCTTTCTATCTTTGCTCCAAATGAAGAGGAAAGGAAAATGAAATGATATGTAGAGATATCATTTAGTTAGTAACACTAACTTAAATGTCCAAATTTGTCTCTAAAGTATCACTTGATAAAACTTCAGGGTTAGATAATATTAATTTGACATGCTCTGAGCTCATCAGTTACTCTAATTATCTTTGCAAATAATTTCTCAGAGTACACCGGAACCCAGTTGATTAGAACTAATATTATCCAGAGCAAATTAAAAATACGGGGTATTACAATTATATATATAAATATATATTTTATTTATTAAAACAATAAAAATGAAAAATATTGACTAAAAATTTAAAAAATAAATAAAATGAGAAAATTGGGAGGGAAGCAACTTAATAATAAAAAAAAACAAAAAAAAAATATTAGTGACCGAAATTTCGGTCACTGAATTTTTTTATGAATTAATTTATATAAAAACGATTATTTGAGACTGAAAATTATGGTCACAAAATATCAGTCGCTAATTCGGTGGCTAATTTTATTTAGTGACCGATTTAGTAACTTTTAAAATTTTACTAACATGATGTCTAATTTTGATAGCTAATTCAGTCATTAGAGTGACAAAAAATTTTTAGTCACTAATTTGGTCACTAAAAGTGAATTTTCTAATAGTGAAAAAGTTGAGTATTTAAATAACTTTATTTTTTATATAATTGTTAGATGATCTTAATCTTTTGATAAAGGATCCGTTTAGAACTTTTTAATATTGCAACATACTATTCCATGTCCTTTGAACACATAGTAGGATTTGTCGCATACGAAGTTGTACTTTTTGCTACGTACAATTCAAAATTTGTACCTTATGTACTATTGCTGAGTTGTCTTAAATTGAACATTTAGAGGGAAAACAACTGAGGTATTTTTTCTAAAAAAAGCTTTACCGATGGTTTTTATAGGAACAAGCTCTTAGAAAAAAGAAACTTGATCTTCTATTAGAGAATCCAACAGTTGACTTGCAGTTTAGAGTAGACTAGAGAAATCAGGTAGTTAGTTGAATACCATGACTTGATGAAAGAGCTAATAGCATGTAACAGTCGTTGCCACAACGAGTCACCAAGGTGCATGTCAAGAGGCTTCAACATATGTGTTATCAAGAAGCTTAATGATTAGTTCAAGAACTTGTTTACACCAGTTCTCTGGGGTTGAACCCTTTTGATCAAACACTTGCAACCAAGACGCATATTATTTGATAAATTTTGAAGGAAACTATCTCTCATCAAAGGAACAATTCTAAGACTTCATCATGTATTGCTGAGGCTTAATGGATTTGGTTTAAACTCCTAATCCTAGGATTAGGGACCTTGATATTAAGCTTTCTGGCAGGAGTGGTGAGGTGTGGTACTGTTTATCCATGGGAAGGTTGGATGGCCAGTGAGAGGAGGTGAAGCGGAGGCACGAGGTGAAGCAGGGGGCATAGTTCATTGTGGGTGGATAGAAAAGGAAAAAAAATAGAGGAAAATGAAAAGATTACATCATTTTTCTTTACCGAAATCCCAGATGAGTTCGGTGCTAGGGAGATGTTTGAAACTTTCAATGATTATGGGTTGGTGTGGGAAGTGTTTATACCAGCTAGAAGGGATAAAAGAGGAAAGAGTGTTGGTTTTGTTAGGTTTAGGAAAGTAAATGATGTTAGATAATTGGCTATTAGACTAGATAATATATTAATTAGAGGGAAAAAATCTATGCCAATCTACCAAAATTTAATCGTGTTGGGGCTGAAACAAGAGGGAAGGTGAACAGAATGATTGGAGAAGTTGAGGATAAGAAAGAGCCGTGTTTGAGGAAGAATAAGAATATACTTTATGGCATTAAGAATAGAACTTATGCAGAGGCTATGGGAGGAGATTCAGAAAGGAGTAGAAATGAGGTTCCTACTTTTGCTCATCTCCAGTTCAACATAGAGGAGGAGGAAATGTCAAGATTCAGGAAGGCATTCGTTAGAGAGGTCTGCAAGACGGGTAATACTTATAATATCCAAGAGGCTTTGAATGTAGAAGGTTTCTTCAATATTACTGCAACCCCGTTGCGATAAAATTATGTTTGTTGGAGGAAAGTAATCCTGGGGAGCTAGGGGAGCTAGTGAGAACGGAATCAAAGTGGATGGAAAGATGGTTTGAGAACATCCGGCCATGGACTCCTGAAGTAGTGGACAAGGAAAGATTGACTTGGTTAAAGTGTTATGGACTACCATGCCATGCTTGGAGCGAAAAGTTCTTCAAATTTATCTCAGGAAGAGTGGGGGAATATATATCATCTGATGAGGCTACTGCAAAGTTAAAGAGATTGGATGTAGCAAGATTTCTGGTGAAGACAAAGTTTGCTATCAATCTCAATGAGGTTTTTAACATGGAGATAAACGATAACATATACAGGATTAAAATTCTTGAAGATTTCCATGGGCCTAAAGAAATCACAATTAAGAGTGAAGAGGATTGGATGAGCTCAGATGATGAAAATGAAGACACGAATTCGGAGGATAGTGAAGCTATATCGAAAATGGAGTCATTGTCGGAGGAAGATGAAGGTGCAGAGAATGGGAATGTTCGCGAGGAGGAAGATGGTTGGGAGGAGGGGCCCACAATTCATAATGACGATGATAGGGGTAGGGATAAGCAGAGGAGGGTAGGTTTTCAGAGTACAGAAGGTTCTGTATTGGGAGACGAGGATGCAGGGTATGTAGGGGAGGACATGGTTCAGAATAGTGGCGGCAGAGATGTGTTAGCTACATTTGAAAAGGTGGTAGCTATGTTGGAAAATGATATAGTAGCTAGTAGGGGGATTTTTTTTGAACCACACGTGACCAGTGGTGAGATGGGTACAGTTAAGAGACTAAGCAAGATGGGTGTATCATCTGACAAGGTTGGGCCTAAGGAAATATGTGGAGTGGATATAACACTAAGCCCATTTCGTGATAGCCCACTCAAACCTGGGTGTAATGGTACAATGTCAAAAACGAAAAAAACAAAAACTCTAAAGGACATTTATGACCAAATCAAGATATCATACGCACCGTCATATTATTCGGCTCTCATTCAGATGGAAAATGGAAAAGGGGTGGAGGTATTTAGTAGAACTGCAAGGTTGGATTCTCTTAGTCAAATGGATAAGGATAGAGTAGAGAGCCCTATTTTTTCTGGAGGCTCAGTATTATGCTGTGAATCGATGAGTCATGGTGATGTTTTACAAGGCAATGTTAGAGTTAAGAAGTATTTGCATGATGTTGCATCCAAGGTTTGGCAGATGATCAAAACTTTGGGAGTAGAAGGGGAAGAAGATGATGAATTATTTGAAAGTGTTTTGAGAGAATTGGAATCAAGGGATCGTATGCACTTTGGAGCTCCGTTGAAGAAGCGAAGACTTCGGAAAATGATAAGTGAAGGTAAAATTGATGTGTGTTTTGTACAAGAATCAAAAATCCAGGTGATGAAAGATGAAATTGTGAATAAAATTTGGAATGTAGCGTATTGTGGTTGGTCTGCTGTTAACTCTAATGGGGGATCAGGTGGTATTTTATCTCTTTGGAACAAAGAGGTTATTTCTATGATGAGTAGCTTTAGAGGAGAAGGCTTTCTGGGAATTCAATGTGAATGAAAGGGGACTTGCTGTTACCTGGTTAATGTTTATTCACCGTGCCAATTAGTTGGGAAGTGTCGCCTTTGGACAAGGCTTATTGATTTGAAGAATAAATTCCCCAAGGGTGAGTGGGTAGTGGGTGGCAATTTTAATGCAATAAAGTCGAAGGAAGAAAGGAGAGGAATAGGCAGAGTGAATGAGACTGAGATGAATGAGTTTGCAGCGTTTATTGAGGCTATGGAGCTGACGGATCTTCCAGCAGTTGGCAACAAGTTCACTTGGATAAACACTAATGGGAGGTGTTAGAGCCGTTTAGATCGAATTCTTTTGACAGAGGGGCTAATCAGTGATTGGAAGGTCGTGGCCCAACAAGTAGGAATCAGGGATATCTCGGATCATAGACCAGTCTGGTTGAGGAGCAACTCGAAAAACTGGGGTCCTAAACCATTTAAGGTGTTTTCAAGCTGGTTTGATCACCCTGACTTTTTCAAATTTATTGAAAGCTCGTGGAAATCAATGGAGACAAACGGAAATTATGGGATCATCTTAGCTCATAAATTAAAGTTGCTGCGCGAAAAATTAAGGTGGTGGAATAAAAATAATTTTGGATGGGTTGATTTAAATGTTGAGGATGGTGTGAAGGAGTTGAATAGTATTGAAGATGCGTTAGCAGACGATTCAATTTCTAACGAGGAGGAGCAGTTACAATCAAGGAGTATCGCAATTGAAAAAATTTGGAGTAATCTCAGGATTAAAGAAAGTATATTGTGGCAGAAGTCGAGGGCGAAGTGGCTTAAAGAGGGTGAAGTTAATTCCAGGTATTTTCATGCTATGCTTAAAAACAAGGCTAGAAATAATTACATCTCTTTTGTCAAAGACGGGACGGTATTGCTAGAAGATGTTGCCTCAGTTAAGAGAGTTATTAAGGAGAAATTGTCTGATAGATTTGAAAGGAGCAATAGGATAAGGCCTATGTTGAATTTTTTTGATTATCCAAAACTTACTGATGTGGAGTAAGCAAGACTGCAGGAAGAGTTTACGCAGGAGGAAATTTACGAGGCAATTTGTAATTGTGATGGAAACAAGAGTCCGGGGCCGGACAATTTCAATTTGGATTTTCTAAAAAGAAGTTGGTCCATAGTGGGGCAGGATATTGTCAACTGTATTAAGGAATTCTATGTTACTGCTAACCTCCCTAAGGCGCTTCTTTCTTCGTTTATTGCATTGATTCCTAAGAATGTCAATCCACAGTCCTTAGAGGAATATAGGCCTATTAGCCTTGTTGGGTGCATATATAAGGTTATTTTGAAAATCTTGGCTGCTAGGTTGAGTAAAGTGATTGGTAAGATCATTTCTAAGAATCAATCGACATTTATCCCGGGCAGGCAGATTTTAGATGGTGTGTTGGTTACAAATGAAATCATGGATTTAGCTAAAAAGGGTAACCGCAAATGCGTTCTATTCAAAGTCGACTTTGCGCAGGAGTACGATTGCGTTGAGTGGGACTTCTTGATTGCATCCATGAAGGCAATGAATTTTGGGGATAGATGGTTAAGGTGAATGAACGGTGATGTCCTTAAAAATTACCTTTCTGTTTTGGTCAACGGAGGAACTATGGATGATTTCGCGGGTACGAGAGGATTACGGCAGGGTGATCCATTATCACCATTTCTATTTACTATTGTAGCTGAAGGGTTAACATGTTTAGTAAGGAGGGCAATTAACACTGGCTTGTTTCAAGGGTTTCGAGTAGCAGAAGAATTGGATTTTAGCATTACACAATTCGCGGATGACACTATATTGTTCTGTGATTCGACTTCGAGAAATGTATGGGGCATTAAAGCTATTTTGCGTGGCTTTGAATTAATCTCTGGTTTACGAATTAACTTTGGAAAGAGCTGTGTGTTTGGGATTGGATTGGATGATAATTTTCTAGCAGGTGCTGCACAATTCCTAGCATGTAAACGCGATTCCATTTAATTTTCTGGGCCTGCAAGTTGGAGGTAATCACAGGAGATTAAATTTCTGGAAACCTGTAGTGAAAATATTCAAAGCGCATCTCTCATCGTGGCAAGGAAAGCTCCTTTCAACGGGAGGTCGAATTACACTCATTAATTATGTCCTAACCAGCCTTCCAATCCATTATATCTCCTTTTTCAAAATGCATGTGTTTGTTTTGAATGAGTTGATAGCCATTCAGAGGCGTTTCCTTTGGTCTGGAGCTACTGCAAAAGGTCCATGGCATGGGTTTCATGGAGTTGTGTTTGTAATTCTAAGGATAATGGTGGATTAGGAATTAAAGACCTGGCGGCATTTAATGTGGCGCTGCTCACAAAATGGGTGTGGAGGATATTCAACGAAGACAATGCAATTTGGTCCCCGATATTGAAACATAAGTATGGAAATTGTAAAAACTTTCTGGTTTTGATGCAGGTTATTCCCAACAAGCAGAAGTGCTTTCTATGGTGGAGAGACATTATTAATATTGCTCAATCAACAAGGTCGGACGTGTACCAAATGCAAGTCATAAGTAAACTTGGGGAGGGGACTTTTATATCTTTTTGGTTTGCAAGATGGATTTCATCTGTTCCTCTGTGACTTCTGTTCCCGGTTCTATTTCAGCAGGCCTTGTTACAGTTTGGTTCAGTGGCTGATCATGGCCAGTGGATCCAGAATAGGTGGTGCTGGAATTTGGGCTTTGTAACGACTGATTGGAATGAAGAGGCTTTAGGGGGCCTGGCGGAACAAAATGCTGTGCTTGGGGGAGTTCAGCGTGTGATTGGAGTTAATGATGCTGTCATATGGCTAGGTCCTGACAGTGGCAATTTCTCTAGAACCGCTGCTATTTGGCCAACATGGAATCAAAAGGATAGGTTAGGATTGATATTAGTTCCAAGGCTGCTCTTGATATTGTTTGGCAGATGGGAATGCCTCTGAAGATTAAGGTCTTTGCGTGGCGTTTAATCTTGGATAGACTTCCGTCTCGTAAAAATCTGGCGGCCAGGGAGGTAATTTCAAATCCTCATGATCTAGTTTGTGTGTTCTGTTTTTATGACATAGAATCATTGGATCACGTTTTCATTACATGTGAAAAAAGCATATTGGTGTGGCGAGCTATTTTGTTGTGGATTGGATTAGGGAGGGTGAGTTCGTACAATTGTCGCGACCATTTGATGGAGTGGTTTCTGATGATAGTAGGAAAAGTCGGGAAGAAAAGGGTGAACTTGATTTGGTTCGGCACGTGTTGGATAATCTGGTGGGCTAGAAACCAAATTCTATTCAATGGGGGGTTCTTAACCTCGATGAGATTGTATTTCGTATACAACATTTTACTTGTAAGTGGTTATCGTTAACTTCGCCGAAATCATCCTTGTGTACATTTTATGAATGGTTGAAACACCCTTTAGACTTTTTGTAATGGGTGTGGTATAGGTTTCATAGACGTTTATAGCATTGTGTTGTACCTGGAGTTTCTCTTATAATGCCTCGGTTCGAGTAGTATTTTGCTATTCAACCGTTATTAATAGAATTACAGTGCTTATAAAAAAAAAGAAGCTTAATGATTATTTTGTTTAAAAGAAATCTTTTAGATTAATCTAATATGCCAGAGGATCGTTTATAGAACTTTTTTACTCTTTTTCTAAGAATATATTATAATAAAACTACTTTTTATACATGTAACAAATTTTAAACAATATATTTTTCTCTTAGATTGTGTTATCATAACAAATAAATAAAAGAGCACTCTCTTCAAACCATTCTTCATTCAACAATTTTCCATTTTTTATGATGACAAACAATCGTATTTTAATTTTCTTTTTACTTTTTAAAATTTGATAAAAATAAATCAGAGAGGATCAAACCACCAAGTTCCCTCTAAGACTACCAATAATTAAAATAGAATTGTATGTGACAATAAATTTTTTTTTCCTTTCAAATCAGTACTTAAAGACAATCCCTTAAAAAGTTTTTGTTTAAAAATATTAACAATTTTATCATAAAATAATTTACCAAAGTAAATTATCATCTCTTTATATCAAATACTTTTCTGCCCCTTTTGTTATCAAACAAAAAGGTGTTTTAAAGAAAATTGAGTAAGTGAATAAATATTTTTAGCTTAGTTGGCGTGAGAAATTTTTTTTTAACATAGAATGTAAAATAGAAATATAAAGATAAAAGAAAATATATTTCAATGGAATAAGAGAAAAAAAGTCAATTAAGGACAAAAAGCTACGAATATATATGAAACTTAAGACAGAGTAATACATGAAATAATGCATATCATATATGTTGGATCAGCTAACTCTGCTATTAAGACTTGATGATAAAGAATGGAGTGACCAATACAAGCATTAATATTGATAAAGGCAATACATCTTTATCTGGTTATCCTTGAAGAATTTTCTGGGTTTTTTCTTTAATAGACTAAGAATATTTTACCAGAGTTTTTTTTATAGGAAAAATACTTTCATATAGAAACAGCAGAACTAGAAACAACAGAAGGGAGGGACTGATTGGGACAATCCCCCAACCAAGTCCTATTGCCAACAAAATGGCCAAGTCTTGCTAAATTATGAGCTTCAAAAGTAACAAACCTGCTAACAAAAATTACAGAAATTAACTAGAAACCATTCATAATAGACCTACAGTCTTCTGTAATGGGGGCAGGGACAACATCTACCAAACATCCATTTATGCAGTCTACTGTATTTTTCGAATCCGAAAGAACAACCAACTCCTCCAAATTAATGCGCTTCGCAGTCTGCAAACACCACCTAATATCCAACAACTTCGCGATCGTCGAATTCGTGGACTTCCTATCAGTTTTGCACACCGACAACACAATTGTATCGTCCTTCCTGAGAACGCATCCGAACAAAATGGTACCATCACACCAAACAATAGCGTCGACTCGCAGCACATGAAACCCTATATCATCCACGAGTTAATATTCAAGAATTCAGAGTTTTTGACTGACCGACGGGTTCCACCAGTTGAACTCCGTAACTGCATCCACAGCCTTTTGCGCCACCGCCAATGGGGATTGTTCATTACCCTTAAAGATGAGTTGATTTCTTGCAAACCAAATACTATGAATCAAGGAGCAAACCACCTGAACAGCATACTTATCTTTCACACAGAGAATAGTTTCTACGCATAAACAAAGCTCAGTATTGTTCTGCACGCGGAGTCCAACCGGGGAGGAGAAATATGCTTGTCTAGAGAACTCACAATTGAGTAAGATATGGTCAACCGCCTCTATTACAGTATGGCAAAAAGGGCATGAAGGATCAAGTTGCATACCTTTCCTCAACAGATTTCCCCGGGTCGGGAGGATATTCTTAGCCGCTCTCCAAAGGAAATTTCGAATCTTGTTGCTCAGAGGGATCCTCCAAATCAACTTCCACGGCTTATAATTAGGTACAGAGGACGGTCCCGGTTGGAAACTTGCTTTACCACTCATGCATAGATGGTACGCAGACCATACAGAATAATCTCCATGCTTTTCGTAGTGCCAAATCAGCTCATCTTTTACATTACGCAGGGACAGAGGAATGCTTGTTATTGATGTCGCTTCGCAGTACCCAAAACTGGATTCTATCAGTTCCCTCTTCCAACAATTCAGATCATGGTCAATCAAATCATAAACTCTTGTGCTTGGATCCAGAGTACTACAGTTTTCGATCACTTTAAAACCCGGTTGACAAGGTATACATCTATCCTTCAATTCCAGGACATCCGCTCCATTACCTATCCTCCACCGAGACCCCAACTGCACCAACTGTTTTGCACCAAGGATACTTTTCCACGCGAAACTGGGAGCATATCCAGGATTGTACTCCTCTAAACTACACCTAGGAAAATATCTTCCTTTTAAAACTCTTTCCACCAATGAACCCTTCATAGTTAACAGCCTCCAGTAATGTTTGCCTAGGAGGCTGATATTAAACTCGCTTATCCCGCGGAATCCCATACCGCCTTCTCCTTTAGATCTTGCCAGCCTATCCCATCTCAGCTAATGTAATTTCCTTTCCCCATTATGTGACCCCCACCAGAACTTTGCGACCAGACTCTCAATGTCTTTGCAGACGGCTTCCGGTAATTTGTAGCAACTCATGACATAGCTAGGAATGGCCTGTGCAACTGCTTTGGTTAAAACCTCCTTTCCGGCTCTAGATAAAAACCTCTCTTTCCATCCTTTAATCTTTTTCCAAACTCTCTCCACCACCATCACAAAAACTTCTTTTTTGGATCTTCCGAAAACGACAGGTAATCCTAGAAATTTTGAATGTCCCTCAACAGACTTTACACCCATCCTGTCCCGGATCAATATTTTTTCTTCTTCGCGCACATTTCGACTAAAAGATACCTCTGATTTATCTAAGTTTACCATCTGACCGGAAGCCCTTTGCTACTTCTCCAACACATCCAAAATACAAGAAGCCTCGGTGATATTTGCCCTAGAGAAAAGAAGCGCGTCATCCGCAAAGAATAAATGCGAAATCTTTGGAGATTTTTTCACAATCTTTAGACCATGAATACTTCCATCCTGCACGCCTTTTTTTATTAGACTTGAAAGAGCACCTGCACATAAAACAAACAAATAGGGTGAGAGAGGGTCTCCTTGACGGAGACCCCTACCTGGTGAGAAACTTCTACCAGGTTGGCCATTGAGAACCACTCTGTATGTAACAGTGGATATACATTTATCAATGAGGCTCACAAACTGAAGAGGAAAGCCCATCGTGACCAAAACTTGATTAACGAATCCCCACTCCACTCTATCGTACGCTTTAGACATGTCGAGCTTAAGAGCCATGTGTCCCCGCTTTCCTTTAGTTTTCTTCTTGAGCCAATGGAAACATTCCATAGCTACCAACGCGTTATCCGTAATCAAACGCCCCTTAATAAATGCACTTTGTTCCTCATCCACTATTTTCGGTAAAATCCGCTTGAGCCTATTCGCAATAGTTTTTGTCACCAACTTCATAACCACATTGCACAAGCTGATCGGCCTAAAGTCCTTAGGAGTGGACGAATTCTTCCCCTTTGGAATTAGAGCTATATTAGTGGTGTTGAGAGGCTGGGGATCACTACCACCATTTAAAATATCAAGGACCAAACTGCCTACCTCCACACCTACAACATCCCAGTACTTTTGGTAAAAAAGAGCCGGCAATCCGTCCGGCCCAGGAGCCTTCAAAGGGTGCATTTGGGAGAGGGATTCCTTGATCTCTATCATTGTGAACGGTTCTGCACACAAAGTTACATGATCTTGCTGAAGACGACCAGTAATGGCGTTGTACACTTCGTCTATAGCATTGGGATTCGAAGATGTAAACAAATGTTCGAAATAATCAAGCAGCAACTTTGCACATTGATCCTCACCCCTCCTCCAAGTCCCATTACCATCCTTCAGCTTGCCAATAGTATTCGTTTTTCGCCTCTGCTCCGCCTTCTTGTGGAAAAACTTATTGTTTTTATCTCCATATTGCAACCAAACCGCTCGACTCTTTTGACGCCACGAAAGTTCCTCAATTCTCAGCAAATTATTCCTTTGATTCTCGAGGGCCTTTTGAAGATTAATGGACGCCTCGCTAGAGTCCTAACTTTCCTCTCTATTAAGCATGCTTTCTATCCGACGAAGCTCCTTGCTAACCTCACTCAATCTATATTCTTTGAAATGATCGCTAAGGCCTTGTAAATCACTAAGTTTCCCAACTGTATGTGAAGTGCTGCTATTCCAGATTTGCTTCACTATCTCTGAGCATTTGGGATCCTTGCTTCAGCTTTCCTCAAATTTGAATTGGTACACTCTCTTTCTGGCAGGATTTGGTACGTCCGCCTCTAAGTCAATTTTAATAATAGCATGATCTGATCCGTATCTAGATAAATGAGTCACTCTGATTGGATCAAACCTTTGGGAAAAATAGTCGGAAGCCAAAACCCAATCCAGCCTGCATTGAATATTTTCTCCCCCTCTCCTACCATTTGTCCAAGTAAAGGGATACCCCTCGAAACTGAGATCACTAATGCCACAACTATCCATAGTTAATCTTCCCCAAGACATTTGGTTTGAAGAACGCACAATACCACCCTTCTTCTCATCTTCCGAAATAATATCGTTGAAATCCCCAAAACTGATAGATCTTGAATTCCATGTGTTAATCAAATTTTGCAGTAACGACCAAGTAAGGCATTTTCTCTGCTCATCCGGATAACCGTAGATGCCATTAAAACTCCAATCCTGTCCGTCATGATCATCAGCCACCTCTCCACTGATATGATTTATGGAGTAGGAGGATATAGTAACCTGCAAAGAATCTTTCCAGAACAAAGTCACTTCCCCCGCACGCTCTCTTCCACTTCC
This sequence comes from Lathyrus tuberosus, assembly GCA_022829125.1. Classification (NCBI taxonomy): domain Eukaryota; kingdom Viridiplantae; phylum Streptophyta; class Magnoliopsida; order Fabales; family Fabaceae; genus Lathyrus; species Lathyrus tuberosus. The sequence goes on along the minus strand of JALAZF010000236.1, from coordinate 9,613,783 downwards.
TTCGCAATCCACACTAAGACACCCTGAAAACTCCCCTCTCAAATTCAGATTTAAAACTTCATGTTGCTTTAACTTCGTCTCCATCAAGAATATCATGTCGGGATTTTCATTACGTAGGAGCCTTCGCAAGGCTCGAACTGCATGGGGACTCCCCAACCCCCTGCAGTTCCAGCTCAAGAGTTTCATTGTTGAAGGCGGTGTTGGACATCCAACACCACCTCTGGTACTTTTGCTACAATGTTGTTGATTTCACCGGGGCCTCTTAGTTTCTTTTCTCCTTTTTCACACTCAAAGCCAGTGCCATCCAGGACCATCACCTTAACCAAATTCCGTTTCCCCCGTTCCACCTCTTTTTCCACCTCCTTTGTTAGATTGTTCTTTCTCGGATTTTGACGCCTTGTCCACTTTCTTCTTTTACTTTTATTCTCAGCTGCCATGCCTTTCTTCCCTTTTCCAATATTTTATATATCGATCGCTCCTAAAGACTCCGCCATAGCCTCAATTTCTAACAAAGCCTTTCCAGAATTAAGGCCTTTTTGTGCTGATTCTTGTTCTTGCAAAGGGCTCACCTGGTCACCGGATTTGTCAATCAAATCATTCTCGTTCCTCTGCCCAACAGGGATGTTATCTTTGCATTGCTCCACGACATCATCTTCTATTTCCTTATTTTTTCCTTTAAATTCACACCTACGTTGGCTGGATGAAATATTGAAAAGACTCTTGCTGCAAGAACTCGAAGTCGACTCTTTTTTCCTACCATCCTCTTGAACCCTTGGCAAAGGAGAGGCCCTTAACCAAGCCCTAAAGGAAAGTTCCTGCTCTTCGAGATCTTCAAAACCTTCTTCACTTAGATCGCCCATCGTTTCACAATCTTTTAACTGATGTCCCAGTCTCCCACAGACGAAACAAAAAGTCGGTAAGCGCTCATATTTAAAATGCACCCTCAGATTTTTATTTTTAAAAGCCACTACAGTACCTCTCTTGAGAGGATTCTTCAGATCCAGAATGACTTTTATTCTCAAGAATCGACCATTCCTATGAGCCTCCTTTGAATCAAGCTCCTCGAACTGGCCCAGGATGCCTCCAATTTTCTTTGCCATGGCTTCAGATCTAAGCATTAGAGGGAGTTCATAAACACGTACCCAAAAGGTACCAAAATGCATATTTAAGTCAGATGGTTATTCTTCCCCTGAGATTCTGCTAAGAACCAAGAGATTCCTATCAAAACTCCAGGGACCATTTTTGAGCACTCCTTCTAAATCTCTCCTTGTTGCAAATCGAAACAGAAAAAGATTCTTACTAAGCTCTTGAACTTTAACTGGATTTTTTAGCCTCCAAGCACTTAGCATTGTACTCGTAAAGGTCCACACATTGAAATCGTTGTCCGTCCATAATCTCCCAGCAAGGGTTCGATGGAAAATCTCACCTTCACACACCTCATCGATCTCAGCCGTAATCCCTTCTTCTTCCTCTTTAGACAGTTGGATGTTCTTCCATTTATCCATCGCCACCTAAGCTCAATATCCAAGAAATAAGCAAAAACTACCAAAACCAAAACCCTAAGAGCACCGGCGACACTGAAGCCAAATCTAGAAATCAGATCTCCACAGCGTTGAATATAACAATTATGGAAAAATCTTGTAAAAGTTGTGGGTTCGAATTCTAATGCTTGCAAATCTGTGATTTCTTTAGTAGTATAGTGGCACATTTTTTTTTTCTTTTTAGTGATTTCTTTAATATTATAATGGCACATTCTTTTCTTTAATTTATTTTTAAGCTAAATACAAGCCACTTTTCCTCACGGTTGAAATTTCCAAGCATGTGAAATGTTTATTTATTTATTTTTCTTAATCATTTTTTTTAAACTTTTAAACATTGAAATGTATTACTCTTATTCAAGAAATAAATCTTACTTTGTCATGTCTATTTAGTTTCCATTGCCTTACAAAAACCATATTCAACGCTTACTGTAACACCTAAGGCCGCCGAGGGTTAGGAGTGGTCATTGGTGCACAAGACATGACAATGAACGACTCCTGGCAGCTTCTAGGTAAAAAGTTGAATTCACATCGGAATGAGAGGAATCCCAAGGCGTTACAAGTATGAGTCTACAAGGTTGAAGAAAAACTTATAAGGATTAATAGATACTACCTATACCAACAAGATGCATATACTTTTTTGGTTGCCTAACAAATAAGAACTCCATAATTAAGTGTGCTTGACTTGAAGTAGTATTTGAATGGGTGACCTTCTAGGAAGTTTCCCAAAAAGCGTGTGAGTGGGGACAAAACATGCTAAAAATACTCGTGATGGTTTGTGGGCTTAGTCGGTAATCATGAAAGCAGTCAGGGGTGTAGATGGCTGGTTTCTACCTGAGTGAATCGCACACTCAAAGATACAACAGAATCGCCACCGAACTTTATTTAGTCCCAAAGGACAGAGAAAATATCGATAAAACCCAAGGGGAAGAGAAACGGGATCGGGGGGTCGGTTATGCGAAAGGAAGGTACTAGTACCTAACGCATCTGTCGTACTCGACGGAAACCATTTCGCTTGTTTCTAGGCTTGGATGGGTTATCTATCTAAAGGCTTCTAGCTAAAAGAAAAATGAGAGAGAGAGAGAAAGGGGAAAAAGAAAAGAAAAGAAGGAAAGTGCTCGCGGAGGATTATGGCCCTCGTGCCTACGTACCCTCATAGTGCAATGAGGAAATCAGAGCGCCGTAGTTCATGGAACCAGGGGACAGAAAAGAAAGAAGAAGGGGAGAAGGAAGGATGGAAGTGTGATCGCCAAGATCATTGCAATCTCGTGCCTACGTATCATACATTCGAAAGAATGCAGAATCAGAGCTTCCGTAGTTCGGGCAACCGAACGGAAAACAAAATAAGAAAGAAACCAGGAGACGAAAGAAGTGGTGTCAAAGCCAAGAGCAAGAATGAAAGAAAAACTCTATTGGGGAAGACCACACAATAAGAGCGATTGCAAAAGAGACTAGAAAAAGAATGGTGTCAAAACCGAGAATGAAAGAAACTCCGCTGGGGATAACAAAGAGAATAGGTGTCGAAACCCAGAAAGTAAGGGCAAAGGGAATAGAAAGGACTCCGTTGGGGATCCACATAAAGGGATGGTGTCAAAACCAAGGAAAAGGGAGACTCGGTATATTAACTGGCTGGCAGTGGTTAATAAGACCCTGGCGGGGAAAAGAAACTGGTGTCAATAGTCAGACTGTGATAAACCAAGAAAGAGAGCGATGAACCAAGAGAAGGTGTTTGACTCTGCAGGGGCCATCGGTATATAACTGATAAACAGTGGTTAACCGAGGACACAAGGATTGCAATTCTGTGGGGATAGAGAAGCATTGGTTTTAACAGAGAAAACTGTGATTAACTAGAAGAACGGGTGTATGACTGATCGAAGGTCGTAACCCAAAAGGGGTGTTGGTAATGACTGAACAAACAGTACTTGACCAACGAAAGAGGGTATTGAACCTAAAGAGGTTACTAGCCCAAGGGTGCAAGTATTCGAACCAATAAAGGTTGCCAACTGCTGGGGATTCGGTTTTAACAGGAGAACTGTGATTAACCGAGAAAAATGAGTGATTAACCAAGAGAAGGTGATTAACTCAAAAAGGGCTTCAATATTTTAACAGACGGACTGTGGTTAACTGAAGAGACGGGTGATTAACCCAAGATAGGTGATTAACCTAAGGAACTCAGTATGTTAACAGACGGACTGTGATTAACTGAGAAGGCGGGTGATTAACCAAGGATAGGTGATTAACCCAAGGAACTCAGTGTGTTAACAGATAGACTGTGATTAACTGAGAAGACGTGCAAATTGGTGTGTTAACTGACAGGCAGTGATTAACCAACAAAGGGAGAAGAACCAAAAGACGGTTGCGAACTCCGCAAGGGATTCGGTATTTAACAAGAGTACTGTGTTTAACCGAAGAAAGAGAAAAGACTCTCCAGGGGAATCAAAAGAACAATGATTGACCTCAAGAAAAGAATAGGGTATTGAAACGAAGATAGCTTGCTAACCCAATGGACACTAATCTTAACCAAGAAGAATGGTGATTGATCAAAAGAGAGGTTGAAAGAGATAGGAGTGAAAAGTGATCAAGTATCGAAAGAGATCGCAAAGAGAAGAGAATGATCAGGGATCGACTCGACTGGGGAACAGAAGCACACTACCGCCTGGAGATAGAGGTGACTAAGCCAAGCACAGGGTCATTCGTCCCCTACCTGAAGTAGTCAGAATGAGAGTAGGAATTCTCCCTTCTCATTCCTTCTCTAACACACAGCGTGTAATGCGGAAGTTGAAACAGACGACACAACAGGTCCAAGTTGTACAGTGCTCCTGCGTGGAGAAATGGACAACGTAACAGCTTCACTTTGTATAGTACTACGATGTAGGGCGTAGCGCGAAACTCCAACTCCGCGGGGGAATGAGTGAGAAAGCTCTAAAGGAAGCCTAAAAAGAGGAAAGGGGAAGATCAACTAATCGAAACATGTTTCGATCAATTAATCAATGGGAAAATCCATGCCAACAATTTTCCAAAGAGAATGAAAAATCATTAAGGCAAAAGGTGCGAATTATTGATTATGCAAGATTAAGCTCATCCATGAAGAATGAACTTAATGCAAAAATAGAGTATAAAACAGTACCAAATGATCAACAAAATGCAACACAAAATCATGTTATTGTGATCAAAGAAAAATGCAAGAATGATTACATTCACATGATGCCGAAATATGAACAACTTGACTAATCGAAAGTATGCGACAAAAGTTCAAGCATGGGCTTCAAACAGAAGTTAAATGACATTTAAAACATCCATAAAATCAAGCATGATAATCAATGGAAGTTAAGATGAAGAAAGCACGTCAAACACACTTGAAAAAGCAAGAAAACGACCATTCTGTATAGTGGTAACCGGTTACAGCATATATGCTAACCGGTTACATGCTTGAAAATGCGTGTTTTTAGTGAAAATTGCACTGTGTAACAGGTTACAACATATCTGCTAACCGGTTACCACTGTAACAGAGGCAAAAATAACAGTAAAAACAGCTTTTCAAAAGTAGTTTTCAGCACATAATCACATATGTCAAACACCACATGCTAGGGCATGAATTTGTGCACGAAAATTGAACTTGAAAACAACAAACAAGCAGTGACCGAATCAATTAACACGTCAAGATCATGGATCAAACAATGCAAAATCAATTCACATGCAAAATTATCGACTACATCACGAACTATGCGAAAATGCTCGAAACAAAAAAATTTGTGAGATGTGCCTTGGTAATTGTTGCAAATGATTCTTGATGCGGAAAATTAAAGAAAACCAGAGGAATCTTCAATTTGGTGACGAAACGTGTCGAAATCGAGCAAAATACGATAAAGCTCCAAAACGCGAATTCGAACCGTTGGAAGTTGCAGCAAATACTCGAGATTAATCCAAAAGCTGAAATAACTCCAGAAATCCAAGTATAATAGCAAGAATGATGAAGGTTGAGCTTAAGAAATAATCACTTTTGATGTAAAAGTGATTATCCATCAAAGTAGAAATGAGCTTTGGTGAGGTTTTGGAAGAGAATTGAGATGAAGATGAAGATGTAGTAGAGAAATTCAGAGGGAATGTGGGAGAATTGAGAGTGAATTGTGCAAAATGGTTGAAGGTCCTTGAAAATGGGTGAAGGTGAGTTTATATAGATTTTAGGTTTGGAGTATGAGTGGTTTGGACATAGCTTTGGGTTTGGAGTTAGGGTTGGAGTTAGTTGGGCTTGACTCACTGAGTCAAGGTGGTTAACTCGGTTAGTTAGAACCAACTCGGTAACAATCCCAATGTGAATTTCCATCATCCAAAGGTTAGCATGCTTGTAAAACAAGGAACATGGTGCACTTAAATTGGAGTGAAGTATTAGAGTAAATGCACTTGGATTGAATTGAATAGCCTTGAAATGTCTAGAGAAGTCTAGAATATTCCACATGCTGCTAGAATATTGTAGAATCAATGACCAAAGAGTGTGCAAGGAGGTTGTCCCAAAAATGCAGCAGAAACTAAAATTTTGCACAGAGTAACCGGTTACAGCATATGTGCTAACCGGTTACATGCTTGAAAACTTGCGTTTTTGGGGAAAAATACACTGAGTAACCGGTTACAGCATATGTGCTAACCGGTTACTTCAGCCAAATTTCCACAAATTTGCAAAAGGATGATGCTGAAGTCCTGATTCCGATTTTCCATCTCTTGTCTTGATAAATAAACATGGAAACCTTTATTTTGAGCTTGTTTTGATGATGTGATGATCTTGTGAGGATTCAATTAATCGGGCTTGGAAAACCTGCATGTGCTGCAACAAGAAACACATAAAGAAAAAGGCAAATGTGTATGCCAACAATGCGAGTGCGCATGCTTATGCAAAAGACAAAAGAGGGAGGTCAAATTTTAGGTTACGACAGCTGCCCCTATTTAATCCTCTTGGACCTGAATGTACGAATTGCGCTAGCTCTTCGATGATTCGAGGTAAAAGGGGATTAAATAAAAGAGTGGCTCGAGAATTTGGCCGACGACGGTAAAAGAAGAGTGTTAAGAAAGAATAGATAAGTGCAACGTTTGGCTGAAAATTTACTGGGAGATAAGTCAGGCAAAAAGAGAGGGAGTATGATCGATGCATATGCTATGTATGCGTTTCTACATGATGCTTGATATCATGCAATGCAAAGGCGCAAGGTAAGGCATAGTGTGAGATGATTAGTCCAAAAATCGTAGCAAAACGACTTCGACATCCTCGACCGGGGAGAGGACTCGCATATAAAGACAAACTTTGCTGGAGAAGAGTGTTCACGCAGGATGATAATTCTGCCTAGGAAAGAAACCGAGACATCTCAGGTTTCTAAATCACCATGGTTGTCTCTGTTTGGAATGAAAAAATCAAATCGATCCTTCCTACCAAGACTGGCTCTGCGTGGGGGAAAAGAATCTTCTGAATCATGTTGACTCAGCTGAGGAGAAACCACTGTGCTGAGGACAGATAGTTTCAAATTATTGGAGATGATGCACAACCCTTACTGGGGAAAAGAGAACAAAGCGTATTTGCACACCTCAGCAACCTGCCTAGAGACATTACAAATCTGTCGGAGAAAAGAGACGTAACCAAACAAGCTTTTCGACAAATCATAATGGCGCTTGCTGAGGGGAACGATGACTCTGCTGAGGAAACAAGAACTTCTTCACATAACCATCACATTGTCGGCCAGGCGTTAGGCTTACCCATGGATATTAATGATTATCCTGCAGGATTTACCAGTAACACATACAATGCATAATTCTTTCTCGATTGATTTAGCTTTTTATTATTCTCACCGTTTTTTAGTATTATGTGATCACAAATAATTGTTTATTTTGCAAACAAAATACTGGAATGAAACAAATTGAGATAACAAAGAATGCATTTTATTGAGATGTGAAAATTTTGTGCATAAAATGTGTACAAGGATGCAAAATCCTTGATGAGGAAATTTGCAATAAAATAGAAAAACAAATGTCAATGGCAAAGGGAAATCATGCTTTGCATTGATTACAACATTGGCTACCATCCACTGTAAGTCTAGGTTCCAACGCCTTGCACCTGTTGATGATGATTGGACTGTTTTGTTACCGTTTGAGGGCTAGCTGAGATGAAGAGAGGCTCAAGTGTTCACAGTCAATGCCTTTATCCCTAATTTTTGCCTGGACATGTTTTCTCCATTTTTTTTCATCCTCCGGGATACCCATTTTTTCCTAAGTCGTCCTTTTGGGTTTTCAACTTAGCGGGCTATTATTGTTTTTTTTTCATTGTCCCTAACTTTTGCATGGACATTTCTTTTTTTCGGTCCATCGGGACGTCCATTTTTTCCTAGATTGTCCTTGCGGATGTCAATCTAGTGGACTTTTATCCTTTTTTTTTCAGGCATAATATTTTTTAACTGTATCAGAGTTCACGGGCGATGGCAATTCCTCCCCATCCATTGTGGTGAGGATCATGGCTCCTCCTGAGAAGGCCTTCTTGACAACAAAGGGTCCTTCGTAATTGGGAGTCCACTTGCCTCGTGGATCCGAGTGAATAGGTGAATATCTCTTGAGCACGAGTTCGCCTTCACAGAATGTTCGAGGGAGAACTTTCTTGTCAAAAGCTCGCTTGATGTGTCTCTGATACAATTGACCATGACAAAGGGCTGTAAGGTGCTTATCTTCGATGAGATTCAGCTGATTGTATCTGGATTGAACCCATTCAGCTTCGTCAAGACCTACTTCCATGATGACTCTGAAAGAAGGAATCTCAACTTCAATGGGCAGAACAGCCTCCATACCATACACAAGCGAATACGGAGTTGCCCCAGTAGAAGTGCGAACTGAAGTTCTATAGCCATGTAGTGCAAAAGGAAGCATTTCATGCCAATCTTTGTAAGTCTTGACCATTTTCTGGACAATCCTTTTGATGTTTTTGTTTGCTGCTTCAACGGCGCCATTCATCTTGGGCCGATATGGTGAAGAGTTATGGTGCTCGATCTTAAATTCTTGACACAACTCCTTCATCATATTGTTGTTCAGGTTGCTTGCATTGTCCGTGATAATGCTGCTAGGAATCCCATAACGACAGATTATCTTTTTCTTGATAAATCTGGAAACCACTTATTGTGTAACTTTGCATAAGAAGCAGCTTCAACCCATTTGGTGAAGTAGTCGATAGCAACCAGAATGAATCGATGACTGTTGGAAGCCTTCGGCTCGATCATTCCAATCACATCTATACCCCACATGGAAAATGGCCAAGGTGAAGTCAAAACATTCAATGGAGTTGGAGGCACATGGATCTTGTCTCCGTAGATTTGGCACTTGTGACATCTTATGGCAAAGTTGTAACAATCTACCTCCATTGTCGTCCAGTAATACCCAGCCCGAAGGATCTTCTTGGCCATAGCAGGACCTTTAGCATGTATGGACCTTATGATAGTGTTTGCTTCGTGTCTATCCACGCATCTGAGCAACACGGAATCATAATTCCTCTTGTACAGTATACCACCACTTAAGAAGAATTTGGCGCAAAGCCGCCTGAGAGCTTTCTTATCAGTGATAGTGATACCCTCGGGATATTCCTGTTTTTCCAAATATCTCTTGATGTCATAGAGCCAAGGCTTGTCATCAGACTCATCCTCGATTGCTAAACAGTGTGCTGGTTCGTTCAAGTGATCAATGCGGATATGAGGAGCTTCATTCTTCCACTTGACCTTGAACATGGATGCTAGAGTGGCAAGAGCATCAGCTAGTTGATTTTCCTCTCTGGGAATATGATGAAAAGAAATCTCATCAAAGTAAGGAATCAACTTTGCAATGTGCTGTTGGTACGGAACCAGCTTGGAATCCCGAGTCACAAAATCTCCTCTGACTTGACCGATGACCAAGGCAGAATCTCCATAGACCTCAAGAATTTTGATTCTCAGGTCAATGGCCGCTTTAATACCGTAGATACATGCTTCGTATTCAGTCATATTGTTGGTGCATGCAAAGCATAATCTAGCAGTGAAGGGAAGGTGAAAACCTGTTAGAGAGATGAGGAGAGCACCAATTCCACGACCTTTAGAATTAGAGGCACCATCGAACACGAGCGTCCATCGCGCCCCTGGTTCGGGTCCTATGTCAGGATCTGGAGTCTCATAATCTCTGATACACAGAACATCCTCATCGGGAAAGTCAAACTTCATCTGGTGATAACCCTCTACAGGTTGATGTGCAAGGTAGTCAGACAAGACACTCCCTTTTATTGCTTTCTGGGTAACATGTTGGATATCATACTCAGTTAACAACATCTGCCACCGAGCAATCCTTCCAGAGACAGCAGGCTTTTCAAAGATGTACTTTATCGGATCCATTTTGGATATTAACAAAGTAGTATGGCAAATCATGTATTGTCGCAGGCGTCGAGCAGCCCAGACCAGAGCACAACAAGTTTTCTCCAAAAGTGAGTATCTGGTCTCACAATCAGTGAACTTCTTGCTCAGATAATATACTGCATGTTCTTTTCTGCCAGTGTCATCATGTTGACCCAATACACATCCCGTTGATTCATTGAGGACGGTGAGATACATGATTAGAGGCCTACCAGGAACCGGCGGTACTAAGATCGGTGGTTCTTGCAAGTATTGTTTTATTTTGTCAAATGCTTCCTGACAATCATTATTACATTCAACCGATTGATTTTTCCTTAGTAATTTGAACATTGGTTCACAGGTAGCCGTTAAATGGGAGATGGACCTTGAAATGTAATTAAGTCTGCCCAGAAAGCCACAGACTTCTTTTTCTTTTTTGGGAGGCGGCATGTTCTGAATTGCCCGAACCTTATCAGGATCAACTTCAATGCCCTTCTGACTCACAATAAAACCCAATAGTTTACCCGACCGAACTCCAAAGGTGCACTTCGCAGGATTTAACCGCAATCTAAACTTTCGGAGTCTGTCAAACAGTTTCTTCAAATGAACCAAGTGATCATCTTCAGTTTTGGACTTGGCAATCATATCGTCCACGTAAACCTCAATCTCTCTATGAATCATATCGTGAAAGAGGGTTGTCATGGCACGCTGGTATGTTTCCCCTGCATTCTTTAGACCTAATGGCATGACTCTGTAGCAATATGTGCCCCATGGCGTGATAAAAGTGGTCTTCTCCATATCAGTTGGGGACATCTTGATCTGATTATATCTTGAAAAACCGTCCATGAAGGAAAAGACAGAGAACTGCGCAATGTTGTCTACCAAGACATCAATATCAGGCAAAGGAAAATCATCCTTCGGGCTCGCCTTGTTGAGATCTCGATAATCCACACACATTCTGACTTTGCCGTCTTTCTTAGGAACCGGGACGATATTGGCGATCCATTCAGGATATTCTGAAGTGGCTAGGAACCCAACATCAAACTGTTTCTTTACCTCTTCTCTGATTTTGAGTGCCATGTCGGGTCTAGTCCTTCTGAGTTTTTGCTTGACCAGAGGACATCCGGGCTTGAGCGGCAAGTGATGTTCAACGATGTTGGTATCCAACCCAGGCATATCTTGATAGGACCAGGCAAAGATATCAACATACTCTTTCAATAACTTGACCAACTCGGAGTGTACATGCTTAGCGAGGGATGCGCTAACCTTGACTTCTCTTCTGACTTGATCAGTACCAAGATTGACAACTTCCACTGGCTCTTTGTGTGGCTGAATCTCTCTACGCTCGTGCTCAAGGAGCCTTACCAGTTCAGCCGGTAATTCACAATTTTCCTCACCATCTTCTTCGGCTTGGTTAATTGGAATTCCAGAATTACAATGGATGTTTGCCATGTTGTTATCAATGCTTTCATTATTTCTGCATGTTTATGAATATGTTCAGAATGAGGTATTTTAAAAAAAGAAAAGAAACTTTTGCCATTTGTTTTGTGAAAAAGTAAAATAAGGAAAGAAAATAGAGCATGATTTTGAATGCAAAAAACTTTTAGGCTAAAATACAGTTTTGGTCCCCCTATTTGTCAAAATTCACGGTTTTGGTCCCTCCATTTTATTTTTTAACAGTTTTGGTCCCCCACCCCTCACTGTTCATGTACGGACGTGTACTGTTCATGTTCGGACATATACTGTTCATGTACGGACTAGTTACTGTTCATCATTTTTTTGGGCCAAAATTGGGGTGGGGGACCAAAACTGTTAAAAAATAAAATAGGGGGACCAAAACCGTGAATTTTCACAAACAGGACGACCAAAACTGTATTTTAGCCAAACTTTTATTTATTGATCACATAATATTGCAAAAGCGCGAGGCCCTTTACAAGCTATCCACTCGTCTCGAGCGAGGACAAGGGAATGAGAAAGCAAAATGCATTACATATTATATGGGAAAATACCAGGAATCACGGTAGATGTCCAATTGTTGAGCTTGAAACCCGGCGGACACTTGCGCACAAGGCTTGAAATCTGATTACTGGAACCAGCATCGTCAGCAGCTGCCATGATGTCACCTTGTTGGAAACCCGCGCTATTGAACTTGATTAAGTTGCACTGCTTTGACCCATGTGAACCTTCAGCCCCTGAATTATCCTCAACCATGTTAACCACTGGTCCTTGTAGCGAGCTATTTTGGACGCGGTTCTTAAGCGCTGGTCGCTCTCTGCGGTTTGAGCTTTGACTACAGGTCGATTCATTTTTTATCCTATTGTGAGCTGAATAAGGAAGGGAAATAGATGTCTCCAATTAACCCTGCTTTGCATACTGAGTTTAAACAGCGGTCTGTTAGGTTACGAATGCTATCAATGTGGGGGGGCCTTGTACTGGTTATTTGTATTTTCACCAATACTGTTTTCTTTCTTTTTACCTGGGCAGAAGGTTTCTGGCAGGGAACAAGGATTAGGATGTTAGGACTGATGTTTCTGAATTACTGCTTTTGATATGGGAGTATGGGGTTTGGGTTTTTTATTGATTGTGCTCGCTAAGATCTTTTCTTTCGATCTTATGCCTACATATTCCCGTTTACCGAAACAGGGAAATCAGAGCGTTCGTAGTTCCTCCTATTCTATGGGAGGAAATTGGTTTTTGGTGTCTTGTTCAAAGCCCAAGATGTGAAGCGAAAGGTGATTTGTATCTTGTTCAAAGCCCAAGATGTGAAGCTGGAGGTCTATTTGTGTCTTGTTCAAAGCCCAAGACGTGAAGCTGAAGGACCTCGGCTTTAGAGAGAATTTGTCATCTCTAAAGAAGGGTTTGTCTGTCACAACTGTTGGGTGACTGGTTATAAAGGAGGATTTCTTTAACCGGGATACGCGGATCCTAGTAATGCCATAATTTCCTTTATAGGGGATTTTAACCTAAAGGAGAAGACTTTAACTCAGTGTAGAGTAATGCTATCTTTCCTTAGGAATTTATCATGCCAAAAGAGGGACAGTGGCATGGATGTAGATGATCCAGAGGCTTGCCGCTTACAGCGATTAGATGAAGGGAAAAGAGTTGTTGATGTTTGTGTACTGTGAACGAAGCACAGGTTTGATGCTAAAAGGTTGATTGGATCAACCAGTGGTTTTCTTATACAAAGCCTAAGAGGAGGCTATTGGCCCAACATGAGGGTGTTTTTATGTGTCTCGTACGAAGCCCGAGAGAGAGGCTAAAAGGGTTGACTCAACAGGAGAATCTTTTATACTCAACAAGAGAGTGTTTTTGTATCTCGTACGAAGCCCGAGATGGAGGCTAAAAGTTTGACTCAACAAGAGAGTGTTTTTGTATCTTGTACGAAGCCCGAGATGGAGGCTAAAGGTTTGACTCAACAAGAGAGTCTTTGTATCTCGTACGAAGCCCGAGATGGAGGCTAAAATTTGTTTGGCTTAATAAGAACCTTTTTGTATCTCGTATAAAGCCCGAGATGGAGGCGAAAATGGGTAATGGACTCAATGAGGGAGTCTCTTATGTGTCTCGTACAAAGCCCGAGAGAGAGGCTAAAAGGTTTGACTCAACAAGAGAGTCTTTGTATCTCGTAAGAAGCCCGAGATGGAGGCTATTGTAACTGTTTCAGTTGAGTGACAGATCCAATATACTGATTTTAAAAGAGAAAATCAGTTCTTATATGAGCAACACTGTACTCAGGGATTTGATTTGAGGATCAGGGATATTTCCTTCTCTTTGAGGAAACGGGAAATCCAAAGGGCGTTGAGACTGTCCGAGTCTGCGGGTTTCCTTCCTATTTAACGAAGGGGTCGCTTGAGAATGTCTTTGAAACTCAAGGAAGTTAGACTGTCCAAGTCTAGAGTTTCATCTTTTGTACTATGTTTTGAGAAACAGTAGTAGACTCTTTGACAGGACTGTTCTATGAGGTTGACTAGGTTCTGTTCCTATACCTCTAGGAGGTCGTCGGGACAATTTGTACGAAGCCCAAGAGGAGGCTGGAAACTTTTAAGAAGCCGACGGGTCCTTGTACTAAGCCCAAGAGGAGGCTATCATTCCCGGAGGAAGAGATCATTATACGAAGCTTAAGAGGAGGCTGTGAATACTTCTAAGAAGCCGGCGGGTCCTTGTACGAAGCCCAAGAGGAGGCGGGGTTGCTTTTAGGAAGCCTGTGGGTCCTTGTACGATGCCCAAGAGGAGGCCAATGCTTTTAGGAAGCCCATGGGTCCCCAAACCCCTAGAAATTCAAGGCAAGCTATTCACAAGGAATAGGTCAAGTCAGGAAAGTTCGAGAATTTGGAAGAAACTCAAAGATGCCATTCACGGAGAAGACATTCATCTTGGGGAGTAGAGTTTCTTGACAATTCCTAATGAGGACAGCCGAAGAGAAGACTGTATCTGGTGATCCTATTGGGGATCTAGTTGTCTATTTCTATGAATAAACGAAACGGCGTCACCTAGTTCTAGACGTAGTTGCCGGGGAAACTCTAAATATCTAAACTATTATTACACAGTTGATATGAGTTTATGAAAGAAGACTTACAGCGAAACAGCCCCACAATACAGTTATATATATATGAGTTTATGAAAGGAGACTTACAGTGAAACAGCCCCACAATACAGTTATATACATATGAAAGCGGTAAATGAAAGCGGGTAAACACTTACTCGGTTGTAGAGCTTCCATGCTGTTTGGTTAGTTGTTCAACAAAGAAAGATTGAAAACAACAGTATATTCAAAATCAAAGGAGAAAGTGCTTTGAAAAAGAAAGATTTGGGGCTTACAACTCAAGGAGAGGCCCAGGGTTTTATCAGTGAGCGCACTGTTGAATTTGTACAGAGGGACTTATACAAGTGACTGAGGCCCAAGAAAGGTTTTCTGTACAAAGGGATGGGTCTTACACTCTATTAGAGGCCCAAATGAGTTTTAAGAAAAGAAATGATTGGGTCTTACACTCTATTAGAGGCCCAATGGTTAATTTTGAAAAGGGCGACGATCGCGCCGAGGTTTTGGAAACACCGTGGGACTCATACAAGTGATTGAGGCCCAAAATTTTGGTATTTTACAAAGGGATTGGGTCTTACACTCTATTAGAGGCCCAAAGAGTTTAAAGAAAAGAAATGGGGCTTACAACACGAGGGGAGGCCCATAGTCTTCATTTTCAAGATGAATATTCACTTTTAAAATGCTTAAAAATAATTAAAAATGAATTTATTCACAAAAATACCAACTATATTAAATAAATAATATAAATTTGATTTTTTTGTAGAATAAAATATTTTACTATTTTTGTGATTTTTCAGAAAAAGAACCAATAAAAAATAATCAAAATTGAAGGAGTTATTAATTTTCCCAATTATTAAAAAATAATAAGAAAATATAAAAAAGAGGGGTTGGGTCTTACACTCTATTAGAGGCCCAAAGTGTATTTTTGTACAAAAGATGGGGCTTACAACTCAGGGAGAGACCCAAAATATTTTCAGTTTGAAAATGGCGATCACGCCGAGACTTTTAACGCAGAGGGACTTATACAATAAGTGAGGCCCAAAATTGTTTTGTTAAAAAAGGGTTGGGTCTTACACTCTAATAGAGGCCCAAGTGTTAAAAAATGAAAAGAAATGGGACTTACAGCTCAAAGAGAAGCCCAGTTGATTTTCGTTTGAAAATGGCGATCGCGCCGAATTTTTCTTTTAACGCAGAGGGACTTATACATTAAGTGAGGCCCAAAATTATTTTGGTTAAAAGGGGATTGAGTCTTACACTCTAATAGAGGCCCAAAAGTTTTGAATGGGTCTTATAGCTCGAGGAGAGGCCCAGTTTTGTTTTTCAAAAGGCGACGGTCGCGCCGTTTATTTTTGACGGTATCGGGACTTATACAATACAGTGAGGCCCAAAAATGATTTTGTCAAAAAAGGATTGGGTCTTACATTCTATTAGAGGCCCAAGTGTTTAAAAAAGATTTGTTAGGGTGAAAATCAAAGAAAACCCCAATTTCATTTTTTAGGCATTTTTTCAAGAAAAATTAAGTAAAAAATGATAAAAATATCAAATAAAATCATTAAATAATGATTAAAGTTTATGAAAAAAAATATTTTATCAACATAAATATTTAAAATCATTTTGGTTTTAAAAATCAAGAAAAAAAAAGAAAAGAAATCATTTTAAAAGCATTTAAAACAATTTAAAACACTATTTTTAAATATATTAAAAATAATATTTTTTTTGTGATTTTTTTAGATTAAAATATTATGGGGTACGAATTGGAAAATGATGATTTTTTGCTATGTGAAAAAAATTGGTTGAGTTTTGAAAATAAAAAGTAAGAAAAAGAGAAAAGATATCAAAATATCATTTTCGACATTTTTTGGGGTAAAAACGAGTACCGAAACTTTAATTTTCAACACGTTTTTATCAAATTTCAAACACTCATAACTCTCTCAATTTTTATCGGATTCAAAATCCGAAAATACCTGTCTGACCGATTTTTCGCAAGGAATCCGATGATATTACACTGCGCACGGAAAATCGACGCACAAAACGCAGAAAAAACTGCTATCGTTCTGAAAATACCGTTCCGCGCCGAATTTCCAACACGCGTAACTCTCTCGATTTTTATCGGAATCAAAATCGGGAAGTACCTACCTGACCGATTTTTCGCAAGGAATCCGATGGTATTACTCACGCACACGGAAAATCGACGTATAAAACACAGAAATTAAAAAACAAAAACTGTTATCGATTAAAAACATCGTTCCGCGTTGAATTTCAAACACGCGTAACTCTCTCGATTTTTAACCGAATCAAGATCCGCAAAAGCCTATCCTGACCGATTTTTCGCAAAGAATCCAATGGTATCGCTCACGCATGCCGAAACTCAACTTACAAAACGCAGCGATAAAAAAACCAGAGCTGCTGCGTGTAAAAACATCATTTCGCGTAAAATTTCCAACGCGCGTAACTCTCTCGATTTTTAACCAAATCAAGATCCGCAAGAGCCTATCTTGACCGATTTTTCGCAAGGAATCCAATGGTATTAATCACGCACACGGAAAATCGACGCACAAAACGCAGAAATTAAAAAACAAAAACTGCTATCGTTGTTTTCGACGCCGTTTCGCGTAAAATTTCCAACGCGCGTAACTCTCTCAATTTTCATCGGAATTGAAATCCGTAAAAACCTATCTTGACCGATTTTTCGCAAGGAATCCAATGGTATTATTCACACACTCGGAAACTCATTGTACAAAGCGGAAAAAACAGAACCGCTATCGTTAACTCGACGCCGTTTCGCGTAAAATTTCCAACGCGCGTAACTCTCTCAATTTTCATCGGAATTGAAATCCGTAAAAACCTATCTTGACCGATTTTTCGCAAGGAATCCAATGGTATTATTCACGCACTCGGAAACTCACTGTACAAAGCGGAAAAAACAGAACCGCTATCGTTAATTCGACGCCGTTTCGCGTAAAATTTCCAACGCGCGTAACTCTCTCAATTTTCATCGGAATTGAAATCCGTAAAAACCTATCTTGACCGATTTTTCGCAAGGAATCCAATGGTATTATTCACGCACTCGGAAACTCACTGTACAAAGCGGAATAAACAGAACCGCTATCGTTAATTCGACGCCGTTTCGCGTAAAATTTCCAACGCGCGTAACTCTCTCAATTTTCATCGGAATTGAAATCCGTAAAAACCTATCTTGACCGATTTTTCGCAAGGAATCCAATGGTATTATTCACGCACTCGGAAACTCACTGTACAAAGCGGAAAAAACAGAACCGCTATCGTTAATTCGACGCCGTTTCGCGTAGAATTTCCAACGCGCGTAACTCTCTCAATTTTCATCGGAATTGAAATCCGTAAAAACCTATCTTGACCGATTTTTCGCAAGGAATCCAATAGTGTTACTCATGCAAACAAAAACTTAATGTATAGAATACAGCAATGAAAACAAGAGAGAACTGTACATGGTTTCAAAACAACCAAAATTCCACATAAAAACATGTCAAAATGCAAACAGTGGGAGGATCACAACATACACATTAAGGACTACATTTTTACCTTAAGAATTGTTCAATATGATGCATGTATGTGGACAACAAAGGAAAACATGATTCAAAGAATTCAAGTTGTGGATTTTACCTCTTTTTTGGAGATTTTGGGCAACCTTCCAAGTGCTTTGTTCCAGAAATGATTTGATGCTTTGGACATCCTTAAATGACCTCTTAGAAGCTTTTAGGATGGTTGGAATTGGCTGGAAACCTCTGGAGCAAGTTTGTTCACTTTCTCGCGAAATGGTCAAAAACGGCCAAAATGCCAACTCTCTCAAATGGTGTTCCAGATGTGTGGCACCATTTGGGACAGTTCAAGGATGATATTTAGAGTGTGTTTGAGGTTTTATCTGGCTTGGAAAGTGACTGAATCAAGACATGGCTTGAAAAATGCAAAAAAGTGTCATTTTGAGGTTTTGAGAGGTGACTTTGTGATGTTGTGATTACATGTCACTTTTGATGGTTTGCACAGCTTACATATGATATATATGAGGTGTGTGTGTGATTAGTTTGAGTGGAATTGCTCTCTAGCTCAAAAACTCAGAATTTCCTTACTAATGAAGGCATTTTGGAGTGAAAGAGAGAATTTGAGGAAAGCATCTGTTTGATGGCTTTGGTGTACTCAAACTGAGCACAAATGAGCTCTATTTATAGTGGAGCAAGTTTGTTTTGGGATCCATAGTGAATGGTGGCTGCAGCAGGTGTTTGTTCCATGTTAGCCAATGGAAATGCAAGTCTCCTCTAGTCAATGGCTAGAGGTTAGGGCACAGGCTGCTGGTTCCCTTGGTCTTGGATAAGTCTTGACTAATTTCAGATGAGAATGGCTCAGTACATGCTGTAATACCCCAAAATTTGCTCTCCCTTTTTTGCATCATAGCATAACATTATCATTTACAATATCATATCCATCTCATTAGCATTGCATTGCATTTAACATAGAAAAATGAAGCATAGCATTCCTCTTACCATCAAGGCATGTGATCAGGTGGAAGGTGGATAATCAAGGGATCATTCAAAGCACAAAAAGGTTAATCAAGTTGCCTCAAGGCAAGCCAAGAGTCTCTCATGTCTCATACCATCTCAATTGATCATCCACAATCTCAAGGAAGTGAGATCCAATGGGAGATTGAAACAATCCATACTTCAACATGCAAGAGGTTCAAAAAACTGAAGGAAAACCCTCAAAAGAGATAGCTCATTGATCCAAAATCAATCTCAAATGGCATATCCCATCATCCTTTAAAAGGATGCACAACATACCCTGAGGAATTTGAAATTGAAGACTGCACATTTTTCTCCTAACCAGAGGGGGTCAAAATTAGGGTTTCTAATAAAATCAGGATATCTTTGATTTTTTGGACAAAACTTTATGTCATGGTATTCTATATGTTCTTAAGTGTATGTATGTGGAAAATCACATCTCAATTGGTTTTAGAAGTGGTTCAATTGGAAGAAAAATAAAAAATCAGAGAAATTGGGGCCAAGTCAAATAATCAGAGGAAAAAGTCAACTCTTGACTTTTTGAGGCCAAATTCATAAAATTCATGTTATATGTGTCCAATGTACAAAATTTGGTCAAGAAACTCCAAAGGAATCATAAAAAAATCAAGATGTGGAAAGTTGCCATTTTTGGATGAAGAAGGGTTACTAAAAATAGCAAGTTTTGGCCATTTTGCATCAGAGTTTGAACCAAGGCCATTTAAAATTGAAGCACAAAATGAAAATTCCACTCGGCCACAACAAAAGATCTTGTTTTAGGCTTCACATCCATATGTGGAACATCTCCATTGGATAAAAATTGAGGGAGATATGATTGATCAAAGTTGGAGGAAAGTAGGGCAAAAACCAGGTCGTGACCAAGAACTTTCAGGTCACGCGCGTGTCATTTTCACAAGCACGTGGTGGGCCAAATGTTTGGGTCAATTTCTCAAGGTTAGAGGCCTCAAATGAAAACTCTTTCAACACGAAAGTTGTTCCTCTATGTGAGATCTTCAAAGTGTATGTTTATGGTTTTTTCATTAGACCGATGATTGAGAAGTTGTGGTGGCTCAAAATAAGGTCAAGATAACTGAATGTTTGGTTAGGTCACAACCAGGTCTTGCCCCACATGCGTGCATTATGAGTCAGCTTTGAGTTTACATGTTTGAAGCACATTTCCAAGTTGTTGCAAGTCTCATTTTCATTTACTTTCAACATCAAAGTTGTTGTATCATGTACACACTTTGTAATGATACCAAGATCATTCATGTCCATGGCTTGAAGAGAGAGATATCCATGCGTAAACATCACCATTTCCAACTGATGAATCACACCAGAATTTACAGTTTGGTTTAGACATCCATCAAACAACCCTTGCACTTTATTTCCACATTAAGCCAAGCACATATCACCTCCACCTTGCACATTAGCACGTGCCTTGCATGAAAGTGGAAAGAATAAACTTGCTGAACAAGTTTCTGATACAACCAGCCATGCCATTGCAAGCTCATTTTCAGCTCCACCATAACCCACCATGAACTATCACCACCATATCCTCGCTCTCCCTAACTAACTTGACTCAGTTAGTTAGGGATGACTCACTTAAACCACTTCAACTCAGTTAATTCACCCAGTTAACCATGGTTAAACTCACACTATAAATAGAAAACTCACACTCTAATTTCATTTCCAACTTCATTTTTCTCACTTTCAACTCTCATTCTCTTATTCTCCCTCTGAAACACTCTCTATTCTCTCTCTCTGATCTCTCACGAAACCAACACTTTCTTCATTCATCTTCTTCAATCATCATCTTGAGTGTGGTCTTTGAGCAAGTGAAGCTTCATCAACATTTTGATTCTCTCTCTGCTCTCAATACCTCAAGACTCAACTGCATTTATTTTGCACGAATCAAACTCAAGATCAAGAGTGGATCTCTGGTTTTCTTTTGCTTCAAGGTTCTGCAAACTTCAGGTTCCAATTACTCAAATTCTATTGCATAAACTCTTATTGTTTTAGTTTGTTTTTTTATGGTTTAGAGCTTATTAGAAGCTATGCGTGCGTCCTGTTTAGTTGATATGCTCTTTAGGAGCTTAGGTGTGTTTTTAGGGCAAATTATTTTGGCTCGGTTTGTGTTATGCAAGCATGATCTGTGAGAAATAAGTGTGTATTCGTGTTCTCCATAAGTTCAGCTTCTATTTGGTATACTTTTTGTGGATTTCTGGAGAAATTAAAGTTGCAGACGGTGGTGATTGACCGGAGAAGGTGACCGGAGGTTCCTCTCCGGCCGGTGGACTTTATGTTAGGGTTTTATGCTCAGTTTGAATTTGGTCCGTTGGATGAGTATGATCTAATGGCCAAAATGCTGCCAGCACATTAAAATGAGCGTGCAAGTCACATGCCACATTTCAGATTTCATTTAAACATTGTGTGGTGTAGTGCATGTTAATGAATGTGTTCCTCCACGCGTGATCATTGATCTTGTTTACTTTGACCTTTGTGTTGACTTGACCTAATCTGATGGTTGTAATTGCTTTGACTTGTGTTGACTGAAGAGCATGGTAGTTATTGTGTTATGCGCGCTTATTGGACCTAGTCAGATTGATATCCACACCTCCCATGTTTTCAAGCCCAATTAATTTGAACTGAACAATTACTATGCATGCACCCCCATTCACATTTACATTTCATTTTATTTTTTTCATTTTTTACACGTTTGCTTTTTTAATTTTTAAAAATACCAAATTGCATTATAAAATTCCACAAAAATTCATGAGCATCAATAAAACATTTAGAAAATTTTTCATGATTTTATTTCTTGATTTTATGACCTTTTTGCCCCTGTTCCATGATTTTCTTTGATTTTCTTTTGTGTGCATTCTTAATGTGGTACATGATTTTGTTTAATTTTGTTCTTGATCATTAAAAATAATTTTGATGCTCTTCTTTTTGTAGTGAGTCATTAACATCTTGAATTATGTTAAGTGATTTTTATTTGATTTTTTAGATCATGTTATGGCATGTTTTGATGTTCATCTTTGCATTACTTTGCATGTGCATCCGATGTGATTTAAGTGCATTGTATAAAGCCTTTTTGCCTTGAGTTTTTTACATGATACTTTGGTATGTGATTCACCTCTGATTTGTGAACCTCAATACCATGTTTTCATAATTTTCATGAACTCATTTGATTTTTGTTTAAAACATTTCATTTGGAGCATTACAACATGTCATATCCTTGTAATCTTTGTGCATGTTTACATGATTGCTTTTGTGCATACTTGCATGATCATTTGCCTACTTTGTGAACCATTCATTTGACATTATAGGTCATTGGTACATGTTATGTGTCATCATTGCATGTTCACTTTCATTTGAACTTTGTGTGTCCTTAATATGAAGTACTTGTGTCATCTTTTGAATTTCCATTTCTTTTTTTCTTCTATTGCTTCTTGAATGGCTTGATGTGTTATGCATGAACACTTGTGAGATGTTTGTGAATCACTTTTCATTTCATTTCAATTCTGATCCTTAGATTACATGTTCCATTCATGCATGTTTTTTTTATTTCTTTTCATCTTTCATTCTCCCTTTTCTTATGGTAGCATGTTCTAATGTCATGGATGATGTTTGTTGCCTATCCACTTGGACTTGCATGATAACGATCATTTGTTTTCCATGGGATGTACATTCTGGTTGTGACATTAGGATTTGATTTCTCATCTAATTCTTTTGAGTTTTATGGTGCATTAAATGTTCTTTTACTCCTTATACTTCTTATACATGTTTACTAACCATGTAGGGGCTTCGGTAAGTTTCAATTGAGTGTGGATAAGGAATCCACATTCAAACTTCTATCCTCTCATCTCTTTTACAATTCAATTTTGTGTTTTGTTAAGCACTTATGTGCTTTCTTTTAATAACTCATCACTTTCCCTTTTTGAATTACAATTCATCTTCTAACTTAGAAGTGAATTGTTTAATTCATTCTTTCTTTGGGCTTTAGGTTGAAACCTCACAAACCATTAGGATCACTCCCTTAACTAATCAATTAGGATTGAGTCTTAGTTCACATAGATGCTTACCTTTCTCCTCTCTTGAGTCTCTTTTCTCATCTCAAAGAAAATTTAAAATATCTAATAAAGGTAGGCATTTATTGCATTTAGGCCTTTCATATAAAGAAGAGATTATAAAGGGGTCTTCTCTTATAATCTTAGAATGTGTAGCATATAACCCATCTTGGGTCAATGTGTTAAACATTTGATCTTGTATGAGGGACTTAAATGCAATACTTGTTGAAGAATAAATAAAAAAACACTTCTTCATTTAATAATCAACAAAAACACTTAATAAACACAAGTATGCTAGTGTGTTTGAACCTTGACAATTGGAACTAAGTGTGGGGGTCTTCTTCACTCTTAATGTGCTTTCCTACCCATTCCATCTTGGAATGTGAGAATGTACACATTCCAGTGACTAAGATTCAGATACACTATCATATGCAAACAAATGAAAAAAACTTCTAAAAGTCAAAAACAAACAATAACGTCTTTCCTTCGGGAATTCTTTTCTCATCTCACTCATTCTCAATGCACGAACGCGCTCCTACTCTTTCTCTTGCAAGATGGTAACGCACTCGGACCAGCGAGTCTGCAACACCTGAGCTAGAACGTAAGCCGTTCTCTAAAAAACACAAACAACTTTCCCTAGTGAGGGGAACTACGTCGCTCTGATTCTCATGCTCCCGATGAGATACGTAGGCAGTGGGGTAGGGCCCATTCGAGCACCTCTTTTATTTTCCCTACATTTGTTTCTCGTTTCTTTTCCATTCCTTTTCCTTTCTTTCTTTCAGTTCCTTTTCCAGTATCCTTTTCTATCACCCTTTGATTGAGACAAGCAAGCGTGGATCCCATCGGGTACGATGGACGCGAGGGGGTGCTAATACCTTCCTCTCGCGTAACCGACTCCCGAACCCATTTCTCTTGGTCGCAAGACCATGCTTTTTCCTTCCCTTCAGGTTTATGCGGTGTTTCCTTTCCCTCTCTTGGGATAAATACACATTGTTGGCGACTCTATTCCGTGCCACTTTCGCGTTTGTACTAGGATGAAAATCCCAGGAGTGACAGCTGGCGACTCTGCTGGGGACAGGTTGACCTATTGCTGGTTCATCCTAAGCGAGTCAATCCTAGCGCTTGTCTGTTTTTTCTTTCATTGGGTGTTTACTGTTGTGCTGTATTTACCGTTTTATTGTATGGTTATTTATTGTTTTACTGTACATCACCATATTTACAGCATGTTAGCATTTACATTTCATATATTATACTGTGCTGGACTGTGCTGTTTTCTGTTTGGCGGGATGGGATTTCTGAGAGATAAGCCCATTACACAGGCTTGAGTATACACTTAGGATTAGAGTGGAGAGTAGTGGGACCTACGTGCCGTCTGGAGTACGTTGGGTATTCACGAAATTCACAGCTAGACGAGGCTATCTTGGGACCCATCATGGCATGCGCGTCTTGCGTATTCCAGGATGTCGATCTAGAGAGCTGTCGACTCTGGTGACCATTCCCGAGGACCCAGTTGCGGCACTCCTCCCGAGATGTGACAGTGGCAGACCACATTCTGTGGCAAACCCATTGCACATTTTCGATCCGAGGACCCAATGCTGGGAACTTGCCATAGGGTTTCCTTTTTGAAAGAGAATCAGTGGAGGCACTCCTCGATTGGCAATAGTACTGTACCCCGAGGGATGAATGTACTATTGCTTCTCGACCTCAGTGCCAGAAGCTGAGGACCTTTCGTCTTGGAGAATTAGTTGAGGCCTCCTCGATTGATGATGATGCCAAACCAGAAATGGTGAACGTATCATCATTTCTCGACCTGAGAGCCCGGGATACTGAACATCCTAGAACCCACATGTGAGAAGGGGGTTGTTTGCAGGTTTGCAGGTGACCATGACCTCCTACATACCCGGTTTTCTGTTGATTTTACACAAAGGAAGGGTTCATCCTATTATATTCAGACAGTTCCTACTTGTGGTTCCATATTGTTCCCAGGGCTACACTGACACAGCACACAGTTCAGCACAGACACCTGATTACCTGATCAAATTGCCCTTTGCATTGCATTATCATATCATAATGGTTATGTTTGTCAATTTCAGGTGCCTAATATACTTCTGATTCCAATCCATGGGTTCAACAGAGAATGACGAGAGAAGGAAGAACAATGTTTCTTACAAGTTTCCAGACCCTACCTTGGATTCATTGCTCAAAGTCATAGACATGGCCGGCCCCGATGTTCTTGATAGGTTTCAAAAGAAGTATGGGAATTTGGTTAGGATGGTCCGTACTATCACGAAGTATGAACATGATGCTCTACACACCCTGCTGCAGTTCTATGAGCCTTCGCTGAGATGCTTCCTCTTTCCAGATTACATTTTGATGCCGACGCTAGAAGAATTCTCATTTATTTTGGTGGTTCCGATCATGTCAACAATACCATTTTTTCTGGTAGCTCTCCTAGTGTAAAAGAAATTGCCGCTGCAACATAAATGGACCAGTCAGTGATCAAAAGTGGTGTGAGTAACAAAAACGAAGTTGACGGATTTCATTTGGAATTCCTTTCTGATCAAGCCCAAGAGGCCGCTAATGCTAAAGACTGGACGGTTTACAACTCCATTTTGGCTCTTTGCATATATGGCCTAGTTCTTTTTCCCAATCAGCAAGACTTTGTGGATATGCAAGCTACGAGAGTTTTCGTTCTTAAAAATCCAGTTCCTACTTTGTTGGGGGATTTTTATTATTCCGTGCACTACAAGAACGAGAAAAGAAGGGGAGGCCCTGTTAGTTGTTGCACTCCACTGCTATGTCATTGGCTTTTCAAGCATTTGCCTCAAACAGGTGCCTTTGTGGAAACCATAGATGTTGCGAAGTGGTCCGAGCGAATGATAGGTTTAACAGCTGATAATATTGTTTGGTTCGATCATCGATTGCTGAGAGTTGAGCTTATCACAAGATGCGGAAGTTTTCCAAATGTACCTCTGATTGGCAGAAAAGGAGGGATCAATTATAATCCAATTTTGGCCATCCGACAGTTCGGGTATGCTTCTAAGGGTCCTCTTACAGAGCAAGACATGGAAGAATCTTTGTTCTTCACAGGAACTAAAGATGAGAAGGTGGTAGAGGTAGTGAATGCTTGGAAAGATAAGCATAAAATTGGAAAAGCGGTTTTTGGGAAAGGAGATTGTAGGTCTTATCCTGAATATGACAAATGGATTGAGACGAAAGTAAAGGAATTGCTTTTGCCCTTTTCAAGGAGACCTCTTGTACGTTCAGTACAGCCTAAACAACCCACCATGGTAGTTATTGAGGAGTGCGAGAAATGGAAGAAAAAGGTTAGAGAGCTGCAGATAGAGAACTCTGGGATGAGTAGATGTCTTCAGAAAGCTCTAGCGGACAACAAAGAGTTGGAAAAGAGAGCATTGAAAGCAGAAAAAACCCTGGCAGACAAAGAAGAAGATTTTGATGAGAGAGCTCGATACTTCCGGAAGCTTACCTTGGGAGCATATGATACTAGTCAGGCTCATAAGGCTACAAAGCAGGCTCTAGCCCGAAGCCAAGATTCGTTAGCTAAACTCCGTCAAGCTTGGGATGAAGTCAGAATTGAGAACTCTGAATTGATGACCCAGTTAAAAGATAAAAATGAAGAGCTGAAGAAAGCACATGAAGCAAGAAGAAAACATCGAGAAGACCTTGACAGAAGCCAAGAACAGGCAAGGAACGCTGAAGATAAGCTGAAGATCGCTAACAAAGAGCTTGAAGATGTCACGGCGGATCTGAAGCTAGTTAAAATTCAAGCTGGAATTAAGAGGCGCAAAGGAGTCGGTGAAGATGAAGCCTTGCTGATGCACGTGGGTTCGTTAGAGGATGCGTTGGAAAAAAGGGACGTCATAATCAAAGAGCTGATTGAGAAGCCACATCATCAGCGTACCCGCATCCTGTTTGAAGAGATTAAGTACTCCAGCCAGAAGCTGAAGGATGTAGAGCTGTCGGATTAGTGATTTTTGTCATTTCTTTGTAATTTGTAATGGTTACCATCAGAATTGTTGATGGATCCATTTGACTGCTTGTTTCTTATTTTGTTGCTGAAACTATGACTAATGTACTGGAAAACTTCTGGAAATTTGTACGAAAAGAGCTATTTCTGTTCACAATTTCTGGTTTTCAGATATATGTGATGTGTTATCTGCACACGGGCACACTACAAAGTCACTATTTCTGGTCTCCAGATATTTGTGATCGATGTATATGAATATCTCTTCAGAGCAAAACTCACTAATCATGATTTCTGGCCGTCAAGAATTTGTGGTTATGATTGGAATCAGGATATGAAAAGTATCTTGAAATGACAAACATAACTGTGCATTTGCATTTGCATAGCATATCATTTTTGCATTGCAGGTTTTCTCCTTTTGCAGGCGCCTGCTAACCTTTATTTGGTTTCAGGCACGATAGCTGATACCCCAGTTCACCGATATTTTACCCGACGCAATCAAGCAAGAGTAATGGAGCAAGTTCAGAAAGAGTTAGCCAATTTGAGGGGAAGGATGGAACAGTTCATGAACCTCATGCAGGGGATTGCTCAAGGTCAGCAAGAGCTGATGATCGGTCAAGAAAACATGAGGATTGGACAAGAAGCTATGAGAACTACTATCCAGAGGCTGGAAACTGAAATCCCAAATCGCAATGTGCGCACTCCTCCTGTTGGCACAATCCCTGCTGGTGGGGTACATCTGGGATTTGATAACAATGAGGATGGTCAGGAGGACCAGTTCACTGCAGTCAACAATGACATGGGTTCCTACAATGACGACCGGAAGTATGAAGGGCTGGATGAAAGACTCAAGCTATTGAGAGCCAAAATCCTCTTGGAATTGATGTAGAAGACATGGGTCTCGTACAGGGTGTGCGAATTCCTCCCAAGTTCAAGCTTCCTGCTTTGGATAAGTACAATGGCAGTACCTGTCCCAAAACACATTTACAAGCTTACAATCGCAAGATTGCCACTTACACCGAGGACCGAAAGCTCTGGATGTATTTTTTCCAGGATAGCCTGTCAGGCGCTTCCCTGGAATGGTACATTAAGCTGGACAGGGTTCATATAAGGAGTTGGAAAGATTTGTGCGCTGCGTTTCTGAAGCAGTATCAATATAATCTGGACATGGCACCTAATCGTACTCAATTGTAGAGTATGACTCAGGATAACAAGGAGGGCTTTAAGCAGTACGCACAGAGATGGAGAGAATTGGCTGCTCGAGTTCAACCACCCTTGGGTGATCGTGAGATGGCTGATATGTTCATGAGCACACTTCAAGGGACGTATTTGGATAGACTTGCTGCATGTCCTTCCACGGGGTTTGCCGACATCGTCGTTGCTGGGGAACGAATAGAAAGTCTGCTGAAACTGGGTAAGATTCAAGATGTTGCTTCAAGTTCGAAGAAACCCTTTGCCAATGGACCAAGGAAAAGAGAAGGGGAGTCAAGCGCTGTGTATAGAGGAGGGGGCAGAGGAAGGAATCAGTCCTATCATCAGGTGGATGCGGTAACCATTCCAGTTCCAGCTGGACAGCAAACGCCAGATCAGCAAGGTAGACCCCGATTTCAGAACAATAGACAAAGGGACCGTAAGTTTGATCCCTTGCCTATGACATATGCTGCTTTGTTACCACAACTGCTCAAAGAGAAGTTGGTTGAACTTTGGACTATGAAGCCGCTGGATTCCGGAAAATTGCCTCAAGGTTACGATGCTAATGCTCGATGTGAATATCATTCTGGTGTGCCAGGTCATTCAATAGAAAAGTGCTGGGCCTTTCAACATAAGGTTCAATATCTGATCGACGCAAAAGCTATTAACTTCTCTAGGCCGCCGAATGTTCGTGACAATCCAATGCCTCATCATGGAGGTGCAGGCACAAATGCTATTTTTGATGGCGAGAAGTTGAATTTGATTACTGATGTTAATTTGGTGAAGGCTCCGTTGTTGATTGTAAAAGAACGTTTGTTAAAAGGAAAGGTATTTCCTGGATGCGCCTCTGATTGCGAGGATTGTTCAAAGTAGGTTAATGGCTGCAGTAAGTTGAGAGTTGGACTGCAGGATCTTATGGACGAGGGAAGTCTTCAGTTTGATAAAGTAGAGAAAGAACAGGATGTTTCTGCCGTTACCATTTACTATAATCTAGTCGAGATACAGGTGCCTGTTGAGGAGCCTGTTGCTATCATCGTGCCCGAGAGGCCGAGACCAGTTATGATTATAGTTCCTGAATCGGCTGCTTATGTGTCTAATAGGGCAGTTCCGTGGCAGTATGGAACTGATACTCGTCAAGGAGGAAGTCGGCAGAAGGCAGAGGCTGTTGGTACTAGCATTGAGATTGTCAGTGGACCAAGTGGTTTTACTAGGAGCGGTCGACTGTTTGCTCCCCAGACTCTAAGGAATGATAAAGAGGCTGAAGCCGCTGCAAGAGCGAAAGGAAAACAGGTTGTTGATGACAAGGTGCCTGCTCAGGAAGAGGACCCTAAAGTCAATTTTGATAATGATGTTGAGGAATTTTTTAGGGTTATCAAAAAGAGTGATTACAAGATCATTGATCAACTTAATCAGACACCCTCTAAAATTTTGATATTATCCCTGTTAATGAGTTCAGATGCACACCGGGCTGCTTTGTTGAAAGTTCTGAATATGGCATACGTTCCCCAAGAGATTACAGTGAATCAGTTGGAGGGGGTAATTTCTAATGTGAATGTGAGCCACGGGTTGGGATTTACGAACAGGGATTTGACACCAGATGGACGTAACCACAACAAAGTGCTGCACATCACACTTGAATGCAAAGGAGCTGTTTTGTCGCATGTGCTGGTTGACACAGGTTCTTCCTTAAATGTGTTACCCAAAAAGGCCCTGATGAAAATTGAAGTAGATGGATTGGTTCTGAGACCCAGCGATCTGATTGTGAGAGCTTTCGATGGATCCCAAAGATCGGTGTTTGGGGAGGTTGAACTACCAATACAGGTTGGTCCACAGATATTCAAGACGACCTTTCATGTTATGGACATTCAGCCTGCTTATAGCTGTTTGTTGGGCCGACCGTGGATTCACGCAGCAGGCGCAGTTACCTCCACACTTCATCAGAAGCTCAAATATGTGTTCGAGGGTCAGGTGGTTACTGTTTGCGGCGAGGAAGATATATTCGTGAGTCATCTATCCACTTTCAAATATGTGGAAATGGATGGAGAGATTCATGAAACTTTGTGCCAATCTTTTGAAGCCCTGAATATCAATAACTTACCAGAGTCTACTTCAGCAGCAGTGGTGTCGAATGTGCCAGGTGGGCCGAGTGCATCAATTGCGTCGTACAAGCAGGCCAGAGAAGTGGTCGAAAGCGGAAATGCCCAAGGTTGGGGTAAAGCTATAGATGTGTTCGTGAAAGAAGATAAATTTGGCATTGGATACCAACCGGGCCGGATGCCAGTTCCTCGATTCCGTGGGCCAATTAGTTTCAACAGTGGAGGAATTATCAACCCCAATCAGTCATGCTCAGCAATAGAAGATGGCGCTGAAAGCTCAGATTATCTGGACAGATGGGTATATGCACTGGCTCCAGGCGAGGCGTTGCAAAATTGGTCTAGTGAAGAAATCGTTCATGTTGTTCATCATTCAGAGTAATAATTCTTGTCTTTCATAATGCATGAAATCCCACACTCTGCCCAAGGTGTGAGGATCCATTTGTAGGGCCACCATATTTTCTCATATAATGTTCAAATATCAATAAAAGGACGTTTTTGTTTACAAATTTGTGTTCCTTTACTCTTTCTTTATTTTATTTTTGCACAAAGAAAATTAAAAATGATAATGCACTTTCTTTTCTTTTGTTTTCAAGCAAAAAAAAAAATCTAAAATAAAGCATAAACCCAATCATGCAGACTGGATTCTGTGGATTTTTCTGAAAATGATTCTGTTATGCCCACGTATGATTTCGACAATCCGATCTATCAAGCTGAGGAAGAAAGTGATGAAGACTATGAACTCCCGGAAGAGTTGGCTAGGTTGTTGAAACAGGAAGAGAAGACCATTCAGCCTCATCAGGAAGCTCTTGAGATCATCAATATTGGGTCAGAGGAAAGCAAGAAAGAGATCAAGATTGGTGCGAGTCTGCGGGCTAATGTAAAGCAAGAGCTGATAGTCATGCTACGGGAATACGTTGACATCTTTGCTTGGTCATACCAAGATATGCCAGGTTTAGATACAGACATAGTTATGCATAGACTACCATTGAAAGAGGACTGCCCACCGGTCAAGCAGAAGCTGCGCAGGACAAAACCAGAAATGGCTTTGAAGATCAAGGAAGAAGTGCAGAAACAGTTGGATGCAGGTTTTCTGGCAGTAACCAACTATCCTCCCTGGGTGGCTAATATAGTACCGGTGCCGAAGAAAGATGACAAAGTCAGAATGTGTGTGGATTGATCTCAACAGGGCGAGCCCTAAAGATGATTTTCCACTCCCTCATATTGATGTGCTGGTTGATAATACCGCTCAGTTTTCAGTGTTCTCATTTATGGATGGATTCTCCGGGTACAATCAGATAAAGATGGCGCCTGAAGACATGGAGAAGACGACGTTCATTACCCCGTGGGGTACCTTCTGTTACAAAGTAATGCCTTTTGGGTTGAAGAACGCAGGGGCAACTTATCAAAGAGCAATGGTGACGTTATTCCACGATCTAATTCATAAAGAGATCGAGTGCTATGTGGATGACATGATTGCTAAATCAAAGACAGAAGAGGAACATCTGATCAACTTGAAGAAGTTGTTTGAGAGGCTGAGGAAATTCAGGTTGAGACTGAATCCTAATAAGTGTACTTTCGGCGTGCGGTCCGGAAAATTGCTTGGTTTCATTGTCAGTGAAAAAGGGATAGAGGTTGATCCTGCTAAAGTGAAAGCTATACAAGATATGCCTGTACCGAGAACTGAGAAAGAAGTTTGCGGCTTTCTAGGAAGATTGAACTACATTTCAAGGTTCATATCGCACCTAACTGCCACTTGCGAACCGATATTCAAAATGCTACGAAAAGATCAAACGGTCAGGTGGAATGATGATTGTCAAAATGCATTCGATAAAATAAAAAGATATTTGCAGGAACCTCCAATTCTGATACCTCCAGTTCAAGAGAGACCACTGATTATGTACTTGACAGTGCTCGAAGGATCCATGGGTTGTGTTCTCGGTCAACACGACGAGACAGGTAGGAAAGAACATGCTATCTACTACCTGAGCAAGAAATTTACAGATTATGAATCGCGTTATTCAATGCTTGAGAAGACATGTTGTGCACTCGCATGGGCCGCCAAGCGATTGAGACAATACATGCTCACACATACAACCCTGTTGATCTCTAAATTGGATCCGGTCAAGTATATTTTTTAGAAACCAGCACTTACAGGCAGAGTTGCAAGGTGGCAGATGGTACTGACAGAGTACGATATTCAATTTACTTCGCAAAAGGCAATCAAAGGAAGTATACTGTCAGATTATCTTGCGCAACAGCCTCTTGATGATTACCAGCCCATGAGATTTGATTTCCCTGATGAGGACATCATGTTTCTCAAAGCGAAAGACTGCGAGGAACCACTTCTGGAGGAGGGGCCTAACCCTGAATCCAAATGGAGTTTGATGTTTGATGGGGCAGTTAATATGAATGGGTGCGGAGTTGGTGCAGTCCTTATTACGCCAGAAGGTGTTCACATGCCCTTCACTGCCCGAATAACTTTCGGGTGTACCAACAATGAAGCAGAATACGAAGCTTGCATACTAGGGATCGAGGAAGCTATTGATCTATGAATCAAGACCCTCGATATCTTTGGTGATTCAGCACTGGTAATCAATCAAGTAAAGGGAACTTGGCACACACATCAGCAAAATTTGATTCCGTATAGAGATTATACGAGGAGATTGCTGACATTCTTTACAACTGTCAAGTTGTACCATGTTCCTAGAGATGAAAATAAGTTTGCAGACGCCTTGGCCACTATCTCTTCGATGATGAAGGTGCATGGTTGGAACTTTGTGCCCAGGATTGATGTCTCTCGTCTGGATAGGCCTGCTTTTGTGTTTGAGGTTGATGCAGTGTCTGACGATAAGCCTTGGTACCATGACATCAAATGCTTCTTAAAAAATCAAGAATACCCGCCTGGGGCATCTTCCAATGACAAGAAGACATTAAGAAGGCTAGCTGGTAGTTTCTTCTTGAACAAAGATGGTGTGCTGTATAAAAGGAATTTTGACACGGTTCTGCTCAGATGTGTGGATAGACACGAGGCAGACCTGTTGATGATTGAAGTGCACGAAGGCTCTTTCGGTACCCATGCCGGAGGACATGCGATGGCTAAGAAATTGTTGAGATTAGGGTATTATTGGCTGACCATGGAGTCAGATTGCTGCAAGTATGCTCGCAAGTGCCACAAATGCCAGATCTATGCAGACAAAGTGCACGTTCCTCCCAATCCGTTGAGTATCATGTCTTCTCCGTGGCCATTTGCAATGTGGGGCATTGATATGATCGGGAAAATTGAGCCTACTGCTTTAGACGCCCATCGTTTCATCTTGGTCGCCATTGATTACTTCACTAAATGGGTTGAAGCAGCATCTTATGCCAATGTCACTAAGAAAGTAGTGGCTCGTTTCTTGAAACGAGATATCATTTGTCGATATGGAGTGCCCGGAAGAATCATTACTGATAATGGTTCTAATTTGAACAACAAGATGATGGCTGAACTATGCCGGGACTTCAAAATCGAGCACCACAATTCTTCTCCGTACCGCCCGAAAATGAATGGCGCGGTTGAAGCGGCCAACCAAAATATCAAGAAGATTGTTCAGAAGATGGTTGTCACGTACAAAGATTGGCATGAGATGTTACCACTGGCTTTGCATGGGTATCGAACATCAGTCCGCACGTCCACTGGGGCAACACGATACTTGCTTGTATATGGTATGGAGGCAGTTCTACCGATAGAAGTGGAGATTCCCTCTCTCCGAGTATTGATGGATGTTAAGCTAGATGAAGCTGAATGGGTACGAGCCAGATTTGATCAGCTGAGCCTTATTGAGGAGAAGCGATTAGCAATGGTATGCCATGGCCAGCTATATCAGCGCAGAATGAAGAGGGCATTCGATCAAAAGGTTCGACCTCAAGTCTACAAGGGCGGGGATGTGGTAATCAAGAGAATACTTCCTCCGAGTACAGATCACAGGGGCAAATGGACTCCTAACTATGAAGGTCCGTTCGTGGTAAAAAAGGTTTTCTCAGGAGGAGCCTTGTTGCTGACAACCATGGATGGTGAAGATTTTTCATCCCCTGTTAATTCAGATGCAGTTAAAAAATACTTCGTATAAAGAGACCCGCTGGATAAAAGAAAAAAAAAAGAATCCAGGCAAAAAAGGGCATCCCGGCGAACCAAAAACAGAATAAAGGTTCGGGCAAAAATTAGGGATATAATTGAAAAGAATTGTACACCCGGTAAGTTGAAAACCCGAAAGGGCAACTTAGGCAAAAATGGGTATCCCGGTGGATTGAAAACCTGAAAAGGCGATCCACACAAAAGAGGGATTAAAGCGAATGACTGCAGTCTGAATTAATCTGTACGTTTTCTACTCTTCAGCAAGCTGGCAAAATTCCAAAGGAGGAATTGGTCGGACCACGAGCTTCTGAAGGCAAAGATAATCAGGAGAGCTGGAATACATACTGGCTATAACAGAATCAGAAATCAGTTGGAATCTAATTTCCGCATTATCATTAGGGTAGATTTCTTTTCTCAATTTTATGGCAATCGCCTCTTTCAGGGGTTTGCTTCTGATTGTAAATTCGCCAATTTTTGGCATTTCATCAATAAAGTTGAATATTCAGTCACGGGCTTTTATTTTCATTTTACTGTTTTGTTTGCAAAAACGTCCGATTTTTTATAATAAAACGTTACTTTGAAAATATCTTGGCCTTGCAAAAAAAACATGCACAAAGACAATTGAAATTACTTTTGCTTGTTGGACAACCTTGGATGGTGGACCCAAAAGACCGCGCAATATCCTGGGGCATGTGCATATTCTTTTTCTGTTGCAGGTAATGAGCACGATCGATCCAAACAGCATGATCGTAACCACGAGAAGATATTTGCTATGACTTGATACTGTTGTATTTTATTAAGTCGATTCTTCCATTCAAGAGTTCCCATTAAGTTTCGTGACGGCAACGGTGTTCGAAGATGGATTTCTTCTGTGTTGATAACGGTTATTAATGCAGTGAATACTCCAGGTTGACAACAAGTGCCAATCCTCCAGTACCTTGCAGATGATGTGAAAGGTAGTTCAAGGCAGAGTGTTTGTCTAAGAGTTTGAAAACGCTTGGTTTTCTATAAAATCCTCTTAAGAGACGAAACTTTTAGTACTAACATCCCTTATGGAGTTTACTCTTGGTAGGATGTACCAGCAAGTGGTAGTATCATGTCTCCCGCAGGTTTCAGCATGTGAAATTTGTCAAAGAATAATCCCCAGCGGAGTTATTGACCATCCCATGCATGGGGCATGTTATCTGTTATCTCCCCAGTAAAAGATATTCCCAATCTATAATCCCCAGTAGAGTTTGAGGACATTTGGTCTTCTGTAAAATCCTCTTAAAAGGGAATTCCCCAGTCGGAGACGTTTTAAAGCAGTTTTCTCCAGCAGAGTGTGTTGTAAACTCATTATCCCCAGCGGAGTCATCGAAGGGAAAGTTTGCCCAACATGGGGCACTGTGACATTTATCCTAACCTTGACAGTCTTCTTCCTCAGTAGAGTGCCGAGGAATTACTTTGGGTTTCCCTAACAGATCTATAGGGACTCTTTCTCAGCATGTTGCAACGGATTGTCTTTCAACCAAGATTTGGATATTCCCCGCAAAGTAGCCCTGGTCCCCGACAAGATCATATCTTTGGTAATGATATCCCCACAGAGTTCAGCATTGAATCTTGTCCGCTATACTCCCCAGCCGAGTCGCGGTAATTTCCCCAACTTGGTCTATATGGATCAACGGAATCTCTTTTTCAGCAAAGTGTCAGCGTATGATATTACCCAGCCGGTGGTGTAATTCTTAGCATTGCTCATTTACAACTCAAAGTCCAATTTATTTTTGGCACATATGCAGTTTGTTCATATTATTCCAGCAGGTGGGATAGTATGGAAGATGGTTGTTCCAGCCAGTGGGATGATCATTATATACAGTTTGTTCATATTATTCCAGCCGGTGGGATAGTATGGCAGATGGTTGTTCCAGCCAGTGGGATGATCATTATATACAGTTTGTTCATATTATTCCAGCCTGTGGGATAATATGGCAGATGGTTGTTCCAGCCAGTGGGATGATCATTATATGCAGTTTGTTCATATTATTCCAGCCTGTGGGATAGTATGGCAGATGGTTGTTCATATTATTCCAGCCTGTGGGATAGTATGGCAGGTGGTTGTTCCAGCAGGTGGGGTGATCATCTGACAAAGCTTCCAGAGCCGGTTTGGTAAGCATCAAAGTCCAAGTTTAATTTGGCAAAGCTGCAAAAGTCCATCCGAGGATGGCAATTTTGAGATTCCAAAGCCTGTTTGGTAATCATTGAAGTCCAACGACAGATTGGCAAAAATCCAGCACGAACTGGTAAAAGTCCATTGTTTAGAATGGCAGAGCAGCTAAAGTCCACCAGCAGTGTGGCAAGCCAGTAGTCGTCTGGAGTCGTTCAAAAAGACATTCCTCTTACCATAGCATAGCATTATCATTTACAATATCATATCCATCTCATTAGCATTGCATTGCATTTAACATAGAAAAATGAAGCATATCATTCCTCTTACCATCAAGGCATGTGATCAGGTGGAAGGTGGATAATCAAGGGATCATTCAAAGCACAAAAAGGTCAATCAAGTTGCCTCAAGGCAAGCCAAGAGTCTCTCATGTCTCATACCATCTCAATTGATCATCCACAATCTCAAGGAAGTGAGATCCAATGGGAGATTGAAACAATCCATACTTCAACATGCAAGAGGTTCAAAAAACTGAAGGAAAACCCTCAAAAGAGATAGCTCATTGATCCAAAATCAATCTCAAATGGCATATCCCATCATCCTTTAAAAGGATGCACAACATACCCTGAGGAATTTGAAATTAAAGACTGCACATTTTTCTCCTAACCAGAGGGGGTCAAAATTAGGGTTTCTAATAAAATCAGGATATCTTTGATTTTTTGGACAAAACTTGATGTCATGGTATTCTATATGTTCTTAAGTGTATGTATGTGGAAAATCACATCGCAATTGGTTTTAGAAGTGGTTCAATTGGAAGAAAAATAAAAAATCAGAGAAATTGGGGCCAAGTCAAATAATCAGATTGACTTTTTGAGGCCAAATTCATAAAATTCATGTTATATGTGTCCAATGTACAAAATTTGGTCAAGAAACTCCAAAGGAATCATAAAAAAATCAAGATGTGGAAAGTTGCCATTTTTGGATGAAGAAGGGTTACTAAAAATAGCAAGTTTTGGCCATTTTGCATCAGAGTTTGAACCAAGGCCATTTAAAATTGAAGCACCAAATGAAAATTCCACTCGGCCACAACAAAAGATCTTGTTTTAGGCTTCACATCCATATGTGGAACATCTCCATTGGATAAAAATTGAGGGAGATATGATTGATCAAAGTTGGAGGAAAGTAGGGCAAAAACCAGGTCGTGACCAAGAACTTTCAGGTCACGCGCGTGTCATTTTCACAAGCACGTGGTGGGCCAAATGTTTGGGTCAATTTCTCAAGGTTAGAGGCCTCAAATGAAAACTCTTTCAACACGAAAGTTGTTCCTCTATGTGAGATCTTCAAAGTGTATGTTTATGGTTTTTTCATTAGACCAATGATTGAGAAGTTGTGGTGGCTCAAAATAAGGTCAAGATAACTGAATGTTTGGTTAGGTCACAACCAGGTCTTGCCCCACATGCGTGCATTATGAGTCAGCTTTGAGTTTACATGTTTGAAGCACATTTCCAAGTTGTTGCAAGTCTCATTTTCATTTACTTTCAACATCAAAGTTGTTGTATCATGTACACACTTTGTAATGATACCAAGATCATTCATGTCCATGGCTTGAAGAGAGAGATATCCATGCGTAAACATCACCATTTCCAACTGATGAATCACACCAGAATTTACAGTTTGGTTTAGACATCCATCAAACAACCCTTGCACTTTATTTCCACATTAAGCCAAGCACATATCACATCCACCTTGCACATTAGCACGTGCCTTGCATGAAAGTGGAAAGAATAAACTTGCTGAACAAGTTTCTGATACAACCAGCCATGCCATTGCAAGCTCATTTTCAGCTCCACCATAACCCACCATGAACTATCACCACCATATCCTCGCTCTCCCTAACTAACTTGACTCAGTTAGTTAGGGATGACTCACTTAAACCACTTCAACTCAGTTAATTCACCCAGTTAACCATGGTTAAACTCACACTATAAATAGAAAACTCACACTCTAATTTCATTTCCAACTTCATTTTTCTCACTTTCAACTCTCATTCTCTTATTCTCCCTCTGAAACACTCTCTATTCTCTCTCTCTGATCTCTCACGAAACCAACACTTTCTTCATTCATCTTCTTCAATCATCATCTTGAGTGTGGTCTTTGAGCAAGTGAAGCTTCATCAACATTTTGATTCTCTCTCTGTTCTCAATACCTCAAGACTCAACTGCATTTATTTTGCACGA
The DNA here is from genome assembly GCA_022829125.1 of Lathyrus tuberosus. Taxonomy (NCBI): domain Eukaryota; kingdom Viridiplantae; phylum Streptophyta; class Magnoliopsida; order Fabales; family Fabaceae; genus Lathyrus; species Lathyrus tuberosus. The sequence goes on along the minus strand of JALAZF010000236.1, from coordinate 9,574,977 downwards.
ATCAAACTCAAGATCAAGAGTGGATCTCTGGTTTTCTTTTGCTTCAAGGTTCTGCAAACTTCAGGTTCCAATTACTCAAATTCTATTGCATAAACTCTTATTGTTTTAGTTTGTTTTTTTATGGTTTAGAGCTTATTAGAAGCTATGCGTGCGTCCTGTTTAGTTGATATGCTCTTTAGGAGCTTAGGTGTGTTTTTAGGGCAAATTATTTTGGCTCGGTTTGTGTTATGCAAGCATGATCTGTGAGAAATAAGTGTGTATTCGTGTTCTCCATAAGTTCAGCTTCTATTTGGTATACTTTTTGTGGATTTCTGGAGAAATTAAAGTTGCAGACGGTGGTGATTGACCGGAGAAGGTGACCGGAGGTCCCTCTCCGGCCGGTGGACTTTATGTTAGGGTTTTATGCTCAGTTTGAATTTGGTCCGTTGGATGAGTATGATCTAATGGCCAAAATGCTGCCAGCACATTAAAATGAGCGTGCAAGTCACATGCCACATTTCAGATTTCATTTAAACATTGTGTGGTGTAGTGCATGTTAATGAATGTGTTCCTCCACGCGTGATCATTGATCTTGTTTACTTTGACCTTTGTGTTGACTTGACCTAATCTGATGGTTGTAATTGCTTTGACTTGTGTTGACTGAAGAGCATGGTAGTTATTGTGTTATGCGCGCTTATTGGACCTAGTCAGATTGATATCCACACCTCCCATGTTTTCAAGCCCAATTAATTTGAACTGAACAATTACTATGCATGCACCCCCATTCACATTTACATTTCATTTTATTTTTTTCATTTTTTACACGTTTGCTTTTTTAATTTTTAAAAATACCAAATTGCATTATAAAATTCCACAAAAATTCATGAGCATCAATAAAACATTTAGAAAATTTTTCATGATTTTATTTCTTGATTTTATGACCTTTTTGCCCCTGTTCCATGATTTTCTTTGATTTTCTTTTGTGTGCATTCTTAATGTGGTACATGATTTTGTTTAATTTTGTTCTTGATCATTAAAAATAATTTTGATGCTCTTCTTTTTGTAGTGAGTCATTAACATCTTGAATTATGTTAAGTGATTTTTATTTGATTTTTTAGATCATGTTATGGCATGTTTTGATGTTCATCTTTGTATTACTTTGCATGTGCATCCGATGTGATTTAAGTGCATTGTATAAAGCCTTTTTGCCTTGAGTTTTTTACATGATACTTTGGTATGTGATTCACCTCTGATTTGTGAACCTCAATACCATGTTTTGATAATTTTCATGAACTCATTTGATTTTTGTTTAAAACATTTCATTTGGAGCATTACAACATGTCATATCCTTGTAATCTTTGTGCATGTTTACATGATTGCTTTTGTGCATACTTGCATGATCATTTGCCTACTTTGTGAACCATTCATTTGACATTATAGGTCATTGGTACATGTTATGTGTCATCATTGCATGTTCACTTTCATTTGAACTTTGTGTGTCCTTAATATGAAGTACTTGTGTCATCTTTTGAATTTCCATTTCTTTTTTTCTTCTATTGCTTCTTGAATGGCTTGATGTGTTATGCATGAACACTTGTGAGATGTTTGTGAATCACTTTTCATTTCATTTCAATTCTGATCCTTAGATTACATGTTCCATTCATGCATGTTTTTTTTATTTCTTTTCATCTTTCATTCTCCCTTTTCTTATGGTAGCATGTTCTAATGTCATGGATGATGTTTGTTGCCTATCCACTTGGACTTGCATGATAACGATCATTTGTTTTCCATGGGATGTACATTCTGGTTGTGACATTAGGATTTGATTTCTCATCTAATTCTTTTGAGTTTTATGGTGCATTAAATGTTCTTTTACTCCTTATACTTCTTATACATGTTTACTAACCATGTAGGGGCTTCGGTAAGTTTCAATTGAGTGTGGATAAGGAATCCACATTCAAACTTCTATCCTCTCATCTCTTTTACAATTCAATTTTGTGTTTTGTTAAGCACTTATGTGCTTTCTTTTAATAACTCATCACTTTCCCTTTTTGAATTACAATTCATCTTCTAACTTAGAAGTGAATTGTTTAATTCATTCTTTCTTTGGGCTTTAGGTTGAAACCTCACAAACCATTAGGATCACTCCCTTAACTAATCAATTAGGATTGAGTCTTAGTTCACATAGATGCTTACCTTTCTCCTCTCTTGAGTCTCTTTTCTCATCTCAAAGAAAATTTAAAATATCTAATAAAGGTAGGCATTTATTGCATTTAGGCCTTTCATATAAAGAAGAGATTATAAAGGGGTCTTCTCTTATAATCTTAGAATGTGTAGCATATAACCCATCTTGGGTCAATGTGTTAAACATTTGATCTTGTATGAGGGACTTAAATGCAATACTTGTTGAAGAATAAATAAAAAAACACTTCTTCATTTAATAATCAACAAAAACACTTAATAAACACAAGTATGCTAGTGTGTTTGAACCTTGACAATTGGAACTAAGTGTGGGGGTCTTCTTCACTCTTAATGTGCTTTCCTACCCATTCCATCTTGGAATGTGAGAATGTACACATTCCAGTGACTAAGATTCAGATACACTATCATATGCAAACAAATGAAAAAAACTTCTAAAAGTCAAAAACAAACAATAACGTCTTTCCTTCGGGAATTCTTTTCTCATCTCACTCATTCTCAATGCACGAACGCGCTCCTACTCGTTCTCTTGCAAGATGGTAACGCACTCGGACCAGCGAGCCTGCAACACCTGAGCTAGAACGTAAGCCGTTCTCTAAAAAACACAAACAACTTTCCCTAGTTAGGGGAACTACGTCGCTCTGATTCTCATGCTCCCGATGAGATACGTAGGCAGTGGGGTAGGGCCCATTCGAGCACCTCTTTTATTTTCCCTACATTTTTTTCTCGTTCCTTTTCCATTCCTTTTCCTTTCTTTCTTTCAGTTCCTTTTCCAGTATCCTTTTCTATCACCCTTTGATTGAGACAAGCAAGCGTGGATCCCATCGGGTACGATGGACGCGAGGGGGTGCTAATACCTTCCTCTCGTGTAACCGACTCCCGAACCCATTTCTCTTGGTCGCAAGACCATGCTTTTTCCTTCCCTTCAGGTTTATGCGGTGTTTCCTTTCCCTCTCTTGGGATAAATACACATTGCTGGCGACTCTGTTCGGTGCCACTTTCGCGTTTGTACTAGGATGAAAATCCCGGGAGCGACACATGCCACCTCTAAGCATCCATTAAATGCTCCAAACCAAAATTGGAGTTTTGTCCCTCTTTTAGGGATTTCTAGGCTTTGGCATGCTTTTCTTTGTTCCTTGGAATTGGGAGGTTCATGGATCAGATCATCCCACTTGTATTTGATCATTAGATGTGTCCAAACTGATGACAAGGCTTGAAAATTCGTGTGGCACAAAAAATGTGCAAATCTGCCTTGAAAAATTCAGCTTCAGCAAGCCATTTTGTAAGATCCACAACTCCCTGCTCGAGTATGCTATATGGACGTTCTAGGACTTTTCGGAAAGCTTAGATGACGTACTTCAACTTTGATGTTTAACATTAGACCTGGTTCAACTTAGATCATGGAGAAAAACAGCCTTGAAGTTGGGACATTGTGCTGAAAAATGTCAATTTTAACTTTTTAGCCATTTTGATCCAAGCATAACTCAAAATCCTTAATGAATTGGACTTAGGTCTAGTTGAAGTTTTTGTAGAGGGTAATGAGGGCTAAAAATCAAGCTTTGGATGGGGGAAAAATGGCTTTGTGTTTTAGGAGTTATGATCCTCCAAAGTTGGTACCCTTGCCACTTTTTTTCATAACTTAGAAAAATTTCTAAGTTTTTATGGTTACCCCTTTTACAAGTTATCCCACTTTCTTTTATTTTTCTTGATGAATGATGATTCCAATCACACATTAACATCATTTTAGGGTTAAAAAACCATTTTTATGAAAAATCTCAAAAAGTCAAAGTTTGACTTTTGTGCACAGTTGACTTTTTATCAGATAAATTCCAAACCGTGCGATTCTTCAGGAAATCATGTCCTTGACCTAAATCAAAATTGATGGACATGTTCCATGGGTGTTATAGGGTGTATTTAATCGTGTCCCACGGCTTGGGAGCATGTCCTGGTCAAAAGTCAAAGCTACAGTTGACTTTTCCCGCGAAACCTTAACTATGGTTCAGATGAAATTGAAACTTGTTGCTCAAGCTTATTGGGTCAATCCATTGTTGCAAATGGATCAACGTGGTATGTTGGAGACCCTCAAATCATGTCTTGAGGTCTTGGCTCATGATTTGTCCCAAAAGTCAACTTAGGGGTGAATTAGGTCAAGAAACCCTAATTCCTGATTTTTTATGCATGCATCCCCCGAGGCTAAATTGACTTGCTGATTGGGTTTATGATGTTCCATGGAGCATTTTAGGTTATGCTTTGAAGCATTGGCTCATGCCCAGAGGAAAATTTCCATCTGGAGGCCCTAGTCGACCAAACCCTAATTTGGTGACACAGGCGATCCTGAGGCTTGATCCACCTAGAAGGGAGCAACCTTGTGCTTAATCCTTGAAGTGGGAGTCCTTTTGATCCATTGTGGATATTTGAGAGGCTAGAAAAGTTGAAAATCATGTCATTCCTTGATTGATCCTTTGTCTAAGAGCTCTGCGAGGGCTTGAAATCCTAAATCCTGTTTGTAGTGAATGCTCACCCACCTTTGGGGAGACCAATGAGGTACAAAGGTACATCCATATTGTGCTGATGATTTGCACAATGATGGGAAATCTTAGTGGTCAAAATTTGGGGTATGACAGATGCCCCTATTTAATCTTCTTGGACCCGAAGGTATGAATGACGAAGGTATTCGGGCATTCAGGGTGCAAGAGGATTAAAAATCGGAATACCCGAAATTTTGATGGTGGTTATGAATGGTAGCTTACGCATTCATCTTCTTTAGCTAAGCGAAGATGCTTAGAAAAGGTAAACTTCCCCTCGATCCTGGTCTTCAGCCAAGGAGCTGGTCTCAGTTTCTCTTGAAATAAACTTCCCCTCGATCCTGGTTTCCTACCAAGGAACTGGTCTTAGTTTCTTTTGTAAACTTCCCCTCGATCCTGGTTTCCTACCAAGGATCTGGTCTCGGTTTCTGATATAAACTTCCCCTCGATCCTGGTTTCCTACCAAGGACCTGGTCTTAGTTTCTGATTTAAACTTCCCCTCGATCCTGGTTTCCTACCAAGGATCTGGTCTCGATTTCTTTTGTCAATAAACTTTATTGACAAGGGACGCTATGTGTAGCAGTTTTCCTCAAACTTCTCGCCGAATTTTCCTGGGGAGATGCCATTTGAGTGGAAAAAGATTTGATGTCAGACTTGCTGGGGAACCCATTTGTCTGAATTGTAGAGGTACACAAACTTCTCTGTTTTGGAGACGCCATTTGTCGATTCTACTAGGGGAAGCGAGTCTCTTGAGTGACTGTTTTCGTTTGGGGTCTTACATCATACTTTTCTCGGGATCTTTTCGGAGAAATGCCATATGATGGAATCCAATTTTGAGGTGCCAATGACCTTTTCATCAGTAGTTTTTTCGGAGAAAAACTGTCGTACCGCCTAATCTCTGATTAAGAGGCTTTCTCTGGGGATTTTCCTTAATCCGGGAAAGCAAGGATATCGTCTTCGATGGCGAAGAGCGACATTTGTTGAAAGTTTTCTTGTTTCTCTGAGGTTCAAGTTATCAAAGTGGTCAAGGACCATCTCTAATCCAGAGATAAACGGGAGAGAGATTGCTTAGATGATTCACTTCCTAACAAGGAAAGATCTAACAACTCGATTGAGAGGACTTTTATCACTAGGGGACACGACCGACTAGAGTGATAGCGATGCAATACGAATGCGAATGCAAATAAAATGCATGATGTATGTATGTTTATGCGGACAAAACTGACGCAACATATAGACTAAGAGATGAACATGACTGGATACTCGGCCATCGCGGGGCGTGTAGAAATATCGCTGGTTCAAGATAGCAATTCTGCCTTGCTTAGGAGAAACGGTCCCTGTTGGGAGCGACGCTAGTCGGGCTTAGGAGATGAGAACTCGGCCGAGGATGTCAGACGAAACATGGTCTCTGACATTGTTGATCCTTCATTCAGGCGTACTGGTCTAGAAGGAGTACTTTGATTCTGCACTTTGAAGTTCGCTTACTTCTGGAGAAGCGGTCGATGTTCTTCTGATGTTCAACAGTCAAAAGAAATTGTCGTCTTTAAAAAAAAGCAGAAAAAGTTTTAGCAAGTAAATTCATTTTTGTTTTATTTCGAGAATCGTTAATCATGTTAACAACGTCGTTCTGTCAAGCTAAAACAAATAAGAATTACAAACAAAAGCACAAGGGCCCAAATTTTATTGATAAGATGGAGATCAGCCAAACGCGTGATTCCAAAGAGTATTTACAAAGTTTGAAAATGGTAATTTACAGGGAAAAGGGCTACGTTGAAACATAACGACCACTATCCTTCTACCAACTTTGAATTCGGGACATCCTGAGCTTCTGTCGAAGATGACCTTGACTGGAGTTTTCCTCCGATGGATGTTGTAACTGCTGCTGAGGGACTTGCCTCTGTTGAACATAGTTACTTGCCATTATCCCTAATTTTTGCCTGGATTGTACTATGATGTTTCCAATCCATCGGGATGATTTTTTTTTCATGTCTCTAACTTTTTCCTGGACCGCCCTTTCGGGTTTTCACCGAGACGTTTTTTTTTTTTTTTTTTTTTAGTTTAGGCGAAGTATTTCTTGACTACATCAACATTCGTGGGGTAGGCAAATTCCACTCCGTCCATGGTTACAAGTCTCAAGGCGCCGCCTGAGAAAGCTTTCGTGACCACATAGGGGCCATCATAATTCGGAGTCCACTTGCCCCAGGAATCAGTGAGAAAAGATTGTATCTTCTTGAGCACGAGGTCTCCTTTTCTGAAGATACGAGGTCGGACCTTTTTGTCGAACGCCCTTTTCATTCTCTGCTGATACAACTGACCGTGGCATAGTGCCGTGATTCGCTTCTCTTCGATCAGGTTCAGTTCGTCGTGTCGACTTTGACACCATTCAGCTTCGGTGAGCTTCGCTTCCATCAATACCCGGATTGATGGGATCTCTACTTCTATGGGGAGCACTGCTTCCATGCCATACACTAGAGAGAAAGGGGTAGCCCCAATTCTGTTTCCGTAATGATTGACAGTTCCGTCAAAGATAAGTCCCCACTGGGAACCTGGTTCTGGCCCTTCACTGGGTAGCGGTTCATCGCAATCTTTCATTTTTAGATACATGACATCTTTGTCTGGGAAGTCAAACCCGATTGATTCTTGATTGTCAATCGGTTGATGAGCCAAATGATCGGCTAAAATACTTTCTTTAACGGCTTTTTGAGCGTGGTACTCTATGTCATATTCTGATAACAGCATCTGCCAACGGGCAATTCTTCCCGTGAGAGCAGGTTTTTCGAAAACGTACTTGATTGGATCCATTTCGGAGACCAACCAAGTAGTATGACGAATCATGTACTGGGGAAGACGTTTGGCTGCCCAAGCCAAAGCGCAACAAGTTTTCTCAAGCATTGTGTACCGAGTTTCGCAGTCGGTGAATTTCTTGCTTAGATAGTAAATGGCAGACTCTTTCCGTTTGGTTTCGTCTTGTTGGCCAAGTACACATCCCATCGAGTCCTCTAGGACTGTGAGGTAAATGATCAGTGGTCTTCCTTCCACTGGAGGTGATAGAATCGGTAGATTCAATAGGTATTCCTTAATACTGTCGAAGGCGGTTTGGCAATCTTCTGACCAAACGCAATCCTGGTTCTTTTTGAGTAACTTGAAGATCGGCACGCATGTCGCGGTCATAGGGAATATGAATCTGGAGATGTAGTTCAAACGTCCCAGGAGTCTTCTGACTTGTTTTTCAGTTTTCGGAGAAGGCATTTCTTGAATGGCCTTGACCTTGTCAGGATCAACCTCAATTCCTTTCTGGCTGACGATGAACCCTAAGAGTTTCCCTGAACGGACACCGAAGGTGCACTTGTTGGGATTCAAGCGGAGTTTGTACTTTCTCAACCGCTCGAATAGTTTTGACAGGTGGGTCACATGCTCCTCTTCTGTTCTAGATTTAGCAATCATATCATCGACATATACCTCGATTTCTTTGTGTATCATGTCATGAAACAGAGTAGTCATGGCCCCTTGATAGGTTTCCCCGACATTCTTCAAACCGAACGGCATTACCTTGTAACAAAGGGTGCCCCATGGGGTAATGAATGAAGTTTTCTCCATGTCTTTCGGCGCCATTTTGATCTGGTTATAGCCCGAGAATCCACCCATGAAGGAGAAAACTTTGAACTTTGCTGTACTGTCTACCAGCATGTCAATGTGTGGTAAAGGAAAGTCGTCCTTTGGACTTGCCTTGTTCAGATCTCTGTAATCAACACACATTCTGACCCTTCCGTCCTTTTTGGGAACGGGTACGATGTTAGCTAACCATTGAGGATATTCAGATGTGGCGAGGAAACCCACGTCAATCTGTTTCTGTACCTCCTCTTTGATTTTGATAGCCATGTCCGGGTGAGTCCGTCTCAACCTTTGCTTTACTGGCGGACATTCTGATCTCAACGGTAAGTGATGTTCCACGATGCTGGTATCCAACCCTGGCATATCCTGATAAGACCAAGCGAATACATCGGGGAATTCTTTGAGAAGCTTTATCAAACCCTCTCTGGTAGTTGGACTGAGCAGTGCCCCAATCCTAATTTCTTTTCTCTCTTGCTCTGAACCTAAGTTTACCGTTTCCAAAATGGACCTTTCCTCTTGTCTGAGTAATCGGGAGATCTCTTCTGGAATTTCGTTGTCAACTTCTTCTTCAACCCCGAATACCGGGAACTCAAAGTTGGGAGAAGGCATCGGATCGTATGTTTCAACTGGGTTTAAAACAAGCAATCTGCATGACGTGATGATTCGTGTTTAGAAGAGATAGAGAAAATGCAAGTGTGTGCAGTGTATTTATTTTACTACTTGTTTTTATTTTTGAATTGTTTTTTAGGATTACCATTTTCTGAAAAAGCAAAAAGAGGAAACAACAATTAATGCGGAAATTACAGAACGACGTTATTTTATTAATGAATAAGTCGACTCTTGAAACTACAGCCCTATAAAACAAAACTCTGTCGCTTCGGGCAAAGCGAAGAGGGAAATTTACAGAAAGCGAGCCCTATCAAAACATCCGTTCCACCTGGGCGGGGTGAAAGGTTAAAAGATGGAAATTACTTTGACTGATGAACGACCTTCGGAACCTCGACGACAACCCATTGGCGGTGAACTCCTCGGTGAATCACAAAGTCTGGCACCTTCCTTGATTTGTCTTCATAAATAACGCTGATTTCTAGTGGAGCAGAATCATTGGAATCTATCTCCCAGGCAGAATTTTTGTAGGAGGATTCCTCTGTTGTATTTTGCATAGCATTTGTGCTCTCAGCTGTATCTCCCCATCCAGTAGGCTGGATATCTTCGAGCCTGATACGAGAGCTTTCGGGAGCAGTGTGCTTGACCATATAGTCCTATTTTCCACTCGGTTGTCCCAGAGTGTCCCACACTTCTTTGGAACTGGAAGAGTCATCTCTCTCGATGACGTTGACCTCAGGAAAAGCATAGTTGATGAATTCAAGTCCTGCAAACGTTGCGAATTCATCTTCATGTTGAGTAGTTTCCGAATGACCTGAGTGTTGATCCCATGACATGGTGGGGACACAGGTATTATGTTCAATGATGCTCAGCTGAGTTTCATTACTCGGCTGACTTTCTTGCCCCAAGTCTCCTGGGTAAGGCTGCCATATTGGCAGGCCATCCATCGGGCCATAGTAATTATGGTCAAAGCTATCTTTCATCGGAGTGCCTTCCTCTAATGAATTTGGTGGAGCACGACATCCTTCCGGATCATAATCTCCGTAGATCATTTCAACATCTGACCTGGGTATAAATCTCGGACTTTCTGTAGGAAAGCAAAAAGGCATAGGCACCTCTTCCTGAGACATATAACCGTCCTTGTTAAGATAGGACTTCCATTCTTCATCTGTGTCAGAGGGATCTTCCTCATTGATAGCATGAACTGTCTGAGACACTGGGTGAAGAAACCCTCCACCGTGGAAGAAGTTTTGAAGGGGATGAAGACTTTCATCGTTAGCAGCTGTTTGGGTACATGTTGTAGAAAAACCAAGACCCTTCTTTATTTTATTGTCAGTGGGAATGACAAGCTATCCCCATCCGGTTGTATCGGTACTCTCGACCGCTTTGATAGCATCGTTGTATGAGGAAATTGAGGTTCCTCCTTCAGACTGATCGTTCTTGCTCACCGATAGTGCTTGGAACTGAGTTCCAATAACCTCCTCGGGTTCCACACAAGTAGATGATGATAGGTTACTCACAAGCAAGGCTTGTTCCCCACAAACCGTGACAAGTTGGCCGTTCTTGACGAACTTTAGCTTTTGGTGGAGGGTTGAAGTAACCGCTCCAGCCTGATGTATCCAAGGTCTTCCTAATAAACAACTGTATGTTTCCCGGATATCCATGACCTGGAAAGTGACTTGGAAAGTGTGAGGACCAACAGTTATGGGAAGATCAACTTCGCCGATAACTGTTTTTCTGGATCCGTCAAATGCTTTGACGATGACCTCGCTGGTTCTCATCGGAGGGCCTTTGAATGATAATTGCATCAAAGTGGACTTCGGCATAACATTCAGTGCTAACCCTGTGTCTACCAGTACGCTGGCTAAAGCTTCGTCCTGGCAGTTAACTGTGATATTGAGTGCCATGTTATGACGACGACCCCCTTCGGGTAATTCATCATCACTAAATCCCAAATTATTGCAGGAAGTGATGTTAGAGACAATGCTATCGAATTGTCTGATTGTTACATCCTATTCCACAAAGGCTTGCTCCAGGACTTTCTGTAGAGCCTCCCTGTGTGCTTCTGGACTGAGTAACAGTGATAATACCAAGATCTTTGAAGGAGTCTGCAACAGTTGATCGACAATGTTGTATTCACTCCTTTGAATGAGCTTCAGCATCTCATCATCATTTTTCGAAAGGTCGGGATTACTGGATTGACCGATTGGTGGATCGGGAGCTTCTGTCTGAAGTTCCTTTTCTTTGTTAGGTTCCCCAACCCCTCGGTTGAAGATTCTACCATTTCGTGTTACATGACTGATGTCTGCAATATTCACAACGGAGGGTAATGGAATTTCCTTTCCATTCTCAACTATCGTTGCACCGTATTTGTAAGGGATTGCCTTAGTTGATTCATACGGTAGTGGTCTTGGTAGATAGATGACTATGGGGACTTTTTGATTTTTCTGACCATCGTAAGTAATCTCGATCCGTTCCTGGTTGGGAACTTTAGATTCATCAAATAGAGGGATGATGGCAAAAACATCCCTGGTCTGGTGACGACCAGAGATGGTGACAACATCCTCAACTTGATCGGCAAGGTAATTCGGCGTCCAGTTGATGGGTCCAGAACCTGGATATGGACGAATTTCTCCACGGTCCAGCTGACCCTGAAGAGCTGCTCTCACCAGGTAACACCCTTGGTTACTTTCCGAACAGACGCTACAACGGTCATAATTGTGTGGTGGCACCTGGCCACGCCCACTTTGAATACAATGTAACCTCACTAGGTTAGCTTCCACTGATCGGACATCCTGACTTTGACGACGAGTAGGATTCCTGTTACTGATACTAATTTGCTGAGTATCTTCGTCCATGTAGATTGGCATCCACCAATGATTTAACAAGTGCTGAAGTGCCTCCTAAACAAGGGTACAACCTCGATCGTTTTCGCAACCTGCTTTACAGTTTTGATAGTCATGTGATATTAAGAATCTGAGTCGGACCTGCTCAGCATGTAACTCTACCAGGTTGGTATTCATCACGCGAATATCGAAGATCTGAACCATATTGATCTGATAAGGGTTCCTATCATGGTAGTCTTGGATCCATCCAAGATCCATCTGACGCTGGAGGGCCTCTTGTATGAAAGAGCATCCCTGTTTGTTTACCGAGCAAATCAGACAGGAACTGTAATCGTGCCGTGGCAGATTATGATACTGGCTTTCCCTTGAGTGCATCGCCACCAAGTTGACATTCATTGCACGGATGCCGTGGTTCTGAATGACGTTGGAATTCGTATAGACCATGTTAACTCCACGAACTCGGTGCTCTTGGATCCATTTGTTCCTGTAGAGCTGCTTGCACCACTGAACATCCTTGGTTATCTTTAGAGCAGATATCACACTGGTGATAGTTATGAGGTGGCACATGGCCATATCCACTCTGTCTACAATGCATCTTGACCAGATTGGTCTTTAACAAGAGTACATCATGAATTTGATAGACATTGTTAGTCTTTTTCTCAATCAGATTGACTGCAGCTTTCTCATGTTGAGGCAGCGGGTTCATGAGAACATTGGGATTCGTATCTTTGAAAGATAAGAGCCCGCTCCTAACAAGCTTTTGCACGTCGGATTTGAAATTAAGACAAGTCTCAATGTTATGCCCTGAACCTCCTTGATGATAAGGGCATGTCTGATCCACCTTAAACCAAAAAGGCAGATTTTCCGGTACGGTAAGAGGAGACTTAGTCTGGATGTGCCCCTTAGCCAGTAGTAACGGAAATAATTCTGCGTACAACATGGGTATAGGATCAAACCCTGATGGTCGTGTTGTACGGTTGTTATTGTATGGAGGACGAGCCTGCTGAAGAGGCTGTTGTGTCCTTTGCTGATCAGGTTGGCTCTGCGCAACCTGAGGTTGATACGTAGGAATAGGCGCAGGGCTGGTAGCAAGAGTCATAGCTGCTACCGGCTGATAACGTCGCCTTTGCTTTCCGAGAGAGATATTCCCAATATCTTGCTCTTTTTTCTTAGGGAGAGCACTACCATATTTTTTAGTACCGCTCATCGATCCAGTGTCTTTTACCAAACGTCCTTCTCGAATGGCTTCCTCAAGACGTACGCCCATGCCGACCATCTCGGTGAAATTACTGGGCGCACTGGCAACCATTCGGTCATAGTAAAATGAGCTTAAGGTCTTTAAGAAGATCTTTGTCATCTCTTTTTCCTCAAGAGGCGGACAAATTTGAGCGGCAATTTCACGCCATCTTTGAGCATACTCCTTAAAGGTTTCCTTGTCCTTTTGTGACATTGATCTGAGTTGATCTCTGTCGGGTGCCATGTCCAAATTGTATTTGTATTGTTAGACGAAGGCAGTGCCAAGATCTCTGAAAGTACTGATTGTAGCACGGTTTAAACCCATGTACCATTTGAGTGCGGCACCGGTTAAACTATCCTGAAAGTAGTGAATCAGTAGGTCCTGATTCTCCGTCTGAGCTGACATCCGCCTAGCGTACATCACCAGATGGCTTTGAGGGCAAGAGTTACCCTTGTATTTTTCAAAGTTGGGCACTTGAAATTTGTGCGGGACTTTCACATTGGGGACCAAGCAGAGGTCTGCGGCGTCCTTTCCAAATAGATCCTGGCCGCGAATGGCTTGCAGTTCCTTCTGCATTTCCAAGAACTGTTCCTGGAATTCATCCATTCGGTCAAACATAGTTTCCTTTTTACCAGAAGGTGTCTGTGGAATCTGTCCTTCCGGGACAGTGTGCACCACAGGGGGTGGTACCGTGACTACGGCAGTGAATCTTGGCTTCTCCCAAAGTTTGTAACCTTCAGGAGTCTTCAGTATGCCCCTGGCATCTTTGCTTTCCCGAAGTTTGTAACCTTCAGGCCCAACGGCTTCTGTTACGATTCCTTAATCTTCAGTGATCGGCGGAACATATCCTCCCGGGATATAGTTAACAGGCATGCCCCAAGGACGATCTTTCGGTATCTGATACCTAGGATCATACTTCTCCACTATGGGCGTTGAGGTGATCTCTGAGATCACAGTTCTTTGTAGCTGAGCTTCTGCCATGGCTTGCATGTCGTCACGAAGCTTTCTCATATCCTCTCTTAGAGCGTCGATTTCTTCTTTCAACTCTCTATTTTCTTCCTCAAGATCATCCATCTTTTTCTGACGATTGGCCCGAGTATTATACGAATGAGACAGTTTGACTCTAGAATCGAGACACAAACGTGAGATTTATAGGGAAGAAGAATACGCGATGTGAGAATGATGAATGCAATGATTATATTAATTGTTTTTTGGTTTAATCAAAATAAACTTTGACAATTAGATTGCAAATATCAAATAGTGGGGAAACCCCTTTTTATTGAATTCCAAAGGATTACAGAAATGGAAATACAGTAGATTACAAAGTGCAGAAACAGAAACCTAAGCTAAAGGGTCCCGAGTCCTCTCTGAGGAGAAATCGGGTGCTGATTCTGGTATCTTCCTTTTCTTTGATCGGGGCTCTTGGGCCGTTGTCGGGTTGTCATTCCTTTGCCAAGTGAAAGGAGTGAGCAAATTCCTTTGGTCATCTTGATTCTCTACAGCATGTTGCTCCAAAATTTCAATCAGAGCATCTTTCTCTTTTAGTAGTTGCTGTATTTTGATGCACTCTACGTCGAGGGTGCGGTACTTGTTCTTCCAAGACCTTCTCTCCCGTTGAACTTTGTTGAGAGTAACCTGAAGCTTTTCAGTTTCCGTCATGAAGTACATGACAGATTCCCTCGGCGGAAGAATTCCGTAACGAGGATAAGGCATCTTTAGCTTGAGAGCTCTAGTTTGTACCCAGTGGAGATAAGGCTCCACCGAGACACAGTCCAGTTTTCCCAGAGACTCTCGTCCTTTCTTATGAATGTGTTTCCAAGCATGCACTATTTCCGTCTTTAGTGCTCTGTCACTTTCTCCTTCCTTGAAGAAAAGACCTTCCAGATGAACACCCAGTGGGATGTGTCTCATCGGGTATCCAAATTGACGAAGAACCAATATTGGATGGTAGTTGATTCCTCCTTTAGTTCCTATGAGGGGTACGTTGGGGAAGTTTCCACAATGGTCAATGATTCTGATTCCCTCATAAATCCTATTACACCAATCTATATCAGAGTTGGTGAGAGACATGATCTTCTGCGACCAACGTAAGACACTCTTGCAATCCCAAAAAGCAGCAGACTTGGGCAAGTGAGAGATAAACCATTTATAAAGAAGAGGTACACAGCATGTGATCTCCCCTCCGCTGCACAAATTCCCCAAGTGTACAGAATGATACGCATCTGCGAGCAAAGTCGGCACAGGGTTTCCAATGAGAAAAACCTTAATAGCGTTGATATCGACGAAGTTATTGATGTTGGGAAACAAAAATAATCCGTAGGTGAGTAAAACAAAGATGCTTTCAAAAGCAGTGATGTTCCATATACTAGCGAAGTACAGGGCTTTCTTTGTCAAGAACTGGGCTGGTAAACCTTGGATGCCACCCTTAGTAGTCATGTGAGTCCTGACCTCAGACTCGTCCAAATGAATTGCTCTTGCAATAGTCTGATTCTTTGGAATTTCTTCCAGTCCAGAAAATGGAGCTCGATCCGTAATGTGTAGATCGATCAGATGAGAATACTCCTCCAGCGTTGGTGATAGCTGGTAATCCGGGAATGTGAAACAGTGATAAACTGGATCGTAAAACTGAATGAGCGCATCCATGATTCCCTCCATCACATGGACTCTAAACAGCGGTAGCAGACTTCCGTGTTTGGCTCTGAAAGCCTCAGGGTTAGTGATCATCCTTGCTAACCTTCTCAAATCCTCTAGTTTTGGAACCTTGAAGGTGTACGTATGAGTTCTCCTTCTACCGAAATCCATTAGCGTAATCCTTTTCTCTGATATTTGCAATCACAGTCTTAGTTTAATTTGAAAAACAGAGAGACTAGAAGAAAAAGTTTTTTGAATGTTTTAATGTTTTATTAAATGAATGCATGAATGCAGCACACAAAAACATAGAAAGAACATGGGGTCAAAGGGTCGTTGTCATGAAGTCAAGGCTCTACCCATCCCCAAAGGTTTATACTAGGGTGATTTTTGTACCTGTACTCATTATCATCAGCTCCTCCCAGGAAAGCAAAACAACAAGCGGATCGCCAGCGAGTTGTAGAGCAATCTTAGAGTAAGTGCCATTCACCGAGAATAGATCACCAGCCTCAAATGAGGGTAGTATCGCGTAACAACTATTTCCGATAGTTTCCGCACTACGAAAGGGTTTGGCTCCTCAGCTTCTCAGACTTAACAATTGGCCCATTGGCTAGAAGAGTGAATGGGTTGTGTTGGTCAGCCTCCACTGAGGTTGATGGTCGACCCCGTCACCATCACTTATCTTAAGTGTATACTCAATCTTTCCACATACGGCATCACCCGCATTCCCATTGCAGAAAAATAAACACGTATAGCAATTAGGAAAAGCAGTATATATATTTGTCCTAAACATCCTAGACCTTTAAAGCTAAGAATCCTAAGTTCCTGACAGAAAATGGGTTCCCCGGCGGAAGCCCCAATCTGTGGTATTCACACAAGAGATAAAAAGAAAGAAGAAAAAGAGAGAAAGGCCCCACGGTGGGCGCCATTTTTCTGTAGCGAGCGATTTTGGACGCGGTTCTTAAGCGCTGGTCGCTCTCTGCGGTTTGAGCTTTGACTACAGGTCGATTCATTTTTTATCCTATTGTGAGCTGAATAAGGAAGGGAAATAGATGTCTCCAATTAACCCTGCTTTGCATACTTAGTTTAAATAACGGTCTGTTAGGTTACGAATGCTATCAATGTGGGGGGGCCTTGTACTGGTTATTTGTATTTTCGCCAATACTGTTTTCTTTCTTTTTACTTGGGCAGAAGGTTTCTGGCGGGGAACAAGGATTAGGATGTTAGGACTGATGTTTTTGAATTACTGCTTTTGATATGGGAGTATGGGGTTTGGGTTTTTTATTGATTGTGCTCGCTAAGATCTTTTCTTTCGATCTTATGCCTACGTATTCCTGTTTACCGAAACAGGGAAATCAGAGCGTTCGTAGTTCCTCCTATTCTATGGGAGGAAATTGGTTTTTGGTGTCTTGTTCAAAGCCCAAGACGTGAAGCGAAAAGTGATTTGTATCTTGTTCAAAGCCCAAGATGTGAAGCTGAAGGTCTATTTGTGTCTTGTTCAAAGCCCAAGACGTGAAGCTGAAGGACCTCGGCTTTAGAGAGAATTTGTCATCTCTAAAGAAGGGTTTGTCTGTCACAACTGTTGGGTGACTGGTTATAAAGGAGGATTACTTTAACCGGGATACGCGGATCCTAGTAATGCCATAATTTCCTTTGTAGGGGATTTTAACCTAAAGGAGAAGACTTTAACTCAGTGTAGAGCAATGCTATCTTTCCTTAGGAATTTATCATGCTAAAAGACGGACAGTGGCATGGATGTAGATGATCCAGAGGCTTGCCGCTTACAGCGATTAGATGAAGGGAAAAGAGTTGTTGATGTTTGTGTACTGTGAACAAAGCACAGGTTTGATGCTAAAAGGTTGATTGGATCAACCAATGGTTTTCTTATACAAAGCCTAAGAGGAGGCTATTGGCCCAACATGAGGGAGTTTTTATGTGTCTCGTACGAAGCCCGAGAGAGAGACTAAAAGGGTTGACTCAACAGGAGAATCTTTTATACTCAACAAGAGAGTGTTTTTGTATCTCGTACGAAGCCCGAGATGGAGGCTAAAGGTTTGACTCAACAAGAGAGTCTTTGTATCTCGTACGAAGCCCGAGATGGAGGCTAAAATTTGTTTGGCTTAATAAGAACCTTTTTGTATCTCATATAAAGCCCGAGATGGAGGCGAAAAGGGGTAATGGACTCAACGAGGGAGTCTCTTATATGTCTCGTACAAAGCCCGAGAGAGAGGCTAAAAGGTTTGACTCAACAAGAGAGTCTTTGTATCTCGTACGAAGCCCGAGATGGAGGCTATTGTAACTGTTTCAGTTGAGTGACAGATCCAATATACTAATTTTAAAAGAGAAAATCAGTTCTTATATGAGCAACACTGTACTCAGGGATTTGATTTGAGGATCAGGGATATTTCCTTCTCTTTGAGGAAACGGGAAATCCAAAGGGTGTTGAGACTGTCCGAGTCTGCGGGTTTCCTTCCTATTTAACGAAGGGGTCGCTTGAGAATGTCTTTGAGACTCAAGGAAGTTAGACTGTCCAAGTCTAGAGTTTCATCTTTTGTACTATGTTTTGACAAACAGTAGTAGACTCTTTGACAGGACTGTTCTATGAGGATGACTAGGTTTTGTTCCTATACCTCTAGGAGGTCGTCGAGACAATTTTTACGAAGCCCAATAGGAGGCTGGAAACTTTTAAAAAGTCGACAGGTCCTTGTACTAAGCCCAAGAGGAGGCTATCATTCCCGGAGGAAGAGATCATTATACGAAGCCTAAGAGGAGGCTGTGAATACTTCTAAGAAGCTGACGGGTCCTTGTACGAAGCCCAAGAGGAGGCGGGGTTGCTTTTAGGAAGCCTGTGGGTCCTTTTACGATGCCCAAGAGGAGGCCGATGCTTTTAGGAAGCCCGTGGGTCCCCAAACCCTGAGAAATTCAAGGCAAGCTATTCACAAGGAATAGGCCAAGTCAGGAAAGTTCGAGAATTTGGAAGAAACTTAAAGATGCCATTCACGGAGAAGACATTCATCTTGGGGAGTAGAGTTTCTTGACAATTCCTAATGAGGACAGCCGAAGAGAAGACTGTATCTGGTGATCCTATTGGGGATCTAGTTGTCTATTTCTACGAATAAACGAAACGGCGTCACCTAGTTCTAGACGTAGTTGTCGGGGAAACTCTAAATATCTATACTATTATTACACAGTTGATATGAGTTTATGAAAGAAGACTTACAGCGAAACAGCCCCACAATACAGTTATATATATATGAGTTTATGAAAGGAGACTTACAGTGAAACAGCCCCACAATACAGTTATATACATATGAAAGCGGTAAATGAAAGCGGGTAAACACTTACTCTGTTGTAGAGCTTCCATGCTGTTTGGTTAGTTGTTCAACAAAGAAAGATTGAAAACAACAGTATATTCAAAATCAAAGGAGAAAGTGCTTTGAAAAAGAAAGATATGGGGCTTACAACTCAAGGAGAGGCCCAGGGTTTTATCAGTGAGCGCACTGTTGAATTTGTACAGAGGGACTTATACAAGTGACTGAGGCCCAAGAAAGGTTTTCTGTACAAAAGGATGGGTCTTACACTCTATTAGAGGCCCAAGTGAGTTTTAAGAAAAGAAATGATTGGGTCTTACACTCTATTAGAGGCCCAATGGTTAATTTTGAAAAGGGCGACGATCGCGCTGAGGTTTTGGAAACACCGTGGGACTCATACAAGTGACTGAGGCCCAAAATTTTGGTATTTTACAAAGGGATTGGGTCTCACACTCTATTAGAGGCTCAAAGAGTTTAAAGAAAAGAAATGGGGCTTACAACACGAGGAGAGGCCCATAGTCTTCATTTTCAAGATGAATATTCACTTTTAAAATGCTTAAAAACAATTAAAAATGAATTTATTCACAAAAATACCAACTATATTAAATAAATAATATAAATTTTATTTTTTTGTAGAATAAAATATTTTACTATTTTTGTGATTTTTCAGAAAAAGAACCAATAAAAAATAATCAAAATTGAAGGAGTTATTAATTTTCCGAATTATTAAAAAATAATAAGAAAATATAAAAAAGAGGGGTTGGGTCTTACACTCTATTAGAGGCCCAAAGTGTATTTTTGTACAAAAGATGGGGCTTACAACTCAGGGAGAGGCCCAAAATATTTTCAGTTTGAAAATGGCGATCGCGCCGAGACTTTTAACGCAGAGGGACTTATACAATAAGTGAGGCCCAAAATTATTTTGTTAAAGAAGGGTTGGGTCTTACACTCTAATAGAGGCCCAAGTGTTAAAAAATGAAAAGAAACGGGACTTACAGCTCAAAGAGAAGCCCAATTGATTTTCGTTTGAAAATGGCGATCGCTCCGAATTTTTCTTTTAACGCAGAGGGACTTATACAATAAGTGAGGCCCAAAATTGTTTTGGTTAAAAGGGGATTAGGTCTTACACTCTAATAGAGGCCCAAAAGTTTTGAATGGGTCTTATAGCTCGAGGAGAGGCCCAGTTTTGTTTTTCAAAAGGCGACGATCGCGCAGTTTATTTTTTACGGTATCGGGACTTATACAATACACTGAGGCCCAAAAATGATTTTGTCAAAAAAGGATTGGGTCTTACACTCTATTAGAGACTCAAGTGTTTAAAAAAGATTTGTTAGGGTGAAAATCAAAGAAAACCCCAATTTCATTTTTTAGGCATTTTTTCAAGAAAAATTAAATAAAAAATGATAAAAATATCAAATAAAATCATTAAATAATGATTAAAGTTTATGAAAAAAAAATATTTTATCAACATAAATATTTAAAATCATTTTGGTTTTAAAAATCAAGAAAAAAAAAAGAAATCATTTTAAAAGCATTTAAAACAATTTAAAACACTATTTTTAAATATATTAAAAATAATACTTTTTTTGTGATTTTTTTGGATTAAAATATTATGGGGTACAAATTGGAAAATGATGATTTTTTGCTATGTGAAAAAAATTGGTTGAGTTTTGAAAATAAAAAGTAAGAAAAAGAGAAAAGATATCAAAATATCATTTTCGACATTTTTTGGGGTAAAAACGAGTACCGAAACTTTAATTTTCAACACGTTTTTATCAAATTTCAAACACTCATAACTCT
This sequence comes from Lathyrus tuberosus, assembly GCA_022829125.1. Taxonomy (NCBI): domain Eukaryota; kingdom Viridiplantae; phylum Streptophyta; class Magnoliopsida; order Fabales; family Fabaceae; genus Lathyrus; species Lathyrus tuberosus. Next base: position 9,554,234 of record JALAZF010000236.1, on the reverse strand, counting down.
CTCAATTTTTATCGGAATCAAAATCCGGAAATACCTGCCTGGCCGATTTTTCGCAAGGAATCCGATGATATTACTCACGCGCACAGAAAATCGACGCACAAAACGCAGAAAAAACTGCTATCGTTCTGAAAATACCGTTCCGCGCCGAATTTCCAACACGCGTAACTCTCTCGATTTTTATCGGAATCAAAATCCGGAAGTACCTACCTGACCGATTTTTCGCAAGGAATCCGATGGTATTACTCACGCATGCGGAAAATTGAAGTATAAAACGCAGAAATTAAAAAACAAAAACTGTTATCGATTAAAAACATCGTTCCGCGTTGAATTTCAAACACGCGTAACTCTCTCGATTTTTAACCGAATCAAGATTCGCAAAAGCCTATCCTGACCGATTTTTCGCAAGGAATCCAATGGTATCGCTCACGCACGCCGAAACTCAATGTACAAAACGCAGCGCTAAAAAAACCAGAGCTGATGCGTGTAAAAACATCGTTTCGCGTAAAATTTCCAACGCGCGTAACTCTCTCGATTTTTAACCGAATCAAGATCCGCAAGAGCCTATCTTCACCGATTTTTCGCAAGGAATTCAATGGTATTACTCACGCACATGGAAAATCGACGCACAAAACGCAGAAATTAAAAAACAAAAACTGCTATCGTTGTTTTCGACGCCTTTTCGCGTAAAATTTCCAACGCGCGTAACTCTCTCAATTTTCATCGGAATTGAAATCCGTAAAAACCTATCTTGACCGATTTTTCGCAAGGAATCCAATGGTATTATTCACACACTCGGAAACTCACTGTACAAAGCGGAAAAAACAGAACCGCTATCGTTAATTCAAAGCCGTTTCGCGTAAAATTTCCAACGCGCGTAACTCTCTCAATTTTCATCGGAATTGAAATCTGTAAAAACCTATCTTGACCGATTTTTCGCAAGGAATCCAATGGTATTATTCACACACTCGGAAACTCACTGTACAAAGCAGAAAAAACAGAACCGCTATCGTTAATTCGACGCCGTTTCGCGTAAAATTTCCAACGCGCGTAACTCTCTCAATTTTCATCGGAATTGAAATCCGTAAAAACCTATCTTGACCTATTTTTCGCAAGGAATCCAATGGTGTTACTCATGCAAACTAAAACTTAATGTATAGAACACACCAATGAAAACAAGACAGAATTGTACATGGTTTCAAAACAACCAAAATTCCACATAAAAACATGTCAAAATGCAAACAGTGGGAGGATCACAACATACACATTAAGGACTACATTTTTACCTTAAGAATTATTCAATATGATGCATGTATGTGGACAACAAAGGAAAGCATGATTCAAAGAATTCAAGTTGTGGATTTTACCTCTTTTTTGGAGATTTTGGGCAACCTTCCAAGTGCTTTGTTCCAGAAATGATTTGATGCTTTGGACAACCTCAAATGACCTCTTAGAAGCTTTTAGGATGGTTGGAATTGCCTGGAAACCTCTGGAGCAAGTTTGTGCACTTTCTCGCGAAATGGTCAAAAACGGCCAAAATGTCAACTCTCTCAAATGGTGTTCCAGATGTGTGGCACCATTTGGGACAGTTCAAGGATGATATTTAGAGTGTGTTTGAGGTTTTATGTGGCTTGGAAAGTGACTGAATCAAGACATGGCTTGAAAAATGCAAAAAAGTGTCATTTTGAGGTTTTGAGAGGTGACTTTGTGATGTTGTGATTACATGTCACTTTTGATGGTTTGCACAGCTTACATATGATATATATGAGGTGTGTGTGTGATTAGTTTGAGTGGAATTGCTCTCTAGCTCAAAAACTCAGAATTTCCTTACAAATGAAGGCATTTTGGAGTGAAAGAGAGAATTTGAGGAAAGCATCTGTTTGATGGCTTTGGTGTACTCAAACTGAGCATAAATGAGCTCTATTTATAGTGGAGCAAGTTTGTTTTGGGATCCATAGTGAATGGTGGCTGCAGCAGGTGTTTGTTCCATGTTGGCCAATGGAAATGCAAGTCTCCTCTAGCCATTGACTAGAGGTTAGGGCACAGGCTGCTGGTTCCCTTGGTCTTGGATAAGTCTTGACTAATTTCAGATGAGAATGGCTCAGTACATGCCACCTCTAAGCATCCATTAAATGCTCCAAACCAAAATTAGAGTTTTGTCCCTCTTTTAGGAATTTCTAGGCTTTGGCATGCTTTTCTTTGTTCCTTGGACTTGGGAGGTTCATGGATCAGATCATCCCACTTGAATTTGATCCTTAGATGTGTCCAAACTAATGACAAGGCTTGAAAATTCGTGTGGCACAAAAAATGTGCAAATCTGCCTTGAAAAATTCAGCTTCAGCAAGCCATTTTGTAAGATCCATAACTCCCTGCTCGAGTATGCTATATGGACGTTCTAGGACTTTTCGGAAAGCTTAGATCACGTACTTCAACTTTGATGTTTAACATTAGACCTGGTTCAACTTGGATCATAGAGAAAAACAGTCTTGAAGTTGGGACATTGTGCTGAAAAATGTCAATTTTAACTTTTTAGCCATTTTGATCCAAGCATAACTCAAAATCCTTAATGAATTGGACTTAGGTCTAGTTGAAGTTTTTGTAGAGGGTAATGAGGGCTACAAATCAAGCTTTGGATGGGGAAAAATGGCTTTGTGCTTTAGGAGTTATGATCCTCCAAAGTTGGTACCCTTGCCACTTTTTTTCATAACTTAGAAAAATTTCTAAGTTTTTATGGTTACCCCTTTTATAAGTTATCCCACTTTCTTTGATTTTTCTTGATGAATGATGATTCCAATCACACATTAACATCATTTTAGGGTTAAAAAACCATTTTTCTGAAAAATCTCAAAAAGTCAAAGTTTGACTTTTGTGCACAGTTGACTTTTTATCAGATGAATTCCAAACCGTGCGATTCTTCAGGAAATCATGTCCTTGACCTAAATCAAAATTGATGGACATGTTCCATGGGTGTTATAGGGTGTATTTAATCATGTCCCACGGCTTGGGAGCATGTCCTGGTCAAAAGTCAAAGCTACAATTGACTTTTCCCGCGAAACCTTAACTATGGTTCAGATGAAATTGAAACTTGTTGCTCAAGCTTCTTGGGTTAATCCATTGTTGCAAATGGATCAACGTGGTATGTTGGAGACCCTCAAATCATGTCTTGAGGTCTTGGCTCATGATTTGTCCCAAAAGTCAACTTAGGGGTGAATTAGGTCAAGAAACCCTAATTCCTGATTTTTGATGTATGCATCCCCCGAGGCTAAATTGACTTGGTGATTGGGTTTATGATGTTCCATGGAGCATTTTAGGTTATGCTTTGAAGCATTGGATCATGCCCAGAGGAAAATTTCCATCTGGAGGCCCTAGTCGACCAAACCCTAATTTGGTGACACTGGCGATCCTGAGGCTTGATCCACCTAGAAGGGAGCAACCTTGTGCTTAATCCTTGAAGTGGGAGTCCTTTTGATCCATTGTGGATATTTGAGAGGCTAGACAAGTTGAAAATCATGTCATTCCTTGATTGATCCTTTGTCTAAGAGCTCTGCGAGGGCTTGAAACCCTAAATCCTGTTTGTAGTGAATGCTCACCCACCTTTGGGGAGACTAATGAGGTACAAAGGTACATCCATATTGTGCTGATGATTTGCACAATGATGGGAAATCTTAGTGGTCAAAATTTGGGGTATGACAGTCCTCCATGATCTGGCAATGAATTATTCTGAATGTTAGGTCCTTCCTCAGCAAAAGTCAGGACCTTCTTATCAATGAGTTCCTGAACCTTGGTTTTGAAAACGAAACGGTCCTATGTTGCATGTCCTATGTATCCAGTATGATAAGCACATGACGCATTTGGATTATGCTTCGGGCCAAATGGAGGAATTGTAGGTGCAATCTGTTTAGGGACAATTGCCCCTTGGTGAACCAAGTAAGGAAAAAATTCCGTGTATGACACCGGAATTCTGTCGAAATTCAGACGCTTACGGTTTCCTTGATTGGTGTTGTTCTGATAGTTTTAATTCTGCTGACTTTTATTCTGTTGATTCTGTTGCTGATTCTGAGTATTCTGAACTGGTTGTTGCGGATGATACTGATATGAAGGTTATTGATACTGTGCAGCAGCAATGTACGGATACGGATAGTAGGGCATGGAAGCCATGGGAGCTTGATACTGAGGAGAAACTTGAGCTGTCACAGCGTTGGCCTCACCTTCCTTTTTCTTAGAATGACTGTTCTGAGACTTCCTAATGGCCGGTTGCTGGGAAGCAGCTCCAGGAATCTTTCCAGTCTTCAAACCACTCTCAATCCTTTCACCAATTGTTACAACATCAGCGAAGTTCGATGAAGAACTACCCACCATTTTCTCATAGTAAGATCCTTGCAATGTACCCATAAAGATGTTAACCAACTCATTGTCAGAGAGAGTCGGTCGCACACGGGATGCCATTTCACGCCATCTTTGTGCATACTCCTTGAATGTTTCAGTTGAGCGCTGAGACTGATTCTGCAATTGCAATCTAGTTGGCGCCATATCAAGGTTATATTTGTATTGTTTCACGAACTCTTCAGATAGATCCCTCCAAGTACGGATTTTACTGCGCTCCAAGCTCATGTACCAATCCAATAAAGCACCGGACAAACTATCTTGAAACCAATGAACAAGCAATTCATCGTTATCAATATGGGAGGCCATCTTCCTGCAGTACATAGTGATGTGGCTACGCGGACAGCTTAAACCTTTATACTTTGGCAAATCAGGTATTTCGAATTTCTGCGGCAGCACAACATTTGGAACCAAGCACAAGTCTTTGGCTTCCATGCCAAAAGCAGAGAACCCTTCTATAGCTCTGATGCGGTCTTCCAACAACTTGTAGTCGACAGATCTATTCTGATTAGTGGGCCTGACAAGAATCTGAGGATTTGGCAGCTGAGAAGCGGCAGGAGCATTCACTTGCGGAGTAGCAAACTGAGAAGGATAAACCAAACCCAGATTAACCATCAGACCAACATTTTGACCCATCAGAACACGATACAGATAATTCGGAGGAGGTACCCCAGCAGCTGAGGAAGATGCCCCAGGATAGAACATCCCAGGATGAACATTCGGAACAGCAGTTTAAGTAACTTGAGACGAAACCGGAATATGAACAGGAGGTCCTCTATACACATGCTCTTCTTCATCAGGGGTTTCAGTGTCAACCAATCCAGCGGTTTGATGAGTTTGAGCCTGAAGATTCTCAGGATCGTCATTCACCAACGGAGGCGGGACTGGAGTAAGCATGACCCATGGATATGCGGCAGCATTCCCATTAGGCATGGGCGTAATAAAAGGCTAATATGGCATGAAGGCACTACCATTATTTGTAATCTGAGTAGTGTAATTCAGGGGCATGCCCCAAGGTAAACCAGCGGGCATCTGGTTCAAACCGGGTTGAACAGCAGGCTGATTCACAAGCTCAACTAGCACTTCAACTCTAGCAGGAGAAGGAACAACAACATCAGGAGTAGCCATAACAACAGGAGGAGTGGTCACAATAGGAGTGACAACAGTTGCATTCGATGTCGTTGCAACAACAGTGGCAGCAGCAGCCTCTCTCTGAGCACGAAGGAGTTCCATAATGACGTCCATGTTCGTCTGGAACTGATCCATCTGACCTTGGAATTGTGCCAGAGTTTCCTTGTACGCCACATTCTCAGCTTCGAAGTCAGCCATGATCCTGGATTTGCTTGAGCGAGTGAAATACCGATGTCGAGTCGTCGTCTTGCTACAAGGAAGGCGGACAAGGATGAGCAACGATTTCGGATGAAGGGACATGCATATGTGTGCAAACGAATGTATGATATGCATGCAAAAATAAATTTTTAAATTCCAGGAATTCTTAAACTTATCTTTGTTGAAAACAATCATAAAGCATACAAGTAAAGGCATTAAAGATAGAGTGAGCCAGAATCTTCATTCATTCAGCAATAAAGGAAAGAAGCAATAAGTCGAATACAAGTCAAATATCTGCCTTTTGGGCTACAACAAAATCCGTACAGATCCTATAAAATACCACCCTACACACAGACAAGAAGTGGAAAACAGCCCAAGAAAGCTGGTGGGGTAATGCATCAGCATATGCATTCATCAACAACCCAGGTAGATCCTCCAATGCATGCTCAGCAAATCTGGCTAGACGGTCGTGCCTCTCACTCTAGTACTTCGCATCCTTCATGAGGTTACGTAGTAACGAATGATTAGGTCCCTGAAGCATGTCCTGAAGAAAGGCCTCTTTCTGATCCAGGAGGTTCTGTAGGTGACGGCTTTGATGCTCCCAATGAGTGCTCTCTATGTTGAGCTGGCTAATCTACTCTTTACTCTGATGCGCTTGATCTTGCAGCTTCTGAATTTTACCGAAGACTTTGTCTAGCTTAGCTTGACATTGAGAAAAGTCTTTTGCTAACTGATTAGCATGGTCTTGCTCACTTTGCCACTTTGCCTTGAACTCGGATAACTTCCCTCAAAGCTCTTCAAGTTGCTTGTTGTAGCTCAGCTCCTCTTTGTAAGTTTGATAATGAGCATCGGCGAGTTGTCTCTTCTTTGAAGCAAGTCCCTCATAGGTGCTCTTCAAAGCATCACCCACCTTCCTACGCTTGTTCTGTTCAACCTCCACCTCTTTGAGCATGCGCTCGCGCTTCTGATGGAGCTCAATTTGTAGGCTATCCTTCTCGGAAGTGACTCTATCAAGGTTGAGACGAAGATCAACATTCTCTTTCTTCAACTTTTCAACAATCAGCTTGAGTTGATCGACCTCAGATGGAGGAACAACGGCAAGTTCAGGAGGCTTGACATTCATGGAAGGCTCAAGAGAGAATGACAACAAGATCTCTTTGACGCGCTCTTTGACCCAAAGTGTGTAAGCTTCCTTGGCTATGCAATTCTTCTTACCCAAATTGGCTCTACCTTCAAGATGAATTTGAGTTCAAGTGGCACTAAACCTCTTCAGCAAACCCCTGTCATCAACCCCTTCATGAAAGATGAACTCTTCCACTACCTCAGGATCAGGCTTGTCAGCCATAGGGTATCCCAACTGTCGGAAGGCCATTCTCGGATTGTAGTTAATTCCATCCTTTGTACCCAAGAGAGGCACATTGGAGAATTTACCACAATGAAGAATAATCGGAATGTCGTCGAAGACTCGAGAATACCAAGAAATGTCATCATCAGTAAGAGACATAATTCGTTGAGACCGCTTGAGATTACCCTTATTCTCAACAAAGGGACCCTTCTGTGGAAGGTGAGATATGAGCCATCGGTACAGCAAAGGAGCACAATAGACAATGGTTCCCTTCTTCTTTTCACTTTGAGAATGAATAGAATGGTAGGTATCAACAAGAAGTGTCGTAACAGGATTCTTGGACAAGAAGATACTGATGGCAGTCTGATCTACGAAATCCTCCATGTTCGGAAACAAGACAATCCCATATATCAGCAAAGCAAGAACGGCATTGAAAGCCTTCCAATTTCCATCCTTAGCAAAAGAAGTGGCCTTGTCAACTAAGAACTTCGAAGCAAAACCTCGAATACCTTTCCCTTTGGTCTTGAGACTATCCTCCACATCTTTCTTACTAATGCAAAGCGCATCAGTAATAAGATGAAGCTTCAGACAACCGCTTGTGTAAACATAAGGAACCTGCTTCTTGATCTCAACCCCGAGAATATAAGCATACTCCTCTAGTGTAGGCGCTAGCTGATAATCCTGAAATGTGAAGCACCTATATGGCGGGTCGTAGAACTAAACCAAAGTGTGAATAGCAGTGATGTTGACTTCAGTGTTGAGGATGGTCAACAGATTACCATAAGTACCTATGAAAACCCCTCTGTGATCTCCAACCAACAACGATGCCAAACCTCTCAAAACACCCCGCTTTGGCTCCACAAACTTGTAACTAACGATGCCACGACAACCAGTACTCATCTCTATGATAATGTCAACAAAAGATAAGCCTTCGAATACCTGGAAATGCACTTGCAAAAATTAATTTACATGATGAAATGATATGCAACACAACAACAAGAAGCCACACTGTCCGAATAATCAAGTCTGAACAATCCGGATATCTGCATATAATTCTGTGTCGGTGCAGCATAATCTGATGTGTCGGTGAAGAAATCTGGCGTGTGTGAGAACAAGGGTATGAAGTGGCTTGTTTTCCTGCAAAACCCATCCCCCTCACAGGTGTGATCTAGACACAACAAGGTGGTCCCTAGAAAGGTCGCCCAAACCATAGGATTCAGGATGAAAATCCCTCGCCGTTGTGAATTCTCACAGGACGAGAGTATTCTCAAACGAATCACGATATGGGATGTGGGTCTCATGATATCCCAATGTGCAAAACGCAGGCCTCACGACTATCCACGTTCTAGCCTATGTGTATACTAGGCCAGGTGTTAGGACCTTTCTCTCCAATAATATCTACCCATCCCAACAACAACAGACAATAGCAGATATCCAGAATATGCAGCATATGAATATTCAAAGCAGTAAAGAAATGCGATAAATAAACATAAAGCTAAAGCATAAAAATAAAGCTAGTGAAGCACGAAAGATAAACACCCAAGCAAGCAAGAGAAAGCAAACAAAACTAGGCGAGACCCCTCAAGGGATGGACTAGCAAGAGGTCAACCAGTCCCCAGCAGAGTCGCCAGCTGAAGATGGCTGGTTTCTACCTGAGTGAATCGCACACTCAAAGATACAACAGAGTCATCACCGAACTTTATTTAGTCCCAAAGGACAGGGAAAATATCGATAAAACCCAAGGGGAAGAGAAACGGGATCGGGGGGTCGGTTATGTGAAAGGAAGGTACTAGCACCTAACGCATCCGTCGTACTCGTCGGGAACCATTTTGCTTGCTTCTAGGCTTGGATGGGTTATCTATCTAAAGGCTTCTAGCTAAAAGAAAAATGAGAGAGAGAGAGAGAAAGGGAAAAAGAAAAGAAAAGAAGGAAAGTGCTCGCGGAGGATTATGGCCCTCGTGCCTACGTACCCTCATAGTGCAATGAGGAAATCAGAGCGTCGTAGTTCATGGAACCAGGGGACAAAAAAGAAAGAAGAAGGGGAGAAGGAAGGATGGAAGTGTGCTCGCCAAGATCATTGCGATCTCGTTCCTATGTATCATACATTCGAAAGAATGCATAATCAGAGCTTCCGTAGTTCGGGGAACCGAATGGAAAACAAAACAAGAAAGAAACCAGGAGACGAAAGAAGTGGTGTCAAAGCCAAGAGCAAGAGTGAAAGAAAAACTCTACTGGGGAAGACCACACAGTAAGAACGATTGCAAAAGAGACTAGAAAAAGAATGGTGTCAAAACCGAGAGTGAAAGAAACTCCGCTGGGGATAACAAAGAGAATAGGTATCGAAACCCATAAAGTAAGGGCAAAGAGAATAGAAAGGACTCCGTTGGGGATCCACATAAAGGGACGGTGTCAAAACCAAGGAAAAGGGAGACTCGGTATATTAACTGGCTGGCAGTGGTTAAACGAAGAAAGAGAGTAAGACCCTGGCGGGGAAAAGAAACTGGTGTCAACAGTCGGACTGTGATAAACCAAGAAAGAGAGCGATGAACCAAGAGAAGGTGCTTGACTCTGCAGGGGCCATCGGTATATAACTGATAAATAGTGGTTAACCGAGGACACAAGGATTGCAACTCAGTGGGGATAGAGAAGCATTGGTTTTAACAGAGAAAACTGTGATTAACTAGAAGAACGGGTGTAGGCTGATCGAAGGTCGTAACCCAAAAGGGGTGTTGGTAATGACTGAACAAACAGTACTTGACCAACGAAATAGGGTATTGAACCTAAAGAGGTTACTAGCCCAAGGGTGCAAGTATTCGAACCAATAAAGGTTGCCAACTGCTGGGGATTCGGTTTTAACAGGAGAACTGTGATTAATCGAGAAAAATGAGTGATTAACCAAGAGAAGGTGATTAACTCAAAAAGGGCTTCAATATTTTAACAAACGGACTGTGGTTAACTGAAGAGACGGGTGATTAACCCAGGATAGGTGATTAACCTAAGGAACTCAGTATGTTAACAGACGGACAGTGATTAACTGAGAAGGCGGGTGATTAACCAAGGATAGGTGATTAACCCAAGGAACTCAGTGTGTTAACAGATAGACTGTGATTAACTGAGAAGACGTGCAAATTGGTGTTTTAACTGACAGGCAGTGATTAACCAACAAAGGGAGAAGAACCAAAAGACGGTTGCGAACTCCGCAAGGGATTCGGTATTTAACAAGAGTACTGTGTTTAATCGAAGAAAGAGAAAAGACTATCCAGGGGAATCAAAAGAACAATGATTGACCTCAAGAAAAGAATAGGGTATTGAAACGAAGATAGCTTGCTAACCCAATGGACACTAATCTTAACCAAGAGGAATGGTGATTGATCAAAAGAGAGGTTGAAAGAGATAGGAGTGAAAAGTGATCAAGGATCGAAAAAGATTGCAAAGAGAAGAGAATGATCAGGGATCGACTCGACTGGGGAACAGAAGCACACTACCGCCTGGAGATAGAGGTGACTAAGCCAAGCACAGGGTCATTCGTCCCCTACCTGAAGTAGTCAAAATGAGAGTAGGAATTCTCCCTTCTCATTCCTTCTCTAACACACAGGGTGTAATGCGGAAGTTGAAACAGACGGCACAACAACTCCAAGTTGTACAGTTCTCCTGCGTGGAGAAACAGACAGCGTAACAGCTTCACTTTGTACAGTGCTCCGATGTAGGGCATAGCGCAAAACTCCAACTCCGCGGGGGAACGAGTGAGAAAGCTCTAAAGGAAGCCTAAAGAGAGGAAATGGGAAGATCAACTAATCGAAACATGTTTCGATTAATTAATCAATGGGAAAATCCATGTCAACAATTTTCCAAAGAGAATGAAAAATGATTAAGGCAAAAGGTGCGAATTATTGATTATGCAAGATTAAGCTCATCCATGAAGAATGAACTTAATGCAAAAATAGAGTATAAAACAGTACCAAATGATCAACAAAATGCAACACAAAATCATGTTATTGTGATCAAAGAAAAATGCAAGAATGATTACATTCACATGATGCCAAAATATGAACAACTTGACTAATCGAAAGTATGCGACAAAAGTTCAAGCATGAGCTTCAAACATAATTTAAATGACATTTAAAACATCCATAAAATCAAGCATGATAATCAATGGAAGTTAAGATGAAGAAAGCACGGCATACACACTTGAAAATGCAAGAAAACGGCCATTCTGTACAGTGGTAACCGGTTACAGCATATATGCTAACTGGTTACATGCTTGTAAATGCGTGTTTTTAGTGAAAATTGCACTGTGTAACCGGTTACAGCATATCTGCTAGCCGGTTACCACTGTAACAGAGGCAAAAATAACAGTAAAAACAACTTTTCAAAAGTAGTTTTCAGCACATAATCACTTATGTCAAACACGACATGCTAGGGCATGAATTTGTGCACGAAAATTGAACTTGAAAACAGCAAACAAGTAGTGATAGAATGAATTAACACGTCAAGATCATGGATCAAACAATGCAAAATCAATTCACACGTAAAATTATCGACTACATCGCGAACTATGTGAAAATGCTCGAAACAGAAAAATTAGTGAGATCCACCAACCTACAAGGCTGAGATGTGCCTTGGTAATTGTTGCAAATGATTCTTGATGCCAAAAATTAAAGAAAACCAGAGGAATCTTCAATTTGGTGACGAAACGTGTCGAAATCGAGCAAAATACGATAAATCTCCAAAACGCGAATTCGAACCGTTGGAAGTTGCATCAAATACTCAATATTAATCCAAAAGCTGAAATAACTCCAGAAATCCAAGTATAATAGCAAGAATGATGAAGGTTGAGCTCAAGAAATAATCACTTTTGATGTAAAAGTGATTATCCTTCAAAGTAGAAATGAGCTTTGGTGAGGTTTTGGAAGAGAATTGAGATGAAGATGAAGATGTAGTAGAGAAATTCAGAGGGAATGTGGGAGAATTGAGAGTGAATTGTGCAAAATGGTTGAAGGTCCTTAAAAATGGGTGAAGGTGAGTTTATATAGATTTTAGGTTTGGAGTATGAGAGGTCTGGACTTAGCTTTGGGTTTGGAGTTAGGGTTGGAGTTAGTTGGGCTTGACTCACTGAGTCAAGGTGGTTAACTCGGTTAGTTAGAACTAACTCGATAACAATCCCAATGTGAATTTCCATCATCCAAAGGTTAGGATGCTTGTAAAACAAGGAACATGGTGCACTTAAATTAGAGTGAAGGATTAGAGTAAATGCACTTGGATTGAATTGAATAGCCTTGAAATGTCTAGAGAAGTCTAGAATATTCCACATGCTACTAGAATATTGTAGAATCAATGACCAAAGAGTGTGCAAGGAGGCTGTCCCAAAAATGCAGTAGGAACTAAAATTTTGCACAGAGTAATCGGTTACAGCATATGTGCTAACCGGTTACATCAGCCAAATTTCCCCAAATTTGCAAAAGGATGATGTTGAAGTCCTGATTCCGATTTTCCATCTCTTGTCTTGATAAATAAACATGGAAACCTTTATTTTGAGCTTGTTTTGATGATGTGATGATCTTGTGAGGATTCAATTAATTGGGCTTGGAAAACCTGCATGTCCTGCAACAAGAAACACACAAAGAAAAGTGCGAATACGCATGCCAACGATGCGAGTGTGCATGCTTATGCAAAAGACAAAAGAGGGAGGTCAAATTTCGGGTTACGACAGCTGCCCCTATTTAATCCTCTTGGACCTGAATGTACGAATTGCACTAGCTCTTCGATGATTTGAAGTAAAAGGGGATTAAATAAAAGAGTGGCTCGAGAATTTGGCCGACGGCGGCAAAAGAAGAGTGTTAAGAAAGAATAGATAAGTGCAACATTTGGCTGAAAATCTACTGGGAGATAAGTCAGGCAAAAAGAGAGGGAGTATGAACGATGCATATGCTATGTATTCGTTTCTACATGATGCTTGATATCATGCAATGCAAAGGCGCGAGGTAAGGCATAGTGTGAGGTGATTAGTCCAAAAATCGTAGCAAAACGACTTCGACATCCTCGACCGGGGAGAGGACTCGCATATAAAGAAAAACTTTGCTGGAGAAGAGTGTTCACGCAGGATGATGCTTCTGTCGAGGAAAGAAACCGAGACATCTCAGGTTTCTAAATCACCATGGCTGTCTCTGTTGTGAATGAAAGAATCAAATCGATCCTTCCTACCAAGACTGGCTCTGCGTGGGGGAAAAGAATCTTCCGAATCATGTTGACTTAGCTGAGGAGAAACCACTGTTGCTGAGGACAAATAGTTTCAAATTATTGGAGATGATGCACAACCCTTGCTGGGGAAAAGAGAACAAAGCGTATTTGCTGGGAACACCTCGGCAACCTGCATAGAGACATTACAAATCTGTCGGAGAAAAGAGATGTAACCAAACAAGCTTTTCGACAAATCATAATAGCGCTTGCTGAGGGGAATGATGACTCTGCTGAGGAAACAACAACTTCTTCACATAACCATCACATTGTCGGCCAGGCGTTAGGCTTACCCATGGATATTACTGATTATCCTGCAGGATTTACCAGTAACACATGCAATGCATAATTCTTTCTCGATTGATTTAGCTTTTTATTATTCTCACCGTTTTTTAGTATTATGTGATCGCAAATAATTGTTTATTTTGCAAACAAAATACTGGAATGACACAAATTGAGATAACAAAGAATGCATTTTATTGAGATGTGAAAATTTTGTGCATAAAATGTGTACAAGGATGCAAAATCCTTGATGAGGAAATTTGCAATAAAATTGAAAAACAAATGTTAATGGCAAAGGGAAATCATACTTTGCATTGATTACAACATTGGCTACCATTCACTGTAAGTCTAGGTTCCAACGCCTTGCACCTGTTGATGATGATTGGACTGTTCTATTACCGTCTGAGGGCTAGCTGTGATGAAGAGAGGCTCAAGTGTTCACAGTCAATGCCTTTATCCCTAATTTTTGCCTGGACATGTTTTCTCTATTTTTTTCGTCCACCGGGATACCCATTTTTGCCTAAGTCGTCATTTCGGGTTTTCAACTTAGCGGGCTATTATTGTTTTTTTTTCGTTGTCCCTAACTTTTGCATGGACATTTATTTTTTTCGGTCCATCGGGACGTCCATTTTTGCCTAGATTGTCCTTGCAAATGTCAATCTAGCGGACTTTTATCTATTTTTTTTCAGGCATAATATTTTTTGACTGTATCAGAGTTCACAGGCGATGGCAATTCCTCCCCATCCATTGTGGTGAGGATTAGGGCTCCTCCTAAGAAGGCCTTCTTGACAACAAAGGGTCCTTCGTAATTGGGAGTCCACTTTGTAACACCCCCAATCTATACCCCCAACAAATAAAGCGGTAACAAAAATTCAAAATTTCATCAGAGTATATTTAAAACATTCACGGCATAGACCGAGGGGTCACATCAATTGAAACAAATACACATACACCTGCTCATATAGATATGCAACAATTCAGGTAGCACATAACAAAGGAACTGAGTTTCTAACACCCACAATTCAGATACAGAATAAAAGCGGAAAATCTGTAACTGAAACTCATATATATATATATATATATATATATATATATATATATATATATATATATATATATATATATATATCATAAATGTTTGTCTGTCATATACATCATCATACATGTACAATCCAAACTATACATATACATAATACAAAATAATCACACTCGATCTCCCCGACTACCCGGTGCTACATATCAGAGCCGACCGGCAAAAGAATGAAGACCTAAGCTTCACAAAAAGACCTCCAGCATCTAATCTGCAATGCCTCATAGAGCATTTAAAAACAGCAGAAGGGTGAGAAACACAATCATAATATAATTGCATACAATTATATATAACACAAAAATACACATATAAAAGATTCTCACCACAACTTATACCAAAATTCAATCACAAAACAACACCAATGTATATTTCATGTATCCATCACCAAGGCATATCAACCATGCACACTACAAATATCACCAACATGTATACACATATTAACTCATCAATTTCATCCACAATTCCACACACAATCAATCCATTCATGATTTATGCAAATGCACAGAGACCGACACAACGACTCTATACAATGCATATGCGGTACCATCCATCCATCATTCTCAACACTAGTTCACTCAGGAACTATTGGAACCATTGCTTCTTACTTAATGTAACTCCCCATCGGGCACACGATGTTCCCTGTCGCTCACACCTCTTTGTATAAGGCACACGACGTTTATGGATCGCTCACACCTCTTTGTATAAGGCACACGACCCGATCGCTCACACCTCTTTGTATAATGCACACGATCGTCTATAATCATCGCTCACACCTCTTTGTATAAGGCACACGATGTTATAGCGGATTCCCTCTGGAATCGATTCTTCGCTCACACCCCACAAGGGCACACGACATCACCAACATGCACATCATGATGCTTGGCATACAATGACTCATGACATTCAAATGCACACATATACACATCATTAATCATACATATATCATCAAATACCACACATAGCATTTTCTTGCCCTTAGGCCACAAATCATCATCCCAACATGTATCACATGCATTCTCATCACACCACAGCACGCAAGTCGTACAACATTCATGTCAACCGCACATTGCATGATACACATCAAATTCACGCAATTAAAACGACAAAAATCGACAAAATGACACTATTCCCAATTCCCGACATAATTAAATCGGCCAACAATCTCAAAACTCATTTTTATAAGAAAGAACATTTCATAAGCTTTCCAATGGTACAAAGAACGTCCCGATCCGAGTTACGGATCAAAAGTTACGGAATTTAAAAAACATATAAAATTTTTGAAGCCCCAGACCGCGCTGAGCGGGCTCCGACCGTGCTGAGCGGGTTCCGCTCTGACTCGTGAGATTGCATTTTTTCAGAAGCCCGCTGAGCAGGCATCTGCGTGCTGAGCGGGCTCTGCAATTTTCAGAAAAATCCCTCTTCGAAAATCCAACCAAAAATCCTATTTTTCACCCAAACTCAATTCCAACAGCAAAACAAACATCAACGATTGTTCATACACACAGCGTGATCATACAATACAGTTTATATCGATTTTCGGCCGTGAAAACATCGATTTGTACTTGTTTATCTCATTTCGACCTATATTTGAAAAACCAATAAAACTTCCACACAAACCTACATAATCATATACAAACATAGTATAATCGAGTTTCGCACCCTTACCCGATTAAATCGCATTTGAAAAGTCGGTTGAATTGGCTCCTAAATCCACAAGTTTTTCCTCTTTTTCTTCTTTTTCCTCTTCTTTTTCTCTTCTCCTTTTTCTTCTTCTCTTTTTTCTCTATTTTTCTTTTCTTTCTACTTTTCTCTCTTTCTATTTCTATTTCTATGAAAAATATATTATCTACCCGATAAAAGACCAAAACACCCCTACACTCAAATATCTCGCAACCGTTCCCAAAACGCGACAAAATATAATCACGATGAAAAATAACATATTATCCAATAAAAGTCCGAAATAAAATAATATAATAATAAAATAATCAAAACGACTCGATTAAATAAAAATAACTAAAACTGGGTCGTTACAACTCTCCCCCACATAGAAATTTTCGTCCTCGAAAATATTACCTGAGACGAACAACTCCGGATACGACTCCCGCATCCGACTCTCTAACTCCCAAGTCAAATTGCCCTCAGCAGCGCCTCCCCACGCTACTTTCACAAGCGCAATATCCTTGCCTCTTAACCGCTTCAACTCGCGATCCAAAATTCTCACTGGTAACGCCTCAACCGTAAGGTTCTCCCTTACCTCCACTTCATCCATCGGAATCACATGCGACGGATCCAGAACATACTTCCGAAGCTGTGAAACATGGAACACATCATGCAAATTCGACAGACTCGGCGGCAACGCCACCCTATACGCCACAGCACCAACTCTCGCGGATATCTGGTAAGGACCAATAAACCGAGAAGTAAGCTTCTTCGATTTCAATGCACTACCAACACCCGTCACTGGTGTAACTCTCAAAAATACATGATCGCCCTCTTGAAACTCAAGATCTTTCCTCCTTCGATCATGATAACTCTTTTGCCTACTCTGAGAAGCCTTCATTTTCTCACGAATAAGTTTCACCTTTTCTGTAGTCTGTTGAATCAATTCCGGTCCAACCACCGAACTCTCACCAGATTCGTGCCAACACAACGGTGTTCGACATCTTCGTCCATACAACGCTTCAAACGGTGCCATTCCAATACTTGAATAGAAACTGTTGTTATACATGAATTCAATCAACGCAAGATAACTATCCCAAACACCACCTTGTTCAAGAACACAAGCCCTCAACAAGTCTTCCAACGACTGAATCGTTCTCTCCGTCTGTCCATTCGTCTGAGGATGATAAGCCGAAATCAATCTCAACTTAGATCCTAAAGCCTTTTGCAAACTTTCGCAAAATCTGGAAGTAAATCTCGGACCTCAATCTGAAACAATGCTCAACGGAACCCCATGCAATTTCACAATCACCCCGATATAAATCTCCGCCAACCTCTTTAAAGAAAAACTGATGTCAATCGGAATGAAATGCGCCGATTTAGTCAACCTATCCACAACCACCCAAATCACATTATGTCCCCTCAGTGTATTCGGCAGCCCTGTTATGAAATCCATAGAAATGATATCCCATTTCCACTCAAGAATATCCAATGGTTGCAATAAACCACTAGGCCTCAGATGTTCTACCTTCGACTTCTGACACGTCAAACATGAATACACAAACTGAGCCACATCTCTCTTTAGTCCAGACCACCAAAAGATCTTCTTCAAATCCTGATACATCTTATTAGCTCTCGGATGTATACTTAAACTACTCCGGTGTCCTTCCTCCAAAATCATCTGTTTCAACTCCGCATCATCAGGAATACAAATTCTACCTCGGAACCTCAAAACACCCTTATCATCCACTTTAAAGTCCTCATTTTCACTTTTATCACCCACCGTCATCAAATCTACAAATTTCACATCCAATTTCTGTTTCTCACTAACGGTCAACAGAAAATCATTAGTAACCTTCAACATACCAAGCCTCACACTGCCAGACGTCAATTCACACACCAAACTCAAATCTCTAAACGATTCCAAAAGTTCTCACTCCTTAACCATCAAAGCAAACATATGCAACGATTTCCAACTCAACGCATCGGCTACCACGTTAGCTTTACCAGTATGGTAATTCAAGCTAAAATCGTAGTCCTTCAAAAATTCCAACCATCTACGTTGCCTCATATTCAACTCTTTCTTATCAAACAAGTATTTCAAACTTTTATGATCACTAAAGACTTCGAATCTTGCACCGTAGAGATAATGCCTCCAAATCTTCAACACAAAAACCACAGCCGCTAATTCAAGATCATGAGTAGGATAATTTTTCTCATGCACCCTCAATTGCCTAGAAGCGTAAGCCACCACCTTACCCTCTTGCATCAACATACCACCTTGACCAATCAAAGACGCATAACAATACACCACAAACAGTTCAGTAGGATTCGGCAAAATCAAAATCGGAGCTGTCGTCAATCTTCTCTTCAGCTCATTAAAACTTTCCTCACACTGAATATCCCAAATGAACACTTGACCTTTACAAGTCAACTGGGTCAATGGAAGTGCTAACTTAGAAAAACCTTCAACGAACCTTCGATAATATCTGGCTAACCCCAAAAAGCTTCTAATTTCAGTAACAGATCTCGGAGCCTCCCATTGTAGAACTGCTTCTACTTTAGATGGATCCACAGCGATACCGTTACCTGAAATCACATGACCAAGAAAACTCACTTCCGACAACCAGAATTCACACTTGGACAACTTGGCAAAAAGTTTCCTTTCCTTCAAAACCTGCAACACAATGCGCAAATGCTCCGCATGTTCCTCCCGGGACTTAGAATAAATCAAGATATCATCAATGAACACAACAACAAAATGATCCAAATGCTCGTGTAAAATACGATTCATGTATTCCATAAACACACCTGGCGCATTAGAAACCCCAAACGGCATCACAGAATATTCGTAATGACCGTAACGTGTCCTAAAAGCCGTCTTCTGAATATCTTCCTCTTTCACCATTATTTGATGATAGCCCGACCGCAAGTCAATCTTACTAAACACACACGCACCTACCAACTGATCCATCAGATCATCAATTCTCGGAAGCGGATACTTATTCTTAATCGTCACTTTATTCAACTGGCGATAATCAATACACAATCGCATACTTCCTTCTTTCTTTTTCACCAATAAAACTGGAGCACCCCAAGGCGACACACTAGGTCTCACAAGCCTCTTCTCTAACAATTCATTCAATTGCTTCTTTAACTCAACCAACTCAGATGCCGACATACAATATGGTGCCATCGATACAGGTCTAGTACCAGGAACTAGATCTATAGAAAACTCCACCTCTCTCTCTGGCGGCAAGTCCGAAATATCCTCAGGAAACACTTCCGGAAACTCACACACAACAGGAAACACATCAAGTGAAACTTGACTATCCACAGCCAACGACGCAAACAACCCGAACAACTGAGCTTCATCCGCCAAAAGTTTCTTCAACTCTTTGGTAGATAAGAAACTCGAGTCTCCGTCTTCCTCAAGAGAAGGAAATCTTACTAGCTTATGATAACAATCAATATGAACCCGATTAAACTGCAACCAATTCATTCCCAAAACCACATCTAAACCCTCCAACGGCAAACACACCAAATCCATCCCAAAATCTTTACCATAAATGGTCAAAGAACAACTTAAACAAACCAAAGAAGTAGTTACTGACCCCATTACTGGAGTATCAATAACCATCTCTCCATCCATCAAAGACAACATAAGATTCAAACGCTTCGCGCACTCAGACGAAATAAACGAATGAGTCTCTCCAGTATCAATAATAGCAACCAAAGGCGTACTATTAATAAAACAAGTACCTCTGATCATACGGTCTGCACTTGAAGTCTGAGTCCCTGCTAATGCAAATACTTTCCCACCCGCTGGAGCTTGCTTCGGTTTTGGACACTTTGTACTAATATGACCAGGTTCACCACAATTGAAACACTTCACCACATTCCTTTTACAATTAGCTGCAACATGTCCTAAACCTCCGCAATTAGAACACTTCCTCATATCTTTCCTACATTCGAACTGACGATGTCCTAGGTCACCACACCTATAACATCTCAGAGGACTAGACATACCTCCTCCACTTGGCCTTCTCTCAAAATTCCCCCTTTGTTTACCTTTATCAGCTGGTGTCACACAAGGACCACCACGAAACTGTTGCTTCCTTTTCCTCTCGCTCACACTCTTATAGTGAGTAGAATGAGCCTTACTATCTTCCTCATAAATCCTACCACAATCCACCAAGTCTGAAAAACCTTCGAATCATCTGATAACCGATTGCCTGCTTTATCTCAGGACGCAATCCGTTCTCAAACTTCACACACTTAGAAAACTCCGCAGTCGCTTCCGCATAATATGGATAAAACTACACAAGCTCCACAAACTTAGCAGTATAATCAACAACAGACATACTACCTTGTTTCAATTCTAAGAACTCAGTCTCTTTCTTTCCTCTTACATCTTCAGGAAAATACTTCCTCAGAAACTCAATGCTAGACACAGCCCAAGTGATTTCTTCCTCTGCAGCTTCCAACACATGACGTGTACTAACCCACCAATCATCAGCTTCTTCTAGTAACATGTGAGTACCCAGTCTCACCTTCTGATCCTCATCACAATCCATCACTCGGAAAATCCTATCTATCTCTTTAAGCCAAATCTGTGCACCATCAGGATCATATCTTCCTTTGAAGACCGACGGTTTGTTCTTCCTGAACTCACCATTACCAGCAGCATTAGGTGCACCCTACACAGCCCGAGCCATAGCTTGTATAGCCTCATCCAAAGCAGCATCATTCCTACCAGCCATATTCTGTTCATTTCCAATAACAGCAACTATGGTTAAACAAATAGCTCACCGAACCACAACGACCAACAAGGACTGACACAAACTGACACGGACTGGCTCTGATACCACTTAATGTAACACCCCCAATCTATACCCCCAACAAATAAAGCGGTAACAAAAATTCAAAATTTCATCAGAGTATATTTAAAACATTCACGGCATAGACCGAGGGGTCACATAAATTGAAACAAATACACATACACCTGCTCATATAGATATGCAACAATTCAGGTAGCACATAACAAAGGAACTGAGTTCCTGACACCCACAATTCAGATACAGAATAAAAGAGGAAAATCTGTAACTGAAACACACACACATATATATATATATATATATATATATATATATATATATCATAAAAGTTTGTCTGTCATATACATCATTATACATGTACCATCCAAACTATACATATACATAATACAAAATAATCACACTCGATCTCCCCGACTACCCGGTTCTACATATCAGAGCCGACCGACAAAAGAATGAAGACCTAAGCTTCACAAAAAGACCTCCAGCATCTAATCTGCAATGCCTCATAGAGCATTTAAAAACAGCAGAAGGGTGAGAAACACAATCATAATATAATTGCATACAATTATATATAACACAAAAATACACATATAAAAGATTCTCACCACAACTTATACCAAAATTCAATCACAAAACAACACCAATGTATATTTCATGTATCCATCACCAAGGCATATCAACCATGCACACTACAAATATCACCAACATGTATACACATATTAACTCATCAATTTCATCCACAATTCCACACACAATCAATCCATTCATGATTTATGCAAATGCACAGAGACCGACACAACGACTCTATACAATGCATATGCGGTACCATCCATCCATCATTCTCAACACTAGTTCACTCAGGAACTATTGGAACCATTGCTTCTTACTTAATGTAACTCCCCATCGGGCACACGATGTTCCCTGTCACTCACACCTCTTTGTATAAGGCACACGACGTTTATGGATCGCTCACACCTCTTTGTATAAGGCACACGACCCGATCGCTCACACCTCTTTGTATAAGGCACACGATCGTCTATAATCATCGCTCACAACTCTTTGTATAAGGTACACGATGTTATAGCGGATTCCCTCTGGAATCGATTCGTCGCTCACACCCCACAAGGGCACACGATATCACCAACATGCACATCATGATGCTTGGCATACAATGACTCATGACATTCAAATGCACACATATACACATCATTAATCATGCATATATCATCAAATACCACACATAGCATTTTCTTGCCCTTAGGCCACAAATCATCATCCCAACATGTATCACATGCATTCTCATCACACCACAGCACGCAAGTCATACAACATTCATATCAACCGCACATTGCATGATACACATCAAATTCACGCAATTAAAACGACAAAAGTCAACAAAATGACACTATTCCCAATTCCCGACATAATTAAATCGGCCAACAATCTCAAAACTCATTTTTATTAGAAAGAACATTTCATAAGCTTTCCAATGGTACAAAGAACGTCCTGATCCGAGTTACGGATCAAAAGTTACAGAATTTAGAAAACAGATAAAATTTTTGAAGTCCCAGACCGCACTGAGCGGGCTCCGACTGCGCTGAACGGGCTCCGCTCTGACTCGTGAGATTGCATCTTTTCAGAAGCGCGTTGAGCGGGCTCTACAATTTTCAGAAAAATCCCTCTTCGAAAATCTAACCCAAAAATCCTATTTTTCACCCAAACTCAATTCCAATAGCAAAACAAACATCAACGATTGTTCATACACACATTGTGATCATACAATACAGTTTATATCGATTTTCGACCGTGAAAACATCGATTTCTACTCGTTTATCTCATTTCGACCTATATTTGAAAAACCAATAAAACTTCCACACAAACCTACATAATCATACACAAACATAGTATAATTGAGTTTCGCACCCTTACCCGATTAAATCGCGTTTGAAAAGTCGGTTGAATCGGTTCCTAAATCCACAAGTTTTTCCTCTTTTTCTTCTTTTTCCTCTTCTCTTTCTCTTCTCCTTTTTCTTCTTCTCTTTTCTCTCTATTTTTCTTTTCTTTCTACTTTTCTCTCTTTCTATTTCTATTTCTATGAAAAATATAATATCTACCCGATAAAAGACCAAAACACCCCTACACTCAAATATCTCGCAACCGTTCCCAAAATGCGACAAAATATAATCATGATGAAAAATAACATATTATCCAATAAAAGTCAGAAATAAAATAAAATAATAATAAAATAATCAAAACGACTCGATTAAATAAAAATAACTAAAACTGGATCGTTACAACTTTCCCCCACTTAGAAATTTTCGTCCTAAAAAATATTACCTGAGACGAACATCTCCGGATACGACTCCCGCATCCGACTCTCTAACTCCCAAGTCAAATTTCCCTCAGCAGCGCCTCCCCATGCTACTTTCACAAGCGCAATATCCTTGCCTCTTAACCGCTTCAACTCGCGATCCAAAATTCTCACTGGTAACTGTAACACCCCAAAATTTGCCCTCTTACTTTTAGCTAACTGGCTTATGTTTCTTTGCATTTCTTGCATTAGCATTTGTGCATAACATTGGTTCTTAACATGGGATCAAGGTACTTGGTTCATCTCAAAGGAGTCTCAAGCCTCAAGATGGTTTGAGGGGTTCATCATATCATTATAAGATCAAGATTGGCAAGAGATTTCAAGTGAACCACACTCTCCTAATCAGATGGTCCAAATTAGGGTTTTGGTTCCAAAAGGCTTCTTGATGGGTTTTGCTTGTTCAAATACATTCTCATGAGGTTCTATATGCTTACAAGTACTCATGGAGGAAAGACTTGGCTAGTGTTTCATTGTGAAAGATGTTCAGTGGATCAATTGCTTGTAGACCAAGAAAAGTCAATAGTGAGAGGGGAAGTCAACTGTGGAATTTTGAGGTTCTCTTCAGGGTTTTCAAGGTCTCACATCCTCATATGGTCTTCAAGGGTCAAGTTTCATATCATTTATCAAGAATTAAGGGTTTGTACAAAAGTTACTAAATTTGGAAAATGACCTATAATGAGAAGTTTCCATTTTTGGCAAGTTTTTACACTACATTCAACTTGATTTTTCATCATCAAAGAAGCTTCAAATGAATTTTACTCAAGCATGAAAGTTGAAGATCATTCTCTCCCCCTTCCAAAAAGTACTAGAACATGTTCATACCTTTTGTAGAACTCAAGTTACGGATAAGGCAAGGCAAGGTGCATTTTGAGGTTTTCCACATGTGCCAATTTTCCACCATTTGCATTTTCATCGAAAAGGACTTGTAATCACTTCAATTTCTTCAAGTCATATTGTACCATCAAAGTACAAGCCATGAGCACCAATTTTGACCCTTGTTTCATGCCAAACCGTGACGTATACATGGTGTATTTAACAAATAAACAATTTGCAAATTGATCCAAATCTCATTATCCAAGCAAATTCAAGGCCCAATTGTTTTTGAAAAGTGATCAGCAAGTCAAGTGTGAGGTATCCATCATGAAAAGCATGAAGGTGCACGAATAAATTAAGGGATTGAACACAAATTGCAAAATTGCAAAACCACTCAAAACTCACTAATCAGGGGTTTAATCAATTGCTAATAATGATGAGAGGTCTAATGGAGAGTATATAAGCTTTCTCACACGCACAAAGCTAGGTCATGCACCCTCATTTGCTCAGAATCCATTTTCACCTCCAAACTTTTCTCTCTTCGAATCTCTCTTCTCTTGAGAGTTTTTGAAGTTTTCTTTGCACATTATTGATCAGTGTGGTGAGAGGAACAAGAATCTACCATTGGTTTGAGCTTGGAGTGAGGATTTCATCAAGTTCGTGTTCAAGTTACTCAAGTTCAAAACCTTAGATCCAGCCAATTTCAAGCCTCTATTTGCATTTATTTTGCAAATAGAGCTCAAAAGAGGAAGATCTGCAGCTTTTGTAAGGAGTTCTTAGTGTATTTCGAGCTCTACAGTTTCCAGGTTAGCATACTTTTCATGATCATGTAACTTGTTTTTCTTGCTTACAAAATGATCTATGATGTTCACTGATGATGCTGATCTATTTAGTTTTGAGTTTGGACGTGTGGATTGTTTGAATTTTGAGATTTAAGTTTTTAGATCCAAACTTATTCAGTTCGATTTGGCTTGTGTGTTGGTTGTTTGTGAAAACTAATTGCATATTCTTAATCCTTGTTGAAATCTGGGTGGAATGGTGTATATCTTTGCAATTTCTGGGAATTTTTGAAGTGCAGGTCGCCGGAGAAGGTGACCGGAGCTAGGGTTCCGGCACCTGGTTTTGTTTTAGGTCATCTGAGGTTTTGATGGAGAAGATGAAATCTGGACCGTTGGTGGTCCAGATCTGGTGGTCCACATTCAGCCACGTCATTTAAAATCTGTGTTTATTTTATTGATTGTGTGTGTGATATTCCATGATTGTTACCATGTTTGTGAGATCTGAGCCACACATCTTGCGTAACCTTTGATTCTGTTGACTTGATCTGATGCATTGATTTAATCTGATGGTGGTGATTCAGCCAACGCATTAAAAGTTTCACATGCCTCTCACGTGTTTTTATTTTAATTGCTATTGATTTGTGTGTGCATGCTTACATTTGTTATTGTGTGCCTTGTGATCTGATGCGTTAATCTTGATTACCTTGGTTTTGGTTGACTGAATGTGGTGCGTGAGATTAATCTTGTGGCTGGTGTGAATTGACTGGATCTTTGTTTTTTGTTTGACATGCGCTGACTCCTTTAATGGATTGGGCTTACTACTTGCCGCCCCCTTATTTGATCCAATTCATTTTATAATGTGTTTTGGCTGCTATCTGAACCCCTCTGAGTTTATTTCTTTCTTTTTATTTTCTTAATTGTTGCATTTCCATTTTTAATTTTTAAAATTAATTAAATGCATCCAAAAATCACCAAAAAAAATCATGAATCATCCTTAGGGTTTTATAAAATTTTGGTAAATTTTATTTTCCATTTTTATTTTATTTTGTGAGTCTGATTTAATTGTTTAATTAATTTCTTTTTAGATTGTTTCATATTGTGCATACATTGCCTTGTGGATTTTTGTTCTCATCATTGGTATATGATTTACATTCCATTCCTTTTGCATATGTTAGAGTACATGTTGAGGTTCCTGAAAACATTTTTATTTTTATTTTTAAAATCTTTGCATATTGCATTTTAGTCCCTCTCCTTGGCATATTGGTTCATGGTTCCTATGTGATCTTTGCCTAATTGTTTGAGGTACTTAAACTTTGAATTTGGGTGTTATATTTTGACATGTTGTTAGTATCTGACCTAGGTCATTTGGGTTCTAATTTCACAATTTTTGAATGTCATTTGATATATGTTTGATTATTTGTACTTAAGTGAATTTTGCATGATCATCATATGACATCTCTTAACCCTAATTGATTTGCCATGCCTAATTGATCGAGTTTCTTTATGATTATTTGCATGAGCTTTTGGTATGATGTTTACCCCTGGTTGAGGCCCTTTGAGACTTATTTTTGTAATTTTTGGATCATGTTTGGACATGCTTTAAGTGCTTGAACTTTGATCTCCTTTTGTGGACTTTCTTTGGTGCATAATGTTTCATGTTTTGATCTTCTTTTGCACATGAGAATTGTTGATGATAATATGATCTTGGTTATGACTTGCTTTCATCTTCACCTTATTTTTCTCATTTCATTTTGATATGAAGTTCATTGGTGCTTGATTGTGCATTTCATATAAGTATGCTTGCATTCTTTCATGATTACCTTTGCATGCTTACTTGAGATGTTTTGCATGATCTTTGAGACTTGTTTAGTGATATGAGTTGGATGTACTTGATATGATGTGCTTGTTGCCCTATCTTGTTTCTTATCTCATCCTTCTCCTTCTTGTTTCTTCTCTTTCACCCTCTTCCTCCCATGAATCCCAAGACTTGCTTAAGTCTTGGATTCTCTCCCTTTAGAGCTACCTAGTCCAACTTAATTTTTGATTAAGCTTGAAGTTGGATTAGCATTAGGTTTTAGGTAGTCGTCTCTCCTAAACCTCACTGACCATAGGTCATCCATGCATGATAACATTAGGACTCTTAGTTTCCCTTTAGAGTTTCCTTTGTGTCTTCTCTCTTCTCATCTCAAAACTTCTTGAAAACACTTAATAAAGATAAAGTGTATTGCGCATGAGCCTTAAGCGTGGGGAATGAGAAATGAGGGGCTTCCTCTCATCTTTCTAGAGTGCTTAGCGGGCGTCCTGTCTTGGGATGATTCGTTAAGTATTCATCCCTGTGCCCTAGACTTTGGTGCAATGCAAGTTATGAACTAACTTACAAAAAACACTTATGTCTAAAAAACACAAAAACAAATTCAAATCTTTTTATCCTTCGGGATTGTTGGGTTTCAAATTTCATTTTCTGAAAAGAGCTCGTCACTCACGTAAAAAACACTTACCCATTCGTGGTCGTACCCACGAACTACATTAGCTCTGATTCCTTTCTCTCGTCCGATTGAGGATATGTAGGCACAAGACAGCGATTGTCTTAGCGAGCAACCTTCCCGCACAGTTCCCGTCCAAACTACGTTGACTCTGACTTTCCCATTGCACTGAGGGAGTACGTAGGCCTAGGGCATCGAATATGTCCTACCGAGTCCGTCTTAGTCACCCCCATCCCCATTTTCTTTTGTTCAGCCATAGATAGTAGGACAGCTCACCCTCCGTTTAGACAACAAGCGTGGATCCCATCGAGTACGATGGATGCGTGGGGTGCTAACACCTTCCCCTCGCATAACCGACTCCCGAACCCGGACTATGGTTGCGATGACCATGTCTTTCCCCCTTTCTCTTCAGGTTTATGCAGTGTTTCCTTTCCCTCTCTCGGGATAAATACACATTGCTGGCGACTCTGTGTTTTCTACGCCCTTTCGCGTTTGTACCGTTGGATGCGAATCTTTTGGGAGCGACAGCTGGCGACTCTGCTGGGGACTTTGGTTGACCTCTTGCTGGTCCATCCCCTTTAGCGAGTCGATCCTAGCGCTTGTTTGTTTGTTTTTGTTGGGTGTTTATTTGTTGTTCTTTATTATGTTGTATATTACTGTTTTACAGCTTTTATTGCATTGCATTTCATTTTATTACTATCATACTGGATATTGTTGTGTTGTGCTGGCTGGTTTCTATTTGGCAGGTTGGGTTGCTCTGAGAGATAAGCCCAATACCCAGGCTTGAGTACACCCTAGGACTAGAGTGGAGAGTAGTGGGACCTACGTGTCAGCTTGGTGCGTTTGTGTGTTCACGAAATTCACAACCAGACGAGGCTATCTTGGGACGCATTCTTACGTGCGTGTCTTGTGCATTTCAGGGTGTTGATCTAGAGAGCTGTCGACTCTGGTGACCGTTTCTATGATACCTCAGTTGCGCCTCTCCTCCCGACCCGTGATAATGGCAGACTATAAATAGCAAACCCATTACACTTGTCGATCCGAGGACCCAATACTGAGGCACTCGCATAGGATGACCTTATTTTTTAGGGGAATCAGTTGAGGCCTCCTCGATTGGTGATGATGCCAAACCAGAAATGGTGAACGTATCATCATTTCTCGACTTGAGAGCCTGGGATATTGAGGATCCTCGCCTTTCTATAACCCACATGTGAGAGGGGATGGGTGTTTACAGGTCTGCAGGTAACCGAAACCTTCAACCTACCCATTTTTCTGGATTTCTCATCAGTGTTTAATTATCTGGGTTTCTTGTTATCTCAGTGGTTCGGTATTCTAGAATTCTGGTTTTCTGGGTTGTGGTTCTCGTCCATTTAACAGCACAACACATCCAGCAGTGATGCCTTGATCCCATGCTTGCATGTCCATATCATTTTTCTTGCATTCTAACATGTTTGACATTTTTTCAGGGCTTGCATCTTACTCTTGATTTCAGTTTTCTGAGGTTGCCTTAACATGGATGTCCAGAGAAAGAAGTCTGTTGCTTATTCGTTCCCAGACCTGACCTTGACGTTGATTCACAAGCTGATTACTATAGCTGGTCCCGGAGTTCGTACAGAGTTTGGTGGAGAGTATGGGAGACTTCTGAAGTTTGTCTACAGTATCTCCAAGTATGAGAAGGATGCCATTCACACACTTCTTCAGTTCTATGATCCGTCTTTGCGTTGCTTCACTTTCCCAGACTATATCTTGGCTCCAACGTTGGAGGAGTTCTCATTTATTTTGGGAATCCCCATCAGGCATGACATAGTATTCTTTTCTGAAGAACGCCCTGGGATCAAAGAAATGGCCATTGCTCTTCATATTGGTGAATCCGCTCTGAGCAGTAATATTGTGGAAAAACAAGGGGCTAAGGGTTTCTTATTGAAGTTCTTGTTTGATCAAGCTTGTATACATGTTAAGGAGAGGAATTGGACTGCTTCTTATTTTCTTTATATGATCAGGAATTCAGTTCTCTTCTGTTGTTAAAACTGGAATCAAGGGATAAACCGCCTTGATAATGTTCATACATGTTTGCATTTGCATTTGCATAATCATCTCATTTTGCATGGCAGGTTATCTTGGATTCTCTGGTTTTCTTATGCTCTCTCTTTTTGACAGTCAGGATTGATCAACCAACTCATCGGTATTCTACCAGGCTTAATCAAAGCAGAGTGATGGATAAAGTTCAGGCAGACATGACAGCTATGCAAGCTCGCATCGATCAATTCATGGAGATGATGCAAGGTGTGGTGCAAAGTCAGAATGAATTCAGAACTCTAGTTCAGCCTTTGGTGTCGCAGGTTGATGAAAATGGCATCTTACGCGGTGGTCTTCTTAATCGTGTTATCCCTCCGGGCGGAGGTGGTGCTGGTATCAACATTCCTATCCCTGGTGCTGGTGGACAGGGTGGTATTTCTTTAGTGGTTGGAGAAGGAAGCACTGTTCGAGCTATCCATGGCCATCGTATTGATGATCAACATGATGATGTTTTTTCAGTCAGAAGCTTGGACGCTGGACTTCCTGTGGTCAGTGATGAGAGGATCCGGTTAATTGAGGCGCAATTGAAAGGGGTTGTGAAACAGGATGATCTGGGAATAGATTTGGACAACCTAGGGTTGGTCCCTGATATTGTCATTCCGCACAAGATTCAGATTCCTACACTGGAGAAGTATAATGGTTCTACCTGCCCGAGAACTCATGTAAAGGCATATACCAGGAAGATGGCTGCTCATGCCAAGGACGAAAAGCTAATGATGCACTTTTTCCAAGACAGCCTGGCTGGCACGTCTTTGGAATGGTATATGGCACTGGAAAGAAGAGATGTTCGTACTTGGAGAGAGTTAGCTGCAGCTTTTATCAAGCATTATCAGTACAACACAGACATGGCTCCCAATAGAACTCAGCTGTTGAGCATGTCCCAGAAAAATGATGAAAGTTTCAAAGAATACGCGCAAAGGTGGCGTGAATTGGCGGCTAGGGTATAGCCACCAATGCTAGAAAAGATGTTGGATATGTTTATGGACACACTGCCTAAGCACTATTATGAGAAGCTATTGCCTTGTTCACTAGGCAAGTTTGCAGATGTGATTGCAATTGGGCAGAAGGTAGAGGTTGGGATTAAGGCTGGAAAAGTTTCTAGTGGTGACGGATCATCTTCCGGGCATGGAAAGAAGCCATTTGATGGTTATAAGAAGAAAGGAGAGGCCAATGCTGTATCATCTTATAAGGGAAGAGGGAAACAGCGCCAGAGTAATAATCAACCAGTAGCATCGGTAACTATCCCAGCAACATTACCTCTACCACAGCAATAGAGGAATAATGCTAATCAAAATAGGCAGCAGGGCCAGTATCAGAATAGACAAAGAAATGCAGAGAGGCATTTTGAGCAACCACCGATGTCGTATGCACAGTTGTTGCAACATTTTCTGCAGTTGCATCTAGTTGAGCTCCGTACCCTGGCTCCACCAACAGGGGAACTCCCACGAGGCTACGGTGCTAACGCACACTGCGATTTTCACTCTGGTGCTCCGGGGCACACTGTGGAGAAGTGTAGGGCGTTTCATCACAAGGTGTAAGACCTTGTAGACTCCAAGGCTATCAATTTATCAAATGCTGGTCCCAATGTTATTCAAAACCTGATGCCTGATCACAATGGGCCGAGGGTGAATGCAATAATTAAGGAAGGTGAAGCTTTGAATCTGATCATGGATGTTGAGGAACTGAAGACTCCGCTGGTTGTGGTTAAAAATAGGTTATTAAAGGGTGGCATCTATCCGGGTTGTGATGAGAGCTACTCAGATTGTTTGACGAAGGATAATGGTTATGATTCGTTGAAGATGGGTATCTAGAGTATGATTAATGAGGGCTGCTTACAGTTTGATAGAGGCAATCAGCAAGAAGAGGTTGTTAGTGAGAAGGTTGCTACTATCACCATTCCGTTCAAAACAATTACCATTTCAGGTCCGGCAAGACCACCTCCAGTTATTATCACAAGGGCTGGACCCATTCCGTATGAAAGTTCTAAGGCTATTCCCTGGAATTATGGTGCCGAGGTGTTTGTCAATGGACAAAAGCAGGAATTAATGACTACTTCACCAGTGAGTTCTAGTCCTGAGGTTAAGGTTGAGACTGATGCTATAACAAGAAGTGGTAGAGTGCTTACTCCTGTTAATGATCAACCCAGTACTTCTAGGCAGGATAAGGGAAAACAGATAGCTGATGGTTCTGTTCAGACTCTAGTGGTTATTGATTCTACAGTAAAGCCGGTTGATGATGCATTTTCTGAAAATGTAGAGGAGTTTATGAGACTCATCCAGAAAAGTGATTACAAAATTGTGGACCAGTTACATCAGACCCCGTCCAAGATCTCTATTCTGTCTTTGTTGTTATGCTCTGAAGCTCATGGGAATGCTCTTCTGAAAGTTTTGAATGCGGCATATGTTCCTCAAGAGATTTCTGTTAACCAACTTGAAGGGGTTGTAGCGCACGTGAATGCAGGTAATGGCTTGGGTTTCACAGATCTTGATTTGACTCCTACTGGGAGGAATCATAACAATGCCCTGCATATTTCGATTGAGCGCCGTGGTTCACTGATGTCACATGTGCTGGTTGATACTGGATCATCGTTGAATGTATTGCCAAAGAAAGCATTAATGAAGTTAGATACCAGGGGACTTATTTGTACACCAAGTGACTTGGTGGTGCGAGCTTTTGATGGCTCGAAGAGATCTGTCTTTGGTGAGATTGTGCTTCCGATCAAGGTTGGGCCGGAGATCTTTGATTCAACATTTTATATAATGGATATTCAGCCAGCATACAGCTGTTTGTTGGGTCGTCCTTGGAACCATGGTGCAGGCGCTGTAACCTCCACTTTGCATCAAAAGTTGAAATACATGGTTTATGGTCACGTAGTGACAGTGTACGGAGAAGAAGACATAATGATTAGTCAGCTGTCAACCTTCAAATACGTGGAAGTGGATGGTGAAATTCATGAGACGTTGTGTCAGGGGTTTGAAAAGGTGAAGGTTTCTGAAGAGGTTATTCAGTGTGAGGATCAGTCTGAAGCTATAGAGCAGCCTGCAGGGGCAGATCAACCTGAGGTTTCTATGTCTTCGTTTAAAGACGCCAAAGCTGTGGTTGAGGCTGGTAGCTCACAGAGGTGGGGCCAAGTGGTTGAAGTTCAGGAGAAGAGGGATACTTATGGATTAGGGTACAAACCACCTAGGCGTCAGGAAGAGCCTCCTAAATTCTATGGCCCAGTCCGTTTCACCAGTGCCGGTGTTTTCTTCGACAGAGTTAATGCCATTGAGGAATAAGGGGTCAGTGATTGTGACATGGATAGCTAGATCCGCCCTTGTGTCCCAGGAGAAAGTCTGTGCAACTGGTCTTCTGAAAGAGTCATTCAAGTGACTCGCTTCGAGTAATTGCTTTGTTTTCCTATTATGTTAATCCTGCGTTCTGCCCAAGACGTAGTGATTTTATTTGTAGGGCTTTTAACTGTTGCATGTTTTGCTTTATCATCAATAAAGGACTTTTCACACTCAAATATTTTGATCTTTGTCTTTCTGTTTTATTTTTATGCATTAAAAACCCACATCAAAATGGCAATGTGTTTCTTTTGTTGCATACATAATAAAACATACCTCATCAAACATGCAGGTCTTTTTGTTCAGATGACACCGATCATGACTCAGCTATAGCTCGGTATGACTTTGACAATCCAATCTATCAGGCTAAAGAAGAGACTGACGAAGATTGTGAACTGCCCGGAGAGTTTGCCAGATTGTTGAAGCAAGAGGAGAGAGTCATCCTACCTCATCAGGAGAAAATTGAGATTGTGAATCTGGGAACCGAGGACGCCAGAAAGGAAGTAAGGATAGGGGCTGCATTGGAAGACAGTGTCAAGGGAAGATTGATTGAAATGCTCCTTTAGTATGTGGACATCTTCGCATGGTCTTACCAAGACATGCTTGGGCTTGATACTGATATTGTTGTACACCGGCTACCACTTAAAGAAGGTTATGCTCCGGTCAAGCAAAAGTTGAGAAGAACTAAACCGGAGATGTCTGTCAAAATCAAGGAAGAGGTTCAGAAACAGCTAGATGTCGGTTTTCTTGCCGTAACAAATTATCCTCCATGGGTTGCTAACTCGTGCCTGTACCTAAGAAGGATGGGAAGGTCAGGATGTGTGTTGATTACAAGGATTTGAACAGAGCAAGCCCAAAGGACGATTTCCCGCTCCCTCACATTGACGTGTTAGTTGACAATACTGCTCAGTATTCAGTGTTTTCCTTCATGGATGGCTTCTCTGGGTATAACCAAATCAAGATGGCCCCAAAGGACATGGAGAAAACAACATTCATAACACCGTGGGGAACTTTTTGCTACAAGGTGATGCCCTTTGGATTGAAAAATGAAGGGGTAACCTATCAGCGGGCGATGATGACTCTCTTTCATGATATGATTCACAAAGAGATTGAGGTCTATGTTGATGACATGATTGCGAAGTCACAGACGGAGGAAGAACATCTGGTGAATCTTCAGAAGTTATTTGAAAGATTGAGAAAATTCAGATTGAGGTTGAATTCGAACAAATGCACCTTCGGGGTGAGATCAGGAAAATTGCTGGGGTGCATTGTTAGTGAAAAGGGTTTGAGGTTGATCCTGCAAAGGTAAAAGCTATACAAGAAATTCCTGTGTCGAAAACAGAAATAAAGGTTCGTGGTTTCTTGGGGAGATTAAACTACATTGCTAGGTTCATCTCGCACCTCACAACCACGTGTGAACCAATCTTCAAGTTGCTAAGAAAAGATCAAGCAGTCAGGTGGAATGAAAATTGTCAAAAAGCGTTTGAAAAGATAAAAGAATATTTGCAGGAACCTCCGGTCCTTATGCCGTCAGTGCCAGGAAGACCTTTGATTATGTATCTCACGGTTCTTGAGAATTCAATGGGTTGTGTGCTCGGTCAACAAGAGGAGTCAGGTAGAAAAGAGCACGCCTTCTACTACTTGAGTAAAAAGTTTACTGATTGCGAGTCAAGGTACTCGATGCTGGAGAAAACATGTTGTGCACTCGCTTGGGCCGCTAAGTGTTTGAGGCAGTATATGTTAAACCACACAACCCTCTTGATTTCGAAGATGGATCCGATCAAGTACGTGTTTGAGAAGCAAGCACTTTCTGGTAGGATAGCCCGTTGGGAGATGGTTCTGACGGAATACGATATTCAGTATGTTTCCCAAAAGGCCATTAAGGGAAGTGTTTTGTCAGAATATCTTGCCGAACAGCCCATCGAGGATTATCAACCGATGAAGTTTGAATTTCTGGATGAGCATATCATGTATCTAAAGATGAAGGATTGTGAAGAAACTTTGCCTGATGAAGGACCTGAGATTGGATCTCAGTGGAAGATGGTTTTTGACAGAGTTGTTAATTCATATGGTAACGGAATCGGGGCAATCATTACGACTCCAAAGGGTTCTCATATACCCTTCACCGCCCGATTAGCATTCGTATGCACCAACAATGAGGCAGAGTATGAAGCATGCATCATGGGGTTAGAAGAAGCAATTGATTTGAGAATCAAGAACCTAGATGTTTATGGTGATTCTGCGTTAGTGGTTAATCAGATTACAGGTGAATGGGAGACTCATCAAGCGAATCTTGTTCCGTACAACAATTATTCCAGAAGGTTGTTACCTTTCTTTGACAGAGTATACTTCCATCACATTCCCCGGATAGAGAATCAGATGGCTGATGCGTTGGCAACATTGTCATTAATGTATCAAGTGAATCGTTGGAATGAAACTCCTTCAATCAGAATCATGCGCTTGGACAGACCTGCTTTTGCATTTGTAGTTGAAGGGGTATCAGATGGCAAGCCTTGGTATCATGACATCAAAGTCTTTCTGAAGAGTCAGGAGTACCCAGCTGGGGCATTTTCTAAGGATAAAAAGACATTGAGGAGGTTATCAGGAAACTTCTTTTTAAACAAAGACGATGTGTTATACAAGAGAAACTTTGACATGGTCTTACTACGTTGTGTTGATGAACATGAGGCAGGCCTGTTGATGGAAGAAGTTCACGAAGGTTCCTTTGGTACTCATGCTAATGAGCATGCTATGGCAAGAAAATTGTTAAGAGTGGGGTATTATTGGATGACTATGGAGTCTGATTGTTTTAAATACGCCCGGAAATGTCATAAATGCCAGATTTATGCTGACAAGGTGCACATACCGCCTACTCTTCTGAATGTTTTGTCGTCACCTTGGCCTTTTGCCATGTGGGGCATTGACATGATTGGGAAGATTGAGCCGACTGGTTCGAATGGACATCATTTTATCCTGGTGGCTATTGATTATTTCACGAAGTGGGTGGAAGCAGCATCGTATGCCAACGTCACCAGACAAGTGGTAGCCCGGTTTATCAAGAAGGACATCATTTGCCGGTATGGAGTCCCGGAGAGAATCATTACTGACAATGGTTCAAATCTGAATAATAAGATGATGAAGGAGCTATGCCAGAGCTTTAAAATTGAGCATCACAATTCTTCTCCCTATCGCCCGAAGATGAATGGGGTTGTTGAAGCGGCTAATAAGAACATAAAGAAGATTGTGCAGAAGATGGTAGTGACATACAAAGACTGGCATGAGATGTTGCCTTACGCTTTGCACGGATATCGTACTTCGGTACGCACATCAACTGGGGCAACCCCTTTCTCACTGGTGTATGGTATGGAAGCAGTTATGCCATTAGAAGTTGAGATTCCTTCTTTGAGAATTCTGACAAATGTGAAGCTTGATGAAGCTGAGTGGGTACGCTCCCGACTGAATGAACTGAACCTCATTGAAGAGAAGAGATTGAAAGCCATTGCGCATGGCCGACTGTATCAGAGCAGGATGAAAAAGGCATTTAATCAGAAAGTGCATCCTCGGTGTTTTCAGGCTGGTGAATTAGTCCTGAAAAGGATCACTCCTCCTCAAACAAATCACAGGGGCAAGTGGACTCCGAATTACGAAGGGCCATATGTAGTAAGACAGGTTTTCTCTGGTGGAGCCTTATTACTCTCAACTAAGGATGGCGAAGATTTTGCGTCCCCTGTGAACGCGGATGTAGTCAAAAAATACTTTGCAGAAAAAAGACCCGCTGAACATGAAAAGAAAGTTCATGCAAAAATGGGGCATCCTGGCGAACCATAAAAAGAAAAGGTTCGGGAAAAAATTAGGGATAAAAATAAAAAATGAAATAAACCCGCAAGGTTGAATACCTGAAAAGGCAACCTTGGCAAAAATGGGTATCCCGGTGGATTGAAAACCCGAAAAGGGAGATCCAGGCAAAAGTTAGGGATTTAAAAGCAAAGACTACGATCCGCGTTCGATCTGTGAGCGCTATTCACACCTGGAAAATTCGAAGGAAAGGAATCAGTCCAGTTAGTCATCTTCAAAGGCCAAGCATCTACGGATAAATAAGTCATGTGGGTTATAGCTGAGTCGAGTCATGGTGGATGTCTGTTCCCCACATTGCCGACATGTGTATTTTCTTTTACTTTTTGCGCAATTACCTCTTTTCAGGAATTACTTCCAAATGTAAATGCCTATTTACAGGCCGATCATTCAATAAAGTTTGCATTTCAGTCAAAGAGCTTTTGTTTTTTGTTTTACCTATTTTGTTTGTGAAAATGTCCGATATTTTTTATAAACATTACATGCTAAAATGTTGAGCTTTATGAAACAAGTTGGAAAATAGTGGCAATTGCTTAGGCGTCAGTCACTATGATGATAATCAAAGTAATCATTTTTGCACGTAGACCTTTCTGTTGGTTTTGCAGGATGACAAGTGTACCTCCCCGGTAGAGCTCTCCCCAATTTTGAAGTCTGATCATCCTCAGCAGTTTATTACTCTTCCCCATCAGAGTATCAAGGATCATCTTCCTCAATGAGAGTATAAAGAAGTAATTCCCTAAGCGGAGTCGTTGAGGATCGTCCCCCTCAGCAGGATATAAGAGGTTTACCCCTAGCCAGAGTTGTGATTTGGTTCATCTTTACTCAGCAAGTAGCCAGAAAATGTCATTTCTACAGCCTCTTTTGCAAGAGATTGATGGAGCATCTTCTTTGATCAAAGATGGTGTTTCCCCGCAGAGTATGGGGCAGTCGTTTTTTCCTCAGCTAGTCAGGAAACATGTGTTTACCCCCTAGCAGAGTGGATGTTGACAACTACTATTTTCCAAGCAGATGTGTCAATGAGGATCGTCCCCCTCAGCAGGATATAAGAGGATCGTCCCCCTCAGTAGGAGTACAGAGGATTGTATACCCAGCCGAAGTTGTGTTTGGATTATTATTCCCCAGCAAGCATTCAGAAGTTGATTGCTCTAAGGTGGATGTTGTTGTATCTCCAACACGAGATTCGTGGACAAAGATGTTATTATCCCCACAGAGTCCTGGGGTCTACTTTCCTCAGTTGGTTAGAAAGTATAGTCTCACCGACAATGGTTTGATCTAATCCCCAGCAGGGTGAGGGTAAAGTTATTTCCCTAGCAGCAGATTAAGCTCACCGATATCCCCAAGCAGAGTCTGGTGGTGATTGGTATCCCCAGCAGGTCTTAAGTCCAATCGTTTTGGCAGACGTCAAATCCAAGTTCTGAAGTATCTGGTGATCCCCGGCGGAGGAGTTTCCATCTTCAGTATTCATCTCCCTCCCCGGCTGAGTGGGTATTCTCTCGGAGATTCGTCCATCTCCAGCAGAGTTGTTGATCTTGATATTCCCCATCAGAGTGGGTATTCTCTCAGAGATTCGTCCATCTCTAGCAGAATTGGTGATTGTGATCTTCCCCGGCAGTGTGAAGTTTTCCTCAAACAGGATTTCTCTGGTTTGATGACAATGTAGTTTGTCGTCCTCAATGGAGCTGCTTCTGTTCTCAGCGTTTATTTCGTTGGACGGTATTTTGCATTGCATAAGCATTTTTTGCATGGCATCCTCCTAAATGCGTAGCATTTCCACTTCGTGTGGAACATTACGGCAAAATTCAAACATATGCATCTGAAGCATAAGCCAGGTTTGAGTTTTCCTTTGTTGGGAAAACCGGATTTCAGGAGAATATCATTCGACTTTACTCCACAAGTGTTGGGTTTAGTCATTCAAAGCAATATTGAACATTCCCTTGCAGAGTTGTTTGCCAGGATCGTTAAACCATGATTTCATTTTTACCCTTCGTCCAGGTGGTCCTTTGGTTTATCCCCTCAAGGTTTTTACCGTCAGACACTCGTCCGTGTTTCCTTCAACACCCGTCCGTGTTTGAACCTTTTTGTTTCAATACCCGTCTGTATTGACCTTTTGATGACACTTGTCCGTGTTTCCTTCGGCACCCGTCCGTGTTTTCATGTCTTTTACTCAATACTGTTTTTCTAGACACCCGTCTGTGTTGCGTTCCATTCCCCAACAAGATTAATCCCCGATAAAAGTCGCTTTACAACCTTTCGATACCCGTCCGTATTGACCCCTGTTACACCCGTCCGTGTACCTTTTCGATACCCGTCCATATTGAAACCTTTTTACACCCGTCCGTGTACCTTTTCGATACCCGTCCGTATTGAACCTTTTTACGCCCGTCCGTGTACCTTTTCGATACCCGTCCGTATTGAAACCTTTTTGCACCCGTCCGTGTACCTTTTCGATACCCGTCCGTATTGAAACTCTTTACACTCGTCCGTGTACCTTTTCGATACCCGTCCGTATTGAACCCCTTTACACCCGTCCGTGTACCTTTTCGATACCCGTCCGTATTGAACCCCTTTACACCCGTCTGTGTACCTTTTTGATACCCGTCCGTATTGAAACCTTTTTGCACCCGTCCGTGTACCTTTTCGATACCCGTCCATATTGAAACCTTTTTACACCCGTCCGTGTACCTTTTCGATACCCGTCCGTATTGAAACTCTTTACACCCGTCTGTGTAACTTTTCAGTACCCGTCCGTATTGAAACCCTTTTTACACCCGTCCATGTACCTTTTCGATACCCGTCCGTATTGAACCCTTTTACACCTGTCTGTGTACCTTTTCGATACCCGTCCATATTGAAACCCTTTTACACCCGTCCGTGTACCCTTTTCAGTACCCGTCCGTATTGAAATATTTTTACACCCGTCCGTGTACCTTTTCGATACCCGTCCGTATTGAAATCTTTTTACACTCGTCCGTGTATCTTTTCGATACCCATCAGTATTGAACCTTTTTACACTCGTCCATGTATCTTTTCGATACCCGTCCGTATTGAACCTTTTTGCACCCGTCCGTGTATCTTTTCGATACCCGTCCGTATCTGATATCTTTGATTCCCTGACACCCGTCCGTGTTTATCCTCAGCATAGCTAACAATCGTTTGTGTTTATTTCAAGACATTTCAATACATTGTTTGTATTGGTTTCCAACACTCGTACGTGTTGTGACAGTGCAGCATTTATTGCTTGTTCCCCAGTGGAGTCATCCCTCCTTTGAGGATTGCAAATTTCAGGTTTCTTTTGGTATTCAATCTCCGTGAATCCTTTGAACGCATGACAGCCATTGCTATCATACCTTCGGGACCAAGTTGATTGAATAGGGGCAGCTGTAACACCCCAAAATTTACCCTCTTACTTTTAGCTAACTGGCTTATGTTTCTTTGCATTTCTTGCATTAGCATTTGTGCATAACATTGGTTCTTAACATGGGATCAAGGTACTTGGTTTATTTCAAAGGAGTCTCAAGCCTCTAGATGGTTTGAGGGGTTCATCATATCATCATAAGATCAAGATTGGCAAGAGATTTCAAGTGAACCACACTTTCCTAATCAGATGGTCCAAATTAGGGTTTTGGTTCCAAAAGGCTTCTTGATGGGTTTTGCTTGTTCAAATACATTCTCATGAGGTTCTATATGCTTACAAGTACTCATGGAGGAAAGACTTGGCTAGTGTTTCATTGTGAAAGATGTTCAGTGGATCAATTGCTTGTAGACCAAGAAAAGTCAACAGTGAGAGGGGAAGTCAACTGTGGAATTTTGAGGTTCTCTTCAGGGTTTTCAAGGTCTCACATCCTCATATGGTCTTCAAGGGTCAAGTTTCATACCATTTATCAAGAATCAAGGGTTTGTACAAAAGTTACTAAATTTGGAAAATGACCTATAATGATAAGTTTCCATTTTTGGCAAGTTTTTACACTACATTCAACTTGACTTTTCATCATCAAAGAAGCTTCAAATGAATTTTACTCAAGCATGAAAGTTGAAGATCATTCTCTCCCCTTTCCAAAAAGTACTAGAACATGTTCATACCTTTTGTAGAACTCAAGTTATGGCTAAGGCAAGGCAAGGTGCATTTTGAGGTTTTCCACATGTACCAATTTTCCACCATTTGCATTTTCATCCAAAAGGACTTGTAATCACTTCAATTGCTTCAAGTCATATTGTACCATCAAAGTACAAGCCATGAGCACCAATTTTGACCCTTGTTTCATGCCAAACCGTGACGTATACATGGTGTATTTAACAAATAAACAATTTGCAAATTGATCCAAATCTCATTATCCAAGCAAATTCAAGGCCCAATTGTTTTTGAAAAGTGATCAGCAAGTCAAGTGTGAGGTATCCATCATGAAAAGCATGAAGGTGCACGAATAAATTAAGGGATTGAACACAAATTGCAAAATTGCAAAACCACTCAATACTCACTAATCAGGGGTTTAATCAATTGTTAATCATGATGAGAGGTCTAATGGAGAGTATATAAGCTTACTCACACGCACAAAGCTAGGTCATGCACCCTCATTTGCTCAGAATCCATTTTCACCTCCAAACTTTTCTCTCTTCGAATCCCTATTCTCTTGAGAGTTTTTGAAGTTTTCTTTGCACATTATGGATCAGTGTGGTGAGAGGAACAAGAATCTACCATTGGTTTGAGCTTGGAGTGAGGATTTCATCAAGTTTGTGTTCAAGTTGCTCAAGTTCAAAACCTTAGATCCAGCCAATTTCAAGCCTCTATTTGCATTTATTTTGCAAATAGAGCTCAAAAGAGGAATATCTACAGCTTTTGGAAGGAGTTCTTAGTGTATTTCGAGCTCTACAGTTTCCAGGTTAGCATACTTTTCATGATCATGTAACTTATTTTTCCTGCTTGCAAAATGATCTATGATGTTCACTGATGATGCTGATCTATTTAGTTTTGAGTTTGGACGTGTGGATTGTTTGAATTTTGAGATTTAAGTTTTTAGATCCAAACTTATTCAGTTCGATTTGGCTTGTGTGTTGGTTGTTTGTGAAAACTAATTGCATATTCTTAATCCTTGTTGAAATCTGGGTGGAATGGTGTACATATTTGCAATTTCTGGGAATTTTTGAAGTGTAGGTCGCCGGAGAAGGTGACCGGAGCTAGGGTTCCGGCACCTGGTTTTGTTTCAGGTCATCTGAGGTTTTGATGGAGAAGATGAAATCTGGACCGTTGGTGGTCTAGATATGGTGGTCCATATTCAGCCACGTCATTTAAAATCTGTGTTTATTTTATTGATTGTGTGTGTGATATTCCATGATTGTTACCATGTTTGTGAGATCTGAGCCACACATCTTGCGTAACCTTTGATTCTGTTGACTTGATCTGATGCATTGATTTAATCTGATGGTGGTGATTCAGCAAGCGCATTAAAAGTTTCACATGCCTCTCACGTGTTTTTATTTTAATTTCTGATGATTTGGTGTGTGCATGCTTACATTTGTTATTGTGTGCCTTGTGATCTTATGCGTTAATCTTGATTACCTTGTTTTTGGTTGATTGAATGTGGTGCGTGAGATTAATCTTGTGGCTGATGTGAATTGACTGGGTCTTTGTTTTTTGTTTGACATGCGCTGACTCCTTTAATGGATTGGGCTTACTACTTGCACCCCCCTTATTTGATCCAATTCATTTTATAATGTGTATTGGCTGCTATCTGAACCCCCCTGAGTTTATTTCTTTCTTTTTATTTTCTTAATTGTTGCATTTCCATTTTTAATTTTTAAAATTAATTAAATGCATCCAAAAATCACCAAAAAAATCATGAATCATCCTTAGGGTTTTATAAAATTTTGGAAAATTTTATTTTCCATTTTTATTTTATTTTGTGGCTCTGATTTAATTGTTTAATTAATTTCTTTTTGGATTGTTTCATATTGTGCATACATTGCCTTGTGGATTTTTGTTCTCATCATTGTTATATGATTTGCATTCCATTCCTTTTGCATATGTTAGAGGACATGTTGAGGTTCCTGAAAACATTTTTTTTTTTTTAAAAAAATCTTTGCATATTGCATTTTAGTCCCTCTCCTTGGCATATTGGTTCATGGTTCCTATGTGATCTTTGCCTAATTGTTTGAGGTACTTAAACTTTGAATTTTGGTGTGATCTTTTGACATATTGTTAGTCTGTGACCTAGGTCATTTGGATTCTAATTTCATAATTTTTGAATGTCATTTGATATATTTTTGATTATTTGTGCTTAAGTGAATTTTGCATGATCATCATATGACATCTCTTAACCCTAATTGATTTGCCATGCCTAATTGATTGAGTTTCTTTATGATTCTTTGCATGATCTTTTGGTATGATGTTTACCCCTAGTTGAGACCCTTTGAGACTTATTTTTGTAATTTGTGGATCATGTTTGGACATGCTTTAAGTGCTTGAACTTTGATCTCCTTTTGTGGACTTTCTTTGGTGCATAATGTTTCATGTTTTGATCTTCTTTTGCACATGAGAATTGTTGATGATAATATGATCTTGGTTATGACTTGCTTTCATCTTCACCTTATTTTTCTCATTTCATTTTGATATGAAGTTCATTGGTGATTGATTGTGCATTTCATATAAGTATGCTTGCATTCTTTCATGATTACGTTTGCATGCTTACTTGAGATGTTTTGTATGATCTTTGAGACTTGTTTAGTGATATGAGTTGGATGTACTTGATATGATGTGCTTGCTTCCCTATCTTGTTTCTTATCTCATCCTTCTCTTTCTTGTTTCTTCTCTTTCACTCTCTTCCTCCCATGAATCTCAAGACTTGCTTAAGTCTTGGATTCTCTCCCTTTAGAGTTACCTAGTCCAACTTAATTTTTGATTAAGCTTGGAGTTGGATTAGCATTAGGTTTTAGGTAGTCGTCTCTCCTAAACCTCACTAACCATAGGTCATCCATGCATGATAACATTAGGACTCTTAGTTTCCCTTTAGAGTTTCCTTTGTGTCTTCTCTCTTCTCATCTCAAAACTTCTTGAAAACACCTAATAAAGATAAAGTGTATTGCGCACGAGCCTTAAGCGTGGGGAATGAGAAATGAGGGGTTTCCTCTCATCTTTCTAGAGTGCTTAGCGGGCGTCCTGTCTTGAGACGATTCGTTAAGTATTCGTCCCTGTGCCCTAGACTTTGGTGCAATGCAAGTTATGAACT
Organism: Lathyrus tuberosus; assembly: GCA_022829125.1. Classification (NCBI taxonomy): domain Eukaryota; kingdom Viridiplantae; phylum Streptophyta; class Magnoliopsida; order Fabales; family Fabaceae; genus Lathyrus; species Lathyrus tuberosus. The sequence goes on along the minus strand of JALAZF010000236.1, from coordinate 9,510,154 downwards.
AACTTACAAAAAACACTTCTGTCTAAAAAACACAAAAACAAATTCAAATCTTTTTATCCTTCGAGATTGTTGGGTTTTAAATTTCATTTTCAGAAAAGAGCTCGTCGCTCACGTAAAAAACACTTACCCATTCGTGGTCGTACCCACGAACTACATTAGCTCTGATTCCTCTCTCTCGTCCGATTGAGGATATGTAGGCACAAGACAGCGATTGTCTTGGCGAGCAACCTTCCCCCACAGTTCCCGTCCGAACTACGTTGACTCTGACTTTCCCATTTCACTGAGGGAGTACGTAGGCCTAGGGCATCGAATATGTCCTACCGAGTCCGTCTTAGTCACCCCCATCCCCGTTTTCTTTTGTTCAGCCATAGATAGTAGGACAACTCACCCTCCGTTTAGACAACAAACGTGGATCCCATCGAGTACGATGGATGCGTGGGGTGCTAACACCTCCCCCTCGCATAACCGACTCCCGAACCCGGACTATGGTTGCGATGACCATGTCTTTCCCCCTTTCTCTTCAGGTTTATGCAGTGTTTCCTTTCCCTCTCTCGGGATAAATACACATTGCTAGCGACTCTGTGTTTTCTGCGCCACTCTTGCGTTTGTACCTTTGGATGCGAATCTTTCGGGAGCGACAGTAACGCCTCAACCGTAAGGTTCTCCCTTACCTCCACTTCATCCATCGGAATCACATGTGATGGATCCGGAACATACTTCTGAAGCTGTGAAACATGGAACACATCATGCAAATTTGACAGACTCGGTGGCAACGCCACCCTATAAGCCACATCACCAACTCTCGCGGATATCTGGTAAGGACCAATAAACCGAGAAGTAAGCTTCTTCGATTTCAATGCACGACCAACACCCGTCACCGGTGTAACTCTCAAAAATACATGATCGCCCTCTTGAAACTCAAGATATTTCCTCCTTCGATCATGATAACTCTTTTGCCTACTCTGAGAAGCCTTCATTTTCTCACGAATAAGTTTCACCTTTTATGTAGTCTGTTGAATCAATTCCGGTCCAACCACCGAACTCTCACCAGATTCGTGCCAACACAATGGTGTTTGACATCTTCGTCCATACAACGCTTCAAACGGTGCCATTCTAATACTTGAATGGAACCTGTTGTTATACGTGAATTCAATCAACGCAAGATAACTATCCCAAACACCACCTTGTTCAAGAACACAAGCCCTCAACAAGTCTTCCAACGACTGAATCGTTCTCTCCGTCTGTCCATCCGTCTGAGGATGATAAGTCGAACTCAATCTCAACTTAGATCCTAAAGCCTTTTGCAAACTTTCGCAAAATCTAGAAGTAAATCTCGGATCTCGATCTGAAACAATGCTCAACGGAACCCCATGCAATTTCACATCACCCCGATATAAATCTCCGCTAACCTCTCTAAAGAAAAACTGATGTCAATCGGAATGAAATGCGCCGATTTAGTCATCCTATCCACAACCACCCAAATCGCATTATGTCCCCTCAGTGTATTCGGCAACCCTGTTACGAAATCCATAGAAATGCTATCCCATTTCCACTCAGGAATATCCAATGGTTGCAACAAACCACTAGGCCTCAGATGTTCTACCTTCGACTTCTGACACGTCAAACATGAATACACAAACTGAGCCACATCTCTCTTTAGTCCAGACCACCAAAAGATCTTCTTCAAATCCTGATACATCTTATTAGCTCCCGGATGTATACTTAAACTACTCCGGTGTCCTTCCTCCAAAATCATCTGTTTTAACTCCGCATCATCAGGAATACAAATTCTACCTCGGAACCTCAAAACACCCTTATCATCCACTTTAAAGTCCTCATTTTCACTTTTATCACCCACCGTCATCAAATCCACAAATTTCACATCCAATTTCTGTTTCTCACTAACGGTCAACAGAAAATTATTAGTAACCTTCAACATACCAAGCCTCACACTGTCAGACGTCAATTCACACACCAAACTCAAATCTCTAAACGATTCCAAAAGTTCCCACTCCTTAACCATCAAAGCATACATATGCAACGATTTCCGACTCAACGCATCGGCTACCACGTTAGCTTTACCAGGATGGTAATTCAAGCTAAAATCGTAGTCCTTCAAAAATTCTAACCATCTACGTTGCCTCATATTCAACTCTTTCTGATCAAACAAGTATTTCAAACTTTTATGATCATTAAAGACTTCGAATCTTGCACCGTAGAGATAATGCCTCCAAATCTTCAACACAAAAACCACAACCGCTAATTCAAGATCATGAGTAGGATAATTTTTCTCATGCACCCTCAATTGCCTCGAAGCGTAAGCCACCACCTTACCCTCTTGCATCAACACACCACCTAGACCGATCAAAGACGCATCACAATACACCACAAAGGGTCCTTCGTAATTGGGAGTCCACTTGCCTCGTGGATCCGAGTGAACAGGTGAATATCTCTTGAACACGAGTTCGCCTTCACAGAATGTTCGAGGGAGAACTTTCTTGTCAAAAGCTCGCTTGAGGCGTCTCTGATACAATTGACCATGACAAACGGCTGTAAGGCGTTTCTCTTCGATGAGATTCAGCTGATCGTATCTGGATTGAACCCATTCAGCTTCGTCAAGACCTGCTTCCATGATGACTCTGAGAGAAGGAATCTCAACTTCAATGGGCAGAACAGCCTCCATACCATACACAAGCGAATACAGAGTTGCCCCAGTAGAAGTGCGAATTGAATTTCTGTAGCCATGTAGTGCAAAGGGAAGCATTTCATGCCAATCTTTGTAAGTCTTGACCATTTTCTGGACAATCCTTTTGATGTTTTTGTTTGCTGCTTCAACGGCGCCATTCATCTTGGGCCGATATGGTGAACAGTTGTGGTGCTCGATCTTAAATTCTTGACACAACTCCTTCATCATATTGTTGTTCAGGTTGCTTGCATTGTCCGTGATAATGCTGCTAGGAATGCCATAACGATAGATTATCTTTTTCTTGATAAATCTGGCAACCACTTATCGTGTAACGTTTGCATATGAAGCAGCTTCAACCCATTTGGTGAAGTAGTCGATAGCAACCAGAATGAATCGATGACCGTTGGAAGCCTTCGGCTCGATCATTCCAATCACATCTATAACCCACATGGAAAATGGCCAAGGTGAAGTCGAAACATTCAATGGAGTTGGAGGCACATGGATCTTGTCTCCGTAGATTTGGCACTTGTGACATCTTTTGGCAAAGTTGTAACAATATACCTCCATTGTCGTCCAGTAATACCCAGCCCGAAGGATCTTCTTGGCCATAGCAGGACCTTTAGCATGACACCCTCGCATCCCTCATGTATGTACCTTATGATCGTGTTTGCTTCGTGTCTATCCACGCATCTGAGCAACACGGAATCATAATTCCTCTTGTACAGTATACCACCACTTAAGAAGAATTTGGCGCAAAGCCACCTGAGAGCTTTCTTATCAGTGATAGTGATACCCTCGGGATATTCCTGTTTTTACAAATATCTCTTGATGTCGTAGAACCAAGGCTTGTCATCAGACTCATCCTCGATTGCTAAACAGTGTGCTGGTTCGTTCAAGTGATCATTGCGGATATGAGGAGCTTCATTCTTCCACTTGACCTTGAACATGGATGCTAGAGTGGCAAGAGCATCAACTAGTTTATTTTCCTCTCTGGGAATATGATGAAAATAAATCTCATCAAAGTAAGGAATCAACTTCGCAATGTGCTGTTGGTACGGAACCAGCTTGGAATCTCGAGTCACAAAATCCCCTCTAACTTGACCGATGACCAAGGCAGAATCTCCATAGACCTCAAGAATTTTGATTCTCATGTCAATGGCCGCTTCAATACCGTAGATACATGCTTCGTATTCAGCCATATTGTTGGTGCATGCAAAGCATAATGTAGCAGTGAAGGGAAGGTGAAAACCTGTTGGAGAGATGAGGATGGCACCGATTCCACGACCTTTAGAATTAGAGGCACCATCGAACACGAGCGTCCATCGCGCCCCCTGGTTCAGGTCCTATGTCAGGATCTGGAGTCTCATAATCTCTGATACACAGAACATCCTCATCGGGAAAGTCAAACTTCATCTGTTGATAACCCTCTACAGGTTGATGAGCAAGGTAGTCAGACAAGACACTCCCTTTTATTGCTTTCTGGGTAACATGTTGGATATCATACTCAGTTAACAGCATCTGCCACCGAGCAATCCTTCCAGAGACAGCAGGCATTTCAAAGATGTACTTTATAGGATCCATTTTGGATATCAACAAAGTAGTATGGCAAATCATGTATTGTCGCAGGCGTCGAGCAGCCCAGACCAGAGCACAACAAGTTTTCTCCAAGAGTGAGTATATGGTCTCACAATCAGTGAACTTCATGCTCAGATAATATACTTCATGTTCTTTTCTACCAGTGTCATCATGTTGACCCAATACACATCCCATTGATTCATCGAGGACGGTGAGATACATGATTAGAGGCCTACCAGGAACCGGCGATACTAAGATCGATGGTTCTTGCAAGTATTGTTTTATTTTGTCAAATGCTTCTTGACAATCGTTATTCCATTCAACCGATTGATTTTTCCTTAGTAATTTGAACATTGGTTCACAGGTAGCCGTTAAATGGGAGATGAACCTTGAAATGTAATTGAGTCTGCCCAGAAAGCCACAGACTTCTTTTTTTGTTTCAGGAGGCGGCATGTTCTGAATTGCCCGAACCTTATCAGGATCAACTTCAATGCCCTTCTGACTCACAATAAAACCCAATAGTTTACCCGACCGAACTCCGAAGGTGCACTTCGCAGGATTCAACCGCAATCTAAACTTTCAGAGTCTGTCAAACAGTTTCTTCAAATGAACCAAGTGATCATCTTCAGTTTTGGACTTGGCAATCATATCGTCCACGTAAACCTCAATCTCTCTATGAATCATATTGTGAAAGAGGGTTGTCATGGCACGCTGGTATGTTCCCCCTGCATTCCTTAGACCGAATGGCATGACTCTGTAGCAATATGTACCCCATGACGTGATAAAAGTGGTCTTCTCCATATAAGTTGGGGACATCTTGATCTGATTATATCCTGAAAAACTGTCCATGAAGGAAAAGACAGAGAATTGCGCATTGTTTTCTACCAAGACATCAATATGAGGCAAAGGAAAATCATCCTTCGGGCTCGCCTTGTTGAGATCTCGATAATCCACACACATTCTGACTTTGCCATCTTTCTTAGGAACCGGGACGATATTGGCGATCCATTCAGGATATTCGGAAGTGGCTAGGAACCCAGCATCAAGCTGTTTCTTTACCTCTTCTCTGATTTTGAGTGCCATGTCGGGTCGAGTCCTTCCGAGTTTCTGCTTGACCAGAGGACATCCGGGCTTGAGCGGCAAGTGATGTTCAACGATGTTGGTATCCAACCCAGGCATATCTTGATAGGACCAGGCAAAGATATTAACATACTCTTTCAATAACTTGACCAACTCAGAGTGTACATGCTTAGCGAGGGATGCGCCAATCTTGACTTCTCTTCTGCTTCATCACTACCAAGATTGACAACTTCCACTGGCTCTTTGTGTGGCTGAATCTCTCTACGCTCGTGCTCAAGGAGCCTTGCCAGTTCAGCCGGTAATTCACAATTTTCCTCACCATCTTCTTAGGCTTGGTTAATTGGAATTCCAAAATTACAATGGATGTTTGCCATGTTGTTGTCAATGCTTTCATTATTTATGCATGTTTATGAATATGTTCAGAATGAGCTATTTTAAAAAAAGAAAAGAAACTTTTGCCATTTGTTTTGTGAAAAATTAAAATAAGGAAAGAAAATAGAGCATGATTTTGAATGCAAAAAACTTTTATTTATTGATCACATAATATTACAAAAGCGCGAGGCCCTTTACAAGCTATCCACTCGTCTCGAGCGAGGACGAGGGAATGAGAAAGCAAAATGCATTACATGTTATATGGGAAAACCACAGGAATCACGGTAGATGTCCAATTGTTGAGCTTGAAACCCGGCGGACACTTGCGCACAAGGCTTGAAATCTGATTACTGGAACCAGCATCGTCAGCAGCTGCCACGATGTCACCTTGTTGGAAACCCGCGCTATTGAACTTGATTAAGTTGCACTGCTTTGACCCATGTGAACCTTCAGCCCCTGAATTATCCTCAATCATGCTAACCACTGGTCCTCCATGATCTGGCAACGGATTATTCTGAATGTTAGGTCATTCCTCAGCAAAAGTCAGGACCTTCTTATCAATGAGTTCCTGAACCTTGGTTTTGAAAACGAAACAGTCCTATGTTGCATGTCCTATGTATCCAGCATGATAAGCACAGGACGCATTTGGATTATGCTTCGGGCCAAATTGAGGAATCGCAGGTGCAATCTGTTTGGGGACAATTGCCCCTTGGTGAACCAAGTAAGGAAGCAATTCCGTGTATGACACCGGAATTCTGTCGAAATTCGGGCGCTTACGGTTTCCTTGATTGGTGCCGTTCTGACGATTTTGATTCTGCTGACTTTTGTTCTGTTGATTCTGTTGCTGATTCTGAGCATTCTGAACTGGTTGTTGCGGATGATACTGATATGAAGGTTGTTGATACTGTGCAGCAGCAATGTACAGATACGGATAGTAGGGCATGGGAGCCATGGGAGCTTGATACTGAGGAGAAACTTGAGCTGTCACAGCGTTGGCCTCACCTTCCTTTTTCTTGGAATGACTGTTCTGAGACTTCCTAGTGGTCGGCTGCTGGGAAGCAGCTCCAGGAATCTTTCCAGTCTTCAAACCACTCTCAATCCTTTCACCAATTGTTACAACATCAACGAAGTTCGATGAAGAACTACCCACCATTTTTTCATAGTAAGATCCTTGCAATGTACCCATAAAGATGTCAACCAACTCATTGTCAGAGAGAGTCGGTCGCACATGGGATGCCATCTCACGCCATCTTTGTGCATACTCCTTGAATGTTTCAGTTGAGCGTTGAGACTGATTATGCAATTGCAATCTAGTTGGCGCCAGATCAAGGTTATATTTGTATTGTTTCACGAACGCTTCAGATAGATCCCTCCAAGTACGGATTTTACTGCGCTCCATGTAACACCCTGATTTTTAGTAATTAATTATTTATATTAATTATTGAGTGATTTTGTGAAATATTGATTAATGTGATTTATCTAATTTAATTGAAATATTTGATTTAAATGAATTAATTGATTTATATAGTTTATTGAGTTTATATAAATTAATTGGTTTGTTCAACTTATATGAATTAATTGATTTAAATGATTAAATTGAAATATGTGATTTAATTTATTATTTGAAAATAAATTGAATTGTGGAATTTATCTAATTATTTATTTTAATTAGATTGTTAGTATTTAGTAAATTATTTAATTTATTCTATTTAAAAGAATTTATGGTTACTAGAATTAATGGGCTTTGAGGGAGGTGTTAGAAGAAAAAGAAAATAATGGTTGAGTTAGGTCCATTTTATTGAATGAATAGTAGGGTTTTAGTAAGATAGTTAGTAAGGTTGGGAAAACAAAAACCAGAAAATTAGAAGAGGAAAGTGTAGAAGAGGAGAAGAGAAAAGAGGAAGAGTAGAAGGGGAGAGACATCCAAAGTCATCAAAAAATTCAAGGTAATGGTGGGTTTTTCTCTCATTATTAGGGTTATTGAGTATTGATTATTGGGTAGAAATGAGTTTAATGAAAAATCTCCAAACTTTTTCTATGAAACTGAATTTAATTTGGTTAAAATTAATTTTTGAAATTACTAGTTTTTTATGCTTAGAAATGAGTTTTTGGTAATATTTTAGAAATCCATTTGATATTTGGGGTAGCTATTGAAGTTGGAAATCTTGAAATACTCCACTGTTGCCATGGTAATATAGCGCAGGAATCTATATTCCTCTACCCAGTTCTTTAAACTCTTACGCTGGGTACTGTAGGTGGTGGCAGGGGATAGTTCTCTTTTTTTTTTTACAATGGAATGGATTAAGAATAATATATATAATGAATTAGGTAGTTTTACTATATAAGTGACCCACCCTTTTAGCTATTGATATTGGGATTTTAGAATGTGAGAGTACTAATTTCAATTACCTTAGTCCTGTAGCAATGACATTATTATTTGTGGTGGATTGATAAGGATGGTATGAAGTAGCCCTTGTCAATCTGTTGCGCAGGAAAATCATGACCATGGGAATTAAAGTGGTTTTTCCCTTTTCAATGAGCATGGAATTGAGAGAGAGAAAAATATTGTGGCCCACCCTTTTCACTATTCATATGCTGACATTATGTATCTCTAATAAACTACCATTAATTAATTGAGATCTGAGGCATAGTATAAGTTAATGGTACTATATTAAATGAAGTTGAACAGCATCAACCACCCATTTCATTAACTCCAACGTAGGAATTGCGTAAGAGAAGTATAAGTGGCCCCTTTTTCCTATTTCCTCATGCGAGATAATTGTATATATATATACAGTATTACTAATTGTTTTACTAATATCACCTAATTAATTGAAAACTAATTTAAATATTAATTAGTAAATTAATTATTAATTATATATTAAATCTGGACTATTTATTTAAATATCAATTATTTAAGTAAATATTACTTAAAATATAGGTTGTTTATTCAAATATTTACTATTATTTGAATAATGAAATCTTATTGGATTCGATTTTAGGGATTGATTAATTAGTCTATATTTAATCGGTAAATTATGTTTATGAGTTGTGATTGGATTTAATTAGTCCTTGTGTATTATTGGTTGGTTGTGGTGACGAAATCTAAAGTATGAACACTTTAAATATGAAATGTAATTGTGTTGTGTTTGCAATTGTGTGATGATTCAATTGTGATGAATTATTCGAAATATGCATGATATTAAGATTAGAGAATGGTCTTAATTGCATATGGTTGTTGATTGCATACGCATCATTTGTGTCAAGAGGCAATGCTTGCTAGTTCCGTGAGAGCTAGTGACTTGTCCCAAACTTAGAGAGGGGTTTGAAAGCTTAGAGAACGGGCTTTGTGTGTTATTGATCTAGAGAACGGACCCGGTTTAATGTAAAAACCGAAAAAAAATAACAAGTGTTGGTACCACATGGCATGAGTTGCATTGAGTTTGCATCGAGTCGCATCGCATATATGATTGTAATTTAGAAGTATGTGAATGATTGTGACTTGTTGAATAATGGAATTTAATATGAATTGTATGAATACTTGAGTGATACTTGTTGATGAATATTGAAGTGTGAGATTGTTTATATTTATGTTTATATATTTTACAATAATCATTATCTTATGATTTCAATATTGATGTGAATTCTCACCCTTCTGTTGGAATGATGTTTTATACGACATCGCTCAGGTACCAAGGAGTAGACTTGCTCGTAGAGCGAGGTAGCCGCTGATGCAGTTGTTTAGTGTATTTATTTATTTATGTTGGGTCGAGTCGTGCTCTGATCATGTAACACTGGGATCGTTGTTTATGTTTTAGAGATACACTATGTACTCTACTTTATGCTTTTATGCTTATTTGAATTGTATGAAGTTTGGCTTTTATGCCCAAGTATTGTTTATTAATGTGATAAGCATGAAACTCTCTTTATGTCTATTATGATTATTTGGAATCCGCGGCTACATGCTAAGAGAAGTTTTGAAAAGCATGAAATTACTAAAGTGTTAATGAGCATGACAGGTGTTTTATGATTATGTGTGACACCCTTAAATGAATAGCATGATTATGTACTCTAATTTATTGTATGTTTTTATGCGCGGATTAGAAGGGTGTTACATTAGTGGTATCAGAGCAGGTCGGTCCATCCGGCCAGGTTGTCTAATGTTGTTTGTCCCTTAATATGCGACATGTGTGTGAAAACACTGTCGGTACTCGTTTGTTTTTCTAACCTTTGTCTGCAGGAGTGGGATTGAAACAGGTGGGGTAGAAGCTTGTGCTTCTCCAAGATGCTTCAAGTGTGGAGTGGTGGCTCAGTGTGCCGTTGAACGCTATTATAGTTTGGTAAATATGGTTTATGCCCCATCATGATTGTCGACTGTCTATTGACAAATTGAGGAACTGATCGCCCTTAATCTCTTGTTGATAGTAGGTGGGATCGTGTTGGATGGAATAGACGTGTCTTGCGAGCTTAGACGGTGTGTACAATGAATTGTTTGGAATTAAGCCAAGTGCCTGCAGATTGTTGTGATAAGACGATTATTTTTCTTGAACCTGAGAGTGAAGGAGACTTGTTTATGTCTGCTAAGCAAGTGAATGAGTCGGTGCAAGATGGTGTCGAGATGTTCATGTTGATGGAAACTTTGAGTATTAGTGAAAGTGGAGCAGTTGTGCTTTACTAATTGTTCGTGACTTTCCAGAAGTTTTTCCTGATGAGATAAGTGATTTACCGCCGGAACGCGACGTGGAGTTTTCGATCGTCTTAGTTCCTCGAACTAGTCTGATATCGATGGTTCCATATCGTATGTCAGCATCAGAGTTGAAAAAATTGAGGAGTCAACTCGAGGATTTACTTGAGAAGAGGTTTATTCGTCCGAGTGTGTCACCGTGGGGTGCACCAGTTTTGTTGGTTAAGAAGAAAGAAGGTTCTATGAGACTTTGTGTGGACTATAGACAATTGAACAAGGTGACTATCAAGAATAAGTATCCACTTCTGAGGATTGATGATTTGATGAATCAGTTGGTTGGTGCAAGTGTGTTCAGTAAGATAGATTTGAGATCTGGGTATCATTAGATTCGTGTGAGGGCTGAGGATATTCAGAAAACTGTTTTTAGAACGAGGTATGGACATTATGAGTATTCTGTGATGCCATTTGGTGTGACTAATGCACCAGGTGTATTTATGGAGTACATGAATAAAATTTTCCATCCTTATTTAGACAATTTTGTGGTTGTATTCATTGATGATATTTTGATCTATTCAAAGAGTGAAGAAGAAGATGCTGGACATCTAAAGATTGTGTTATCTGTGTTAAAAGAGAAGCAGTGGTATGCTAAGCTTTCTAAATGCGAGTTTTGGTTGAAGGAAGTGAGTTTCCTTGTTCATGTGATCTCAAGTAGAGGTATTGGAGTTGATCCGTTGAAGGTTGAAGCGGTATCGCAATGGGAAACTCTGAAATCAGTTTTTGAGATTAGAAGTTTTCTTGGTTTGGCAGGTTATTATCAGAAATTTATTGAGGGATTTGCTAAGTTATCCTTGCCGTTGACGCAGTTGACTAGGAAGGGTCAAGCTTTTGTTTTGGATGCAAAGTGTGAGGAAAGTTTTCAAGAACTTAAGAGAAGATTGACTACATCTCCTGTTTTGATTTTACTGAATCTGTTAGAACCATTTGTTATGTATTGTGATGCTTCTTTGATGGGTTTGGGAGGTGTGTTGATGTAAAATCGGCAAGTTATAGCTTATGCTTCAAGGTAACTTAAAGTGCATGAGAGGAATTATCCGACACATGACTTAGAGTTGACCGATGTTGTGTTTGTGTTAAAACTTTGGAGGCATTATTTGTTTGGTACGAGATTTGAGGTGTATAGTGATCATAAGAGTTTGAAATATCTCTTTGACCAGAAGAAATTGAATGCGAGGCAAAGGAGATGGTTTGAACTTTTGAAAGATTATGATTTTGGTTTGAATTACCATCCGGGTAAAGCAAACGTGGTAGCTGTTGCATTGAGTAGGAAATCTTTGCATATGTCAATGATGATGGTAAAGGAGTTGGAAATGATTGAACAATTTCGTGATATGAGTTTGGTGTGTGAGAAGACTTCTTATGGAGTTCGGCTTGGTATGTTGAAGCTTACTAGTGGCATTCTTGATGAGATTCGAGAGGGACAAAAATTTGATTTGGATTTAGTTGATTGGTTAACTTTGATCAATCAAGGTCAAGGTGGTGATTTTCGGATTGATGAGAACGGTATCATGAGGTGTCAGAATAGAGTTTGTGTTCTGGATATGGTTGAACTGAAGAAGAGTATTCTTGAGGAAGGGCATCGTAGTGGGTTAAGTATTCATCCCGGTGCTACTAAGATGTACCAAGATTAGAGGAAAGTGTTTTGGTGGTCTCGTATGAAGAAAGATATTGTCGAGTTTGTGTATTCTTATTTGACTTGCTAGAAGTCGAAGATTGAGCATCAGAAACCGTCGGGTTCGATGCAACCGCTATCTATTACTGAGGGGAAATGGCATAGCATATCTATGGATTTTGTGTCTGGTTTACCTAGAACACCGAGTAACTTTGAAGCCATTTGGGTTATTGTGGATAGATTGACAAAATCTGCTCACTTCATTCCAATGCGTATGGATTACCCGTTGGAGAGATTGACAAAACATTGAGAGGATTATTAGTTTGCATGGTATTCCATCTAGCATTGTGTCGGATAGAGATCCGAGATTTACTTCAATATTTTGGGAGAGTTTGCAAGGTGCCTTGGGTACAAAGTTGCGGTTGAGCTCTGCTTATCATTTGCAGACCGATGGACAGACTGAGAGGACGATTCAGTCACTTGAGGATCTTTTGAGAGCTTGTGTGTTGGAGAAAGGAGGAGCTTGGGATAGCTACTTGTCTTTGATTGAGTTTACTTACAAAAACAACTTTCATTCGAGTATTGGTATGACACCGTTTGAGACACTGTATGGTAGGCAGTGTAGGACGCCGTTGTGTTGGTATGAGTCGAGAGAGAATGTTGTGGTTGGACCCGAGATAGTTCAACAGACTACTGGTAAGATTAAGATGATTATGGAGAAAATGAAGATTTCTCAGAGTCGTCAGAAAAGTTATCATGATAAGATGAGGAAAGCATTTGAGTTTCAAGAAGGAGATCATGTGTTTCTTCGAGTTACTCATGTGACTGGTGTTGGTAGGGCGTTGAAGTCACGTAAGTTGACACCATGTTTCATTGGTCCTTATCAGATCTTGCAAAGGATAGGAGAGGTAGCATATCGGATCGCTTTGCCACCGTCGCTTGCTAATCTCCATGACATGTTCCATGTATCTCAGTTGAGGAAATACATTGCGGATCCGTCTCATGTAGTCCAAGTAGATGATGTGCAGGTGAGAGATAACCTGACTATGGAGACATCACCTATGCGGATTGAGGATCGAGAGTTGAAGCAACTTCGAGGAAAAGAGATCGCGTTGGTGAAGGTCGCTTGGGGAGGACCGGACGGTGGAAACGTGACTTGGGAGTTTGAGAGTCAGATGAAGGAGTCATATCCCGAGTTATTCGTTTGAGGTAATTTTTGAGGGCGAAAATCTTTTAATTGGGAGAGAGTTGTAACACCCCGATTTTTAGTAATTAATTATTTATATTAATTATTGAGTAATTTTGTGAAATATTGATTTATGTGATTTATCTAATTTATTTGAAATATTTGATTTAAATGAATTACTTGATTTAGTGAATTTATATGAATTAATTGATTTATATAGTTTATTGAGTTTATATAAATTAATTGGTTTGTTCAACTTATATGAATTAATTGATTTAATTGATTAAATTGAAATATGTAATTTAATTTATTATTTGAAAATAAATTGAATTGTGGAATTTATCTAATTATTTATTTTAATTAGATTGTTAGTATTTAGTAAATTATTTAATTTATTCTATTTAAGAGAATTTATGGTTACTAGAATTAATGGGCTTTGAGGGAGGTGTTAGAAGAAAAAGAAAATAATGGTTGAGCTAGGCCCATTTTATTGAATGAATAGTAGGGTTTTAGTAAGATAGTTAGTAAGGTTGGAAAAACAAAAACCAGAAAATTAGAAGAGGAAAGTGTAGAAGAGGAGAAGAGAAAAGAGGAAGAGTAGAAGGGGAGAGACACCCAAAGTCATCCAGAAATCCAAGGTAAGGGTGGATTTTTATCTCTTTATTGAGGTTATTGGGTGTTGATTATTAGGTAGAAATGAGTTTAATGAAAAATCTCCAAACTTTTTCTATGAAACTGAATTTAATTAGGTTAAAATTAATTTTTGAAATTACTAATTTTTGATGCTTAGAAATGGGTTTTTGGTAATAGTTTAGAAATCCATTTGATATTTGGGGTAGCTATTGAAGTTGGAAATCTTGAAATACTCCACTGTTGCCATGGTAATATAGCGCAGGAATCTATATTCCTCTACCCACTTCTTTAAACTCTTACGCTGGGTACTGCAGGTGGTGGCAGGGGATAGTTCTCTTTTTTTTTTTACAATGGAATGGATTAAGAATAATATATATAATGAATTAGGTAGTTTTACTATATAAGTGACCCACCCTTTTAGCTATTGATATTGGAATTTTAGAATGTGAGAGTACTAATTTCAATTACCTTAGTCCTGTAGCAATGACATTATTATTTGTGGTGGATTGATAAGGATGGTATGAAGTAGCCCTTGTCAATATGTTGCGCAGGAAAATCATGACCATGGGAATTAAAGTGGTTTTTCCCTTTTCAATGAGCATGGAATTGAGAGAGAGAAAAATATTGTGGCCCTCCCTTTTCACTATTCATATGCTGACATTATGTATCTCTAATAAACTACCATTAATTAATTGAGATCTGAGGCATAGTATAAGTTAATGGTACTATACTAAATGAAGTTGAACAGCATCAACCACCCATTTCATTAACTCCAATGTAGGAATTGCGTAAGAGAAGTATAAGTGGCCCCTTTTTCCTATTTCCTCATGCGAGATAATTGTATATATATATATATATATATATATATACTATTACTAATTGTTTTACTAATATCACCTAATTAATTGAAAACTAATTTAAATATTAATTAGTAAATTAATTATTAATTATATATTAAATTTGGACTATTTTTTTAAATATCAATTATTTAAGTAAATATTAGTTAATTATCTATTACAGATTAATTACTTAAAATATAGGTTGTTTATTCAAATATTTACTATTATTTGAATAACGGAATTTTATTGGATTCAATTTTAGGGATTGATTAATTAGTCTATATTTAATCGGTAAATTATGTTTATGAGTTGTGATTGGATTTAATTAGTTATTGTGTATTATTGGATGGTTGTGGTGACGAAATCTAAAGTATGAACACTTTAAATATGAAATGTAATTGTGTTTGCAATTGTGTGATGATTCAATTGTGATGAATTATTCGAAATATGCATGATATTAAGATTAGAGAATGATTTTAATTGCATATGGTTGTTGATTGCATACGCATCATTTGTGTCAAGAGGCAATGTTTGCTAGTTCCGTGGGAGCTAGTGACTTGTCCCAAACCTAGAGAGGGGTTTGAAAGCTTAGAGAACGGGCTTTGTGTGTTATTGGTCTAGAGAACGGACCCGGTTTAATGTAAAAACCGAAAAAAAATAACAAGTGTTGGTACCACATGACATGAGTTGCATTGAGTTTGCATCGAGTCACATCGCATATATGATTGTAATTTAGAAGTATGTGAATGATTGTGACTTGTTGAATAATGGAATTTGATATGAATTGTATGAATACTTGAGTGATACTTGTTGATGAATATTGAAGTGTGAGATTGTTTATATTTATGTTTATATGTTTTACAATAATCATTATCTTATAATTTCAATATTGATGTGAATTCTCACCCTTCTGTTGGAATGATGTTTTATACGACATCGCTCAGGTACCAAGGAGTAGACTTGCTCGTAGAGCGAGGTAGCCGCTGATGCAGTTGTTTAGTGTATTTATTTATTTATGTTGGGTCGAGTCGTGCTCTGATCATGTAACACTGGGATCGTTGTTTATGTTTTAGAGATACACTATGTACTCTACTTTATGCTTTTATGCTTATTTGAATTGTATGAAGTTTGGCTTTTATGCCCAAGTATTGTTTATTAATGTGATAAGCATGAAACTCTCTTTATGTCTATTATGATTATTTGGAATCCGCGGCTACATGCTAAGAGAAGTTTTGAAAAGCATGAAATTACTAAAGTGTTAATGAGCATGACAGGTGTTTTATGATGTTTTATGATTATGTGTGACACCTTTAAATGAATAGCATGATTATGTACTCTGATTTATTGTATGTTTTTATGCGCGGATTAGAAGGGTGTTACACTCCAAGCTCATGTACCAATCCAATGAAGCACCAGACAAACTATCTTGAAAACAATGAATAAGCAATTCATCGTTATCAATATGGGAGGCCATCTTCCTGCAGTACATAGTGATGTGGCTACGCGGGCAGCTTAAACCTTTATACTTTGGTAAATCAGGTATTTTGAATTTCTGCGGCACCACAACATTTGGAACCAAACACAAGTCTTTGGCTTCCATGCCAAAAGCAGAGAACCCTTCTATAGCTCTGATGCGGTCTTCCAACAACTTGTAGTCGACAGATCTATTCTGATTAGTGGGCCTGATAAGAATCTGAGGATTTGGAAGCTGAGAAGCGGCAGAAGCATTCACTTGCGGAGTAGCAAACTGAGAAGGATAAACCAAACCCAGATTAACCATCGGACCAGCATTTTGACCCATCGAAACACCATACAGATAATTTGGAGGAGGTACCCCAGCAGCTGAGGAAGATGCCCCAGGATAGAACATCCCAGGATGAACATTCGGAACAGCAGTTTGAGCAACTTGAGACGAAACCAGAACATGAACAGGAGGCCCTCTATACACATGTTCTTCTTCATCAGGGGTTTCAGTGTCAACCATCCGGCGGTTTTAATGAGTTTGAGCCTGAAGATTCTCAGGATCGTCATTCACCAACGGAGGCGGGACTGGAGTAGGCATGACCCATGGATATGCGGCAGCATTCCCATTAGGCATGGGCGCAACAAAAGGCTGATATGGCATGAAGGCACTACCATTATTTGCAATCTGAGGAGTGTAATTCAGGGGCATGCCCCAAGGGAAACCAGCGGGCATCTGGTTCAAACCGGGTTGAACAGCAGGCTGATTCACAAGCTCAACTGGCACTTCAACTCTAGCAGGAGAAGGAACAACTACATCAAGAGTAGCCGTAACAATAGGAGGAGTGTTCACAACAGGAGTGACAATAGTTGCATCAGTAGTAGTTGCAACAACAGTGGTAGCAACAGCCTCTCTCTAAGCACGAAGGAGTTCCATAATGACGTCCATGTTCGTCTGGAACTGATCCATCCGACCTTGGAATTGTGCCAGAGTTTCCTTGTACGCAGCATTCTCAGCTTCAAAGTCAGCCATGATCCTGGATTTGCTTGAGCGGGTGAAATACCGATGTCGAGTCGTCGTCTTGCTACAAGGAAGGTGGACAAGGATGAGCAACAGGTTCGGATGAAGGGACATGCATATGTGTGCAAATGAATGTATGATATGCATACAAAAATAAATTTTTAAATTCCAGGAATTCTTAAACTTATCTTTGTTGACAACAATCATAAAGCATACAAGTAAAGGCATTAAAGATAGAGTGAGCCAGAATCTTCATTCATTCAGCAATAAAGGAAATAAGCAATAAGTCGAATACAAGTCAAATATCTTCCTTTTGGGCTACAACAAAATCCGTACAGATCCTATCAAATACCACTCTACACACAGACAAGAAGTGGAAAACAACCCAAGAAAGCTGGTGGGGTAATACATCAGCATATGCATTCATCAACAACCCAGGTAGATCCTCCAATGCATGCTCAACAAATCTGGCTAGACGGCCGTGCCTCTCACTCCAGTACTTCGCATCCTTCATGAGGTTACGCAGTAACGAATGATTAGGTCCCTGAAGCATGTCCTAAAGAAAGGCCTTTTTCTGATCCAGGAGGTTCTGTAGGTGACGGCTTTGATGCTCCCAATGAGTGCTCTCTGTGTTGAGCTGGCTAATCTGCTATTTACTCTGATGCGCTTGATCTTGCAGCTTCTGAATTTTATCGAAGACTTTTTCTAGATTAGCTTGACATTGAGAAAAGACTTTTGCTAACTGATTAGCATGGTCTTGTTCACTTTGCCACTTTGCCTTGAACTCGGATAACTTCCCTCGAAGCTCTTCAAGTTGCTTGTTGTAGCTCAGTTCCTCTTTGTAAGCTTGATAATGAGCATCGCCGAGTTGCCTCTTCTTTAAAGCAAGTCCCTCATAGGTGCTCTTTAAAGTATCACCCACCATCCTACCTTGTTCTGTTCAAGAAGTGTCGGAACAGGATTCTTGGACAAGAAGATACTGATGGCAGTTTGATCTACGAAATCCTCCATGTTCGAAAACAAGACAATCCCATATATCAGCAAAGCAAGAACGGCGTTGAAAGCCTTCCAATTTCCATCCTTAGCAAAAGAAGTGGCCTTGTCAACCAAGAACTTCGAAGCAAAACCTCGAATACCTTTCCCTTTGGTCTTGAGACTATCCTCCACATCTTTCTTACTAATGCAAAGCGCATCAGCAATAAGATGAAGCTTCGGACAACCGCTTGTGTAAACATAAGGAACCTGCTTCTTGATCTCAACCCCCAAAATATAAGCATACTCCTCAAGTGTAGGCGCTAGCTGATAATCCTGAAATGTGAAGCACCTATATGGCGGGCCGTAGAACTAAACCAAAGTGTGAATAGCAGTGATGTTGACTTCAGTGTTGAGGATGGTCAACAGACTACCATAAGTACCTATGAAAACCCCTCTGTGATCTCCAACCAACAAAGATGCCAAACCTCTCAAAACACCCAGCTTAGGCTCCACAAACTTGTAACTGACGATGCCACGACAACCAGTACTCATCTCTATGATAATGTCAACAAAAGATAAGCCTTCGAATACCTGGAAATGCACATGCAAAAATTAATTTACATAATGAAATGATATGCAACACAACACCAAGAAGCCACACTGTTCGAATAATCAAGTCTGAATAATCCAGATATCTGCATATAATTCTGTGTCGGTGCAGCATAATCTGATGTGTCGATGAAGAAATCTGGCGTGTGTGAGAACAAGGGTATGAAGTGGCTTATTTTCTTGCAAAACCCATCCCCCTCACAGGTGTGATCTAGACACAACAAGGTGGTCCCTAGAAAGTTCGCCCAAACCATAGGATTCAGGATGAAAATCCCCCGCCGTAGTGAATTTTCACAGGACGGGAGTATTCTCAAACGAATCACGATCTGGGATGTGGGTCTCATGATATCCCAACGCGCAAAACGCAGGCCTCACGACTATCCACGTTCTAGCCTATGTGTATACTAGGCCCGGTGTTAGGACCTTTCTCTCCAATAATATCTACCCATCCCAACAACAGCAGACAATAGCAGATATCCAGAATATGCAGCATATGAATATTCAAAGCAGTAAAGAAATGCGATAAATAAACATAAAGCTAAAGCATAAAAATAAAGCTAGTGAAGAACAAAAGATAAACACCCAAGCAAGCAAGGGAAAGCAAACAAAACTAGGCGAGACCCCTCAAGGGATGGACCAGCAAGTGGTCAACCAGTCCCCAGCAGAGTCGCTAGCTGAAGATGGCTGGTTTCTACCTGAGTGAATCGCACACTCAAAGATACAACAGAGTCGCCATCGAACTTTATTTAGTCCCAAAGGACAGGGAAAATATCGATAAAACCCAAGGGGAAGAGAAACGGGATCGGGGGGTCGGTTATGCGAAAGGAAGGTACTAGCACCTAACGCATCCTTCGTACTCGACGGGAACCACTTCGCTTGCTTCTAGGCTTGGATGGGTTATCTATCTAAAGGCTTCTAGCTAAAAGAAAAATGAGAGAGAGAGAGAGAGAGAGAGAGAGAGAGAGAGAGAAAGGGGAAAAAGAAAAGAAAAGAAGGAAAGTGCTCGTGGAGGATTGTGGCCCTCGTGCCTACGTACCCTCATAGTGCAATGAGGAAATCAGAGCGTCGTATATTATGGAACCAGGGGACAGAAAAGAAAGAAGAAGGGGAGAAGGAAGGATGGAAGTGTGCTCGCCAAGATCATTGCGATCTCGTTCCTACGTATCATACATTCGAAAGAATGCAGAATCAGAGCTTCCGTAGTTCGGGAAACCGTACGGAAAACAAAACAAGAAAGAAACCAGGAGACGAAAGAAGTGGTGTCAAAGCCAAGAGCAAGAGTGAAAGAAAAACTCTACTGGGGAAGACCACACAGTAAGAGCGATTGCAAAAGAGACTAGAAAAAGAATGGTGCCAAAACCGAGAATGAAAGAAACTCCGCTGGGGATAACAAAGAGATTAGGTGTCGAAACCCAGAAAGTAAGGGCAAAGGGAATAGAAAGGACTCTGCTGGGGATCCACATAAAGGGATGGTGTCAAAACCAAGGAAAAGGGAGACTCGTTATATTAACTGGCTGGCAGTGGTTAACCGAAGAAAGAGAGTAAGACCCTGGCGGGGAAAAGAAACTGGTGTCAACAGTCGGACTGTGATAAACCAAGAAAGAGAGCGATGAACCAAGAGAAGGTGCTTGACTCTGTAGGGGCCATCGGTATATAACTGATAAACAGTGGTTAACCGAGGACACAAGGATTGCAACTCTGTGGGGATAGAGAAGCATTAGTTTTAACAGAGAAAACTATGATTAACTAGAAGAACGGGTGTAGGACCGATCGAAGGTCGTAACTCAAAAGGGGTGTTGGTAATGACTGAACAAACAGTACTTGACTAACGAAAGAGGGTATTGAACCTAAAGAGGTTACTAGCCCAAGGGTGCAAGTATTCGAACCAATAAAGGTTGCCAACTGCTGGGGATTCGGTTTTAACAGGAGAACTGTGATTAACCGAGAAAAATGAGTGATTAACCAAGAGAAGGTGATTAACTCAAAAAGGGCTTCAATATTTTAACAGACGGACTGTGGTTAACTGAAGAGACGGGTGATTAACCCAGGATAAGTGATTAACCTAAGGAACTCAGTATGTTAACAGACGGACTGTGATTAACTGAGAAGGCGGGTGATTAACCAAGGATAGGTGATTAACCCAAGGAACTCAGTGTGTTAACAGATAGACTGTGATTAACTGAGAAGACGTGCAAATTGGTGTTTTAACTGACAGGCAGTGATTAACCAACAAAGGGAGAAGAACTAAAAGACGGTTGCGAACTCCGCAAGGGATTCAGTATTTAACAAGAGTACTGTGTTTAACCGAAGAAAGAGAAAAGACTCTCCAGGGGAATCAAAAGAACAATGATTGACCTCAAGAAAAGAATAGGGTATTGAAATGAAGATAGCTTGCTAACCCAATGGACACTAATCTTAACCAAGAAGAATGGTGATTGATCAAAAGAGAGGTTGAAAGAGATAGGAGTGAAAAGTGATCAAGGATCGAAAGAGATCGTAAAGAGAAGAGAATGATCAGGGATCGACTCGACTGGTGAACAGAAGCACACTACCGCCTGGAGATAGAGGTGACTAAGCCAAGCACAGGGTCATTCGTCCCCTACCTGAAGTAGTCAGAATGAGAGTAGGAATTCTCCCTTCTCATTCCTTCTCTAACACACAGGGTGTAATGCGGAAGTTGAAACAGACGGCACAACAACTCCAAGTTGTACAGTGCTCCTGTGTGGAGAAACGGACAGCGTAACAACTTCACTTTGTACAATGCTCCGATGTAGGGCGTAGCGCGAAACTCCAACTCCGCGGGGGAACGAGTGAGAAAGCTCTAAAGGAAGCCTAAAGAGAGGAAAGGGGAAGATCAACTAATCAAAACATGTTTCGATCAATTAATCAATGGGAAAATCCCTGCCAACAATTTTCCAAAGAGAATGAAAAATCATTAAGGCAAAAGGTGCGAATTATTGATTATGCAAGATTAAGCTCATCCATGAAGAATGGACTTAATGCAAAAATAATGTATAAAACAGTACCAAATGATCAACCAAATGCAACACAAAATCATGTTATTGTGATCAAAGAAAAATGCAAGAATGATTACATTCACATGATGCCAAAATATGAACAACTTGACTAATCGAAAGTATGCGGCAAAAGTTCAAGCATGAGCTTCAAACAGAAGTTAAATGACATTTAAAATATCCATAAAATCAAGCATGATAATCAATGGAAGTTAAGATGAAGAAAGCACGGAAAACACACTTGAAAATGCAAGAAAACGACCATTCTGTACAGTGGTAACCGGTTACAGCATATATGTTAACCGGTTACATGCTTGAAAATGCGTGTTTTTAGTGAAAATTGCACTGTGTAACCGGTTACAGCATATCAGCTAACCGGTTACCACTGTAACAGAGGCAAAAATAACAGTAAAAACAGCTTTTCAAAAGTAGTTTTCAGCACATAATCACTTATGTCAAACACCACATGCTAGGGCATGAATTTGTGCACGCAAATTGAACTTGAAAATAGCAAACAAGCAGTGATAGAATCAATTTACACGTCAAGATCATGGATCAAACAATGCAAAATCAATTCACAAGCAAAATTATCTACTACATCGCGAACTATGCTTAAATGCTGGAAACAGAAAAATTAGTGAGATCCACCAACCTACAAGGCTGAGATGTGCCTTGGTAATTATTGCAAATGATTCTTGATGCAGAAAATTAAAGAAAACCAGAGGAATCTTCAATTTGGTAACGAAACGTTTCGAAATCGAGCAAAATACGATAAAGCTCCAAAACGTGAATTTGAACCGTTGGAAGTTGCAGCAAATACTCAAGATTAATCCAAAAGCTGAAATAACTCTAGAAATCCAAGTATAATAGCAAGAATGATGAAGGTTGAGCTCAAGAAATAATCATTTTTGATGTAACAGTGATTATCCTTCAAATTAGAAATAAGCTTTTGTGAGGTTTTGGAAGAGAATTGAGATGAAGATGAAGATGTAGTAGAGAAATTCAGAGGAAATGTGGGAGAATTGAGAGTGAATTGTGCAAAATGGTTGAAGGTCCTTGAAAATGGGTGAAGGTGAGTTTATATAGATTTTAGGTTTGGAGTATGAGAGGTTTGGACTTAGCTTTGGGTTTGGAGTTAGGGTTGGAGTTAGTTGGGCTTGACTCACTGAGTCAAGGTGGTTAACTCGGTTAGTTAGAACCAACTCGGTAACAATCCCAATGTGAATTTCCATCATCCAAAGGTTAGCATGCTTGTAAAACAAGGAACATGGTGCACTTAAATTGGAGTGAAGCATTAGAGTAAATGCACTTGGATTGAATTGAATAGCCTTGAAATGTCTAGAGAAGTCTAGAATATTCCACATGCTGCTAGAATATTGTAGAATCAATGACCAAAGAGTGTGCAAGGAGGTTGTCCCAAAAATGCAGCAGGAACTGAAATTTTGCATAGAGTAACCGGTTACAGCATATGTGCTAACCGGTTACATGCTTGAAAACTTGCGTTTTTGGGGAAAAATACACTGAGTAACCGGTTACAACATATGTGCTAACCGGTTACTTCAGCCAAATTTCCATAAATTTGCAAAAGGATGATGCTGAAGTACTGATTCCGATTTTCCATCTCTTGTCTTGATAAATAAACATGGAAACCTTTATTTTGAGCTTGTTTTGATGATGTGATGATCTTGTGAGGATTCAATTAATCGGGCTTGGAAAACCTGCATGTCCTGCAACAAGAAACACACAAAGAAAAGTGCGAATGCGTATGCCAACAATGCGAGTGCGCATGCTTATGCAAAAGACAAAAGAGGGAGGTCAAATTTCGGGTTACGACAAGGGGAATTACAAATAGTATCAGAGAAGACCTCTCTCAGTACGATGTGGTTCTGGGACGAACCAAGCAAAAGATAATGGACATGTAACACCCGAGACCGGCGAGGGCGGTGAGTGGTCGCTGGTGTACAAGGCAAGACAATGAACAGTTCCTGGCAGCTTATATGCAAAAATCGAACTCACATCGAAGAGGGATTCTGAGGCTGTGCAGGTACGAGACTGCATGGTTGAAGGAAGGCTTATAAGGATTGATTGGTACTACCTATACCAATAAGATGCATTTTCTTTTCGGTTTCCTAACAAGTAAGAACTCCATAGTTAAGCGTTCTTGAATTGGAGTAATATTTGGATGGGGGACCTTCTGGGAAGTTTCTCAGAAAGCATGTGAGTGAGGACAAAGCATGCTTAAAAGACCCGTGTTGGTTTGTGGGGTCAGCCGATAATCCTGAAAGCACTCTGGGGCGTTACACTTACGAAAAGCACAGAACCTTAATAAGTTTATAATCTCCATTAGCGAAGAGAACCCTAAACACATAACATTTTCAACTCGTTTACCATCATATCATCCCCATTTCTTCACCATCACATCTTCTTAAGATATTTATTTAATAAACATGGTTGAACTCCATCAATATCGCTTTAGGTTGTAAAAAGCAACGAAATACGAGGAAAAAACTCAAAGGAGGAACATAAATGATACTTGCAAGAAGTAAAGATGAAAATCATATGATATTTAGCTCTTTGACTTCTTTATCACGTTTTTTATACATAATATAACTCTACCATGCATGTAAAAATAATGTTGTTGGGATATGTTAGGTTTATTTTGTTGTTATTGCCTAAAACCTAAAAGTTTATTTGTTGTTGTTGGTGAAAATGTTAATGAAGGTTTTATATTAGTTGTTGTGGTATTTGGATCGAACTCTAGTGTAGACAAGGGTAGCTTCATTGTTTAACAGGAGTTGTGTATGATGTAGTCGAAGTCTGTTCGAGCATACTGTCAAAATATGTTAGATTGTAATTTAAGTTAGTATGTCAAATTGGGCCTTGCTTGAAAGCCCAATTGTTAAGTTAGCTTGTATCCTAAGTTTTCTTAGTAGTCTATAAATAGACTAGTTTTATCAGGTCGTTGAGAGAGGTTAATTGTTGGTATTCACTTGTAATCTTTGAACACTATTGAGAAAGTGAATAGAAAAACAAATTTAACCAATTTTCTATTCTTCTTCCTTCTTCTCTCCCTTTTGTAAAACCTAATAGGGTTTCTTGTGCTTGTTCGAGAAGCTCAGTATTTTTCACATATTTTGGTTTGTTCTTGACGACATTAATTCACAACAAACTAGTGTAGTGAGTGTGGAGAAGAAGATGTCATCAACAAAGTATGAGTTTGAGAAATTCACTGGTGTGAATGATTTTGATTTATGGTGCTTGATGATGCAAGCCCTTCTTGTTTAACATGATTTGTTAGAAGTGTTGAATGGATCGAAGAAGATGGATGCGGCCTTATCGGAGAAGGAGAAGATAACATTGGTCGAAAAAGCCCACAGTGCCATTGTGTTGAGCCTTGGTGATAAGGTTTTCTTTCAGGTTTCAAAAGAGAAAACTGCAGCTGGTGTGTGGACGAAACTTGAAGGTTTGTATATAACGAAATCATTGGGTAATCGTCTCTACCTGAAGCAAGATTTGTATTTGTTCAAGATGAGTGAAGACGGAGCTTTGGCTGAGTAACTAGATATGTTCAACAAGTTAATTCTTGTTCTTGAAAATATTGAGGTCAAGATTGATGATGAAGATCAAGCGCTCCTACTGTTGTGCTCTTTACCTAAGTCTCATGCTCACTTCAAAGAAACTCTCTTGTATGGAAGAGAGTCATTGACCTTTGAAGATGTTTAATCTGCTTTGTACTCTAAGGATTTGAAAGAACGAAAGGAGCACAAGCCATCTTCTGTTGGTGAAGGTTTGTCCATTAAGGGAAAATTCTTGAAGAAAGATGGTAGGTTTGAAAAGAATGGAAAAATTCTACAAAATTCTTATGGTGGTAATGCTCATACTATTAAGTGTTATCATTGTAAGAAGGAGGATCATACAAGAAAAGTATGCCCTGATCGTCTAAACAATCATGGTGAAAAGGATAATGGTAATGCAACCATTATGCAAGATGGTTATGAATCATCTGATG
The DNA here is from genome assembly GCA_022829125.1 of Lathyrus tuberosus. NCBI lineage: Eukaryota > Viridiplantae > Streptophyta > Magnoliopsida > Fabales > Fabaceae > Lathyrus > Lathyrus tuberosus. Next base: position 9,484,341 of record JALAZF010000236.1, on the reverse strand, counting down.
TCCTGGTGGTTTCAAGTAGTGACTCTAGCGATGAGTGGATTATGGATTCAAGGTTTACTTGGCACATGACTCCAAACAAAGACGTGTTTCAAAAATTGTGTGATCAAAATGGTGGATTAGTGCTGCTAGGAAACTACAAAGCTTGCAAAATTGCAAGTATTGGATATGTGAGATTCAAGCTCCATGATGAGTCAATAAGACTATTGACTGATGTTAGGTATGTACCTGATCTTAAGAGGAATTTGATTTCTCTAGGTTAATTCGACAAGAAAGGATATGTTTTCAAAGGAGAAAAAAACATCCTAAGGGTAATGAAGGGGTCGAAGGAAGTCTTGAGAGGCGTGAAGAAACAAGGCTTGTATACCTTTGAGGATGAGGAGGTAAGTGGTTTAGCAGATGTCGAATCCACGAAACCTATGTCGAAGACTGAGCTATGGCACAAGAGACTTAGCCATGTCAGTGAAAGAGGCCTGGTCGAATTGTCGAAACAAAATCTGCTGGGCGGTGATAAGTTCGAAAAACTGGAGTTTTGTGAACCTTGTGTATTCGGTAAATCCCGTAGAATGAAGTTTAACAAAGGTAAACAAAGAACACATGAATCCCTTGATTACATTCATGCTGATCTTTGGGGACCTGTAAGGAATCATTCACAATCATAGTTGATGATAACTCTAGAAAGTTACGGGTATTTGTCCAGAAGACTAAGGATGAAACTTTTGAAAATTTCAAAAGTTGGAAGAATCTGGTCAAAAACAAACTGGCAAGAAGGTCAAGAGGTCGAGGACCGACAATGGTCTTGAATTTTACAATGAGGCTTTCGATATCTATTGTGTTGCGTATGGTATTGTAAGGAACATAACTACTGCAGGGACTCCCAAACAAAATGGTTGGCTGAAAGGTTTAATCGAACTATTCTGGAAAGGGTGAGGTGCATGTTGGTAAGTGAGGGATTGAAAATTTTGTTTTGGGCAGAAGTTACTGTGACTACAACATACTTGATAAATAGGTGTCCCTCGATAGCCTTGAGAATGAAGACGCCTGAAGAAGTCTGGTCGGAATATCCACCTAGTCTCGACAAACTTAGAGTATTTGGTTATGTAGCATATTGTAGCGTGCGATTTTTGTCGGTGACGCAACCAACTTATCACCATTGGTTGGAATTGGGTGCTACTTTCTGATTTCTTATTTATCCTATGAAGCTGGAAAGGAAAGGGAAGCTATTTAAAACTAACCTTGCACGCAAATGTTTTCTTTAACAAATGCTAAGAGATTGGGGGGTCCGGGGTCAGGTTATACAATGGGTAGTTGTCAATTACCCATCCTATATATGGTTATCCATAGATTGTTTAGCAAATCCTACTGTTATCTACTTACTGGTGTGTATCTGTCATAAATTGGGAAAGTTTCTCCTTTGGGAATGTTTGAGAGAGTATTTTTGTTGTTTTTTCGGGTTTTTCGATGTTTTTGGTAATGTACTAGACCTAAGGTTTTTTATTAGCGTGCTCGCTAAGATTTCACAATCTTATGCCTACGTATTCCCGTTAAAGAAAACAGGGAAATCAGAGCAATCGTAGTTCCTCCTATTCTATGAGAGGAAAAGATGTTTGGTGTCTTGTTCAAAGCCCAAGATTGAAGCTAAAAGTTATTTGTGTCTTGTTCAAAGCCCAAGATGAAGCTAAAAGGTTTTACTGAGAGAGAATTTATCATCTCTAAGGGAGATATCTCATCTGTTTATCACAGTTGTTGGGTGACTGATTATAAAGGAGAATTACTTTAACTGGAATGTATGGAATCCAGCAATGCCATAATTTCCTTTATAAGGGATTCGTCCTGAAGGAGAAAACTTTAACTCAGTGTTGAGAAATGCCATTTTTCCTTAGGAATCTTCCATGCTAAGAGAGGGACATTGGCTTGTATGTAAATAATCCAGAGGCTTGTCACTTACAGCAATTAGATGAAAGAAGGGGTTTACCAAGATAAGAGATGGACTACAGTTATCTGGAATTAGGTTTGTATGATTTGTTAATTTTGATGTATGATGTACAGAGAAATGTCTTCCTACAGAGAGATTTTGATTTCCTCTGAGGGGATGTTGGTTTTTATGTGCCTTGATCAAAGCCCAAGGTTGAAGCTAAAAGGTTGACTCTGATTAGGGAGTTTTATTTCTGTCTTGTACAAAGCTCAAGATTGAGGCTGAAAAGAGATTGACTTTGCTTAGGGAGATCATTATACAAAGCCTAAGAGGAGGCTAGAAGGAATTGACTCTTTTGGGGAATATTTTGTCTGTCTTGTACGAATCCCAAGATTGAGGCTAAAAGAATTGACTCTAACTGGTGAGAGGTTTTATCTGTCTTGTACAAAGCCTGAGATTGAGGCTAAAAGAATTGACTCCAACTGGGGAGGTTTTATATGTGTCTTGTACAAAGCCCAAGATTGAGGGTAAAAGATTTAACTAACTCAGTTGGAGAATGTTTATAGGTGTCTTGTACAAAGCCCAAGATTTAGGCTAAAATGTGCTGAGGGATGATCATTATGCAAAGCCTAAGAGGAGGCTGGTTGGGGGAATTTCTTATATAAAGCCTAAGAGGAGGCTAACTTCTGCTGAGGATGATTGAGATCTAGAGACAGGTCCAAAGTGGGGAACCAACTCTTGCTGAGGAGTGGAGAAGAGTTGGAATATCAGATGCCTTGAGGTTCTGATTTTTCTGTGGGTTTTTACTGGGAGTAACTTAACCCTAGCTGGGGAAATTTAAAGTAAGAGTTTAAAGATTGAGTTTTGAAACCTATGGAGGTTTTAACTCTGTTGGTGTTTGATGAAATGATCAGGGTTTATCCTGTGCTTTTTTAGGAAACTTGAGGGTTTCTTTGAGATTCAAAAAGAGGTGAGACTGTCCAAGTCTACTGGTATGAAAAGGTTTATCTTTGTATGATGCCCAAAGGAGGCTGGTGTTTTAAGGGATGAGAATCAACCCTAAACTGGTCTGATGTTTTGAGATTCTGACTCTCTGGAGGATTGAACTATCAAAGGATGATTAAGTTCTGTCCTATACCTGTAGGAGGTCTTCGGGTCCTTGTATTAAGCCCAAGAGGAGGCATGAGAAGTTCTAAGAAGCCTGAGGGTCCTCCTACAAAGCCCAAGAGTAGGCTGGAGATGCTTTTAGGTAACCTGTGGGTCCAAACCTAAGAAAAGTTCAAGAAAGGTTTCACCAGGAATAATCCTTTCTTTAGTGAACAGTTCTAGGATTTGAAGAAATTCAAGAGAGATTTCACCGGGAATTAATCCTCTCTGGGGAAATGAATTTCTTGTACAGAATTCTAGTAGTGACAGTCTTGAGAAAAGTTTCACCGGAAATAATGCCTTTCTCTGTTCCATATTGTATAAGCCCAAGAGGAGGCAAGACTGTATCTGGAATTTCCTATGGGAAACTAATTTTGACTGTGTTAAAAGAGTAACCACTGGCTTGATCTAGACCTAGACCTAGTTGTTAGGGAAAACTCTAAGCAAGATATACACGCATATATATATATATATACAGATGAAATATATAACAAGTATGTAAAAGAAAGCTGGTAGAACTTACAGGTGAGCAAGCTTCCAGTGTTACAGCTGTATGGTTAGTTATTCAAGAAATTGAAGAAAGTTTTGATAACAGATGAAAGTTGTTTTTAAAGGAAGTTTGGGGCTTATACTTAAGGGGAGGCCCAGATGAAAAACAACGATCGCACTGTTGTTTTGAAAATTGTATTAGGACTTATACAATGATTGAGGCCCAAATTATTTATGTACAAAAGGATGGGTCTTACACTCTATCAAGAGGCCCAAAGGTTTATTAAAAGAATAAGGATGGGACTTACAATACAAGGGGAGGCCCAGATGATTTTTGTTTTGAAAGCGGCAATCGCGCCGAGATTTTTGAAATCATATCGGGACTTATACAATGACTGAGGCCCAAAATGTTTTATTTACAAAGGGATGGGTCTTACACTCTATTAGAGGCCCAATAATTTTAAAAAGAAGAGAGAATGGGACTTATAACTCAGGGAGAGGCCCAAAATGAAAGACAGTGATTGCATCGTCATTTTTGAAAGTTATGGCGGGACTTATACAATGAGTGAGGCCCAAATGGTTATGTGTGACAAGGGATGGGTCTTACACTCTATTAGAGGCCCAAAGTGTTTATGTGAAGTTTGAAAAAATCAAAATTTAGAGGAAACCCTAATTTTGAATTTAAAAGATATAATTTTCAAAGGAAATTAAATAAAAAATGATATAAAATATCAAATGTATTTAAAAACAAGTTGTCAACTTTGAAAAATATTTTGAAAAATCATGTTTAATCAGATGAAAGCTTGAAATTCATTTGGAATGAAAAGATCAAAGTGGAAATTTCATTTTAAAATGTTTAAAACAAATAAAAAATAAAATTAATTACAAAAATTCTAACTATATTAAATAAATAATATAAATTAGATTTTTTGTAAAATAAAATAATTTAACATTTTTGTGACTTTTTGAAAAAAAGAACCAATCAAAAATGAAAAAAAAATGAGAGAGAAATTAATTTTGGAAGTTATTAAAAAAATGGTGAAGAAAAGTGAAAGAAACAAGTGATAAAAAAAATAGGATGACCCTCCCAAGGTTTGAACCCACACCCTTGTGGTGGAGGGTTTAAAAATTTACCAACAGAGCCAAGTGTGTTGGCTGATAGAGTGTGGCAAGAGTGAATAATATGTGAAACTCCCTTTGGAAAATAGTTCAAAAAAAAATACCAAAAGGTCTGGGGCGAGGGGGATTCGAACCCCAGACCTCTCGCTCGCTACACACACACAAATACTAGTGTTTCCACCAGGGCGCAATGCCAATTTAAACATATAATGGCAAGTGTATAATATATACTATGTTTGGTTCTAAAAACCTGAAGAATGGCGCCATGGCCATCTTCTTCCTTGGACCAACACCACATTTGCATGAAGCATCTTATCTTCCTCGTTTCTCAACCATTTTTGAAGATGTAATAATGAAACTTGACAATTTTTGGACGAGGAATAGAATGTCATAATTCAATTTTATTTAAATTCAAAGAATCAAGAGATAACATGTTATAATCAGATTAACCCTAAAAAATGCAAGAGCTATGTGAAATCTTATACACGCAAGATAGATAGCAATTGATTGTGGGAAAATGATCTATGAACATTCAGAAACACATTGGTAACTTGAAAACATGTTTATGATGCACGCATTAATGAGTTTGAAAGTTTAAGGCTTACCTCTGCAAGAAGGAATCGATTTCAGTGGTAAAGGTGTTACAGAAGTGAAACAAAGACCTGGATAGCTTCCTTAGGCCTCAAGGATTGTGTTGCAACCTTCAGGATGTTTTGGAACTCTTTGGATAGGGTGGCTCAACTCTGACTGCAATTGATCCAAGTGAGATATGGAGATGATGATTATGATGTTTCAGAAGTGTGAGGAGTGTTTGATCAGCTCATATATGATGTATGGAATGTGTTAGAACAATTGGTGGTGATGGAATGGCTCTCTAATGAAAAATTTGATAGTGACTTGTAAATGTAGGAATTTTTGGAGTGAAAGAGAGATTTTGAGTAAAGCATCAGTTTAGGTGCTTTGGTGTACTCAAACTGATCACAATTGATGTCTATTAATAGTGCAACAAGTTTGTTTTGGCATCAATAGTGAATAGCAACTGGTACAGGTCTTTGGCCAATGGTTGCATAAAGGAATCCAAGTGTTCTATAGCCATTGACTTGGCTCAGTACAGCAGGTTATTGTAGCTTTGTTTCAGAGATAAGGCTTGACTCAATTAAGTTAGCAATATCTTGATGCTTGCCACCTTGTGAATCCATTGAATGCATTGAAACAAAATTGGAGTCTTTGAGATTTCTAGCCTTTTTAGGTGACACATAGGTACATGTAGATCCTTGGACTTGGGAGGCTTGTGGATCAGATCTTTTCCCTTTGATGTTATCCTATGAGGTGCCAAATGGATGACAAGGCTTGCAATTGCCTAACTTAACCAATTCGAGCAAAAATGCACAAATCTGTCTTGTACAAGACAGTCTGAAAGTGTCATCTTGGGAGGATCATATCTCCTTACTCAAATGGAGTTATGGAATGCTCATGTACTTTTTAAAAAGCCCTTATATGGTACAATTCATGTGTGGTCATAGTTTGTCTTGAAACTATCTGGACTTAGTTGAAAAATCCCCATGAACATTGATGTTTAAGGTTGAAACTTAGGCAGTTTTGTACTAAGTGTTAAATATTTGATTTTTCACCACTTTGATCCATTCATAACCAAAAATCCATGAAGAATTAGAGTTTCTTGTAGTTGAATCTTTTGTAGAATGTAGGAATACCTACAAATCAGGCTTTGGATCACTCAAAATGGCTTTTTGGATAAAAAGTTATGGCCATTGGAAGTTGGCACCAAAACCATCCAAACTTAGTAACTTAGAAAAATTTTCAATTTTTCAAGATTACCCCTTGTACAAGTTATCATGATTTCTTAATCAATTCTTGTTCAAATGACATTATAAATCATATCTTATGAAAATATGAGTCATAAGGATCATTTTTGCCAAACAAGTCATGTTTTGACTTTTGGCTCCGGAGCGGTTCGGAGCGGAGAAACCCTAATTCCAGAATTTTGAGGAATGCATTCTCTGAGGGTGATTTAACTTTGCAAAGGGACTCCTAGGGTTATTTTGATAACATTGAGTCATATTTTGAAGCCTTGGCTCAATCTTCTATGAAAATTTCACTTTGGAGGCCTCAGTCGACAAAAAACCCTAATTTGGTGACATTGGGTATTTCGAGGCTCATTCCACTAGAAATACTGCAACTTTGTGCTTGATTCTTGATGTGGGAGTCCTCTTGATCCTTTACGGGTGTTTGAGAGTTTGGACAAGTTGAAGATCATGTCATTTCTTGATTGATCTTTTGTCTAGATGCTCAGAGAGGGATGGAAACCCTAATTCTTGATTATAGTGAATGCTCAACTATCTATGAGGAGATTAGTGAGGCATGAAGGTACATCCATATTATGGTGATGATTTACACAATGATGGGAAATCTTGTGGTCAAAATTTGGGGTATGACACATGCCCCTTGTTAGTTTCTTGGATTGGCTGGAATTTTGGTAAAACAAAGGTTGTTCAATGTTGATGTCAAGGTGGTGATGTTGCAACATTGAGTCTTAACACTGGGCTGTGTTAAGTGTTTAAGTTGGATGTCTGATGTCACATGCGATGTTGTGACATCAGGTCTGCAGAATTAATAACATCAGGTTTAGTGATGTTGTTAAGGTTTGCGTTTTAGTTGGAATTGTGGAGAGCAGGTAGTCTCATTGGATGCGAATATCTTGGGTTAGATATTTTCTGTTACAAACAAATTTGATGCAGATTTGTAGGAGATTTAAAGGCTGAAGATTTAAGAAGATTTTGGAGAGAAAATTTGTTTTAAAAAAGATTCAGTTTTAAATAACAAATCAGGTCAGATATTGTAGCAGGTCCAAGTTCAATTAAAAGAGCTATATAAAGCGCAACAATCCTAAAGGAAAAGTAACTAAGAAAGAGAGCTAAAGACTGAGTGTCGTTTGTGTCTTCGTGTATGTTTTGTAAACCATTCGAGTGTGAATTGGTATTGTTGTTTTGAGTTGTTCTTGATCAAAGCTGTGAAGCAGAATCAAGTAGTGTTATTCAAAGTGTGTGATCTTTGAATTATATCACTGAAGTGATTTAGGGATTGAGTAGTGTTCTCATACTTAAGTGGTCTCTTAAGTAGAAGGTTCATTAAGTAGTGATTAAGTTTAGGAGATGTCAACTGGGTTGTTGAGTCTGTACATTAATACTACTAATAGTGAAATTCATCCCTGGCTTGGTAGCCCCTAGACGTAGGTAGTTAGACCGAACTGGGTGAACAATTCATTGTGTTGATTTATTGCTTGTTATTGCATTGTCCATTGTAGAGTGTGTTGTTGTGACATCGCACTTAACATCACACATCTGGTACCAGAATTTCAATTGGTATCAGAGCATGCATCCTGTCTGTCTCTGGGTGAGATCTAGGGAAGTTACTTTCTGGTGTAAAGATTGACAAAGAAGTTGGAGGATTTGTCAACAGACCCCCTATTTTGGATGGCTCGAATTAAAGGATGATCACTTTTTTGAAATCCTTGGACAGCAGGGCTTAGAAGGCTATAATTAAAGAATGGAAAGCACCTGCTGTATTTGAAAAAGATGATGCTGGGAAAGATAAAGAGGGCACCTCAAAGCTGAAGCCTGAAGAAGAATGGATCAGGGAAGAAGATGAGCTTGCCCTTGGTAATTCCAAAGCTCTAAATGCAATTTTCAATGGAGTGGATAAGAATATATTCAGGTTGATCAATACCTGTGAAGTTTCTAAGGAAGCGTGGGATATTTTGTAGGCTACACATGAAGGAACATCTAGAGTTAAGATGTCAAGACTTCAGCTTCTAACATCGAAGTTTGAAAGTCTGAAGATGAAGGAAGATGAGACTATCCATGACTTCCACATGAGTATTCTTGAGCTGTCCAATGCATCCAGTGCTCTTGGAGAAAAGATGTCAGAAGAAAAGCTTGTAAGGAAAATCCTTAGGTCCCTTCCTAAGAGGTACAAGATGAAGGTGACTGTAATTGAAGAAGCTCAAGACATCAGCAAGATGAGGGTTGATGAGCTCATTGGATCTCTTCAAACTTTTGAGCTTGGGTTGAATGAGGAAGAACCTGAGAAGAAGTCCAAGAGTATAGCTTTAGCTTCCAGTTCTGAAGAAGCCAAGAAAAAGAAAGTAGATGACTCTCAGGAGGAGCTGTCTCAGGCTATTGCTTTGCTGGGTAAACAGTTCAACAAAGTTATGAAGAGGATAAATAGGAGTTATAATCCCAATGTCAAGAACATTACCTCTGACATCAACAGATCAGGAGAACAAGGGAAGAAGTCTAAAGATGAAGAAAAATCCAGTAATGACAAAGGGATACAATGCTTTGAGTGTGAAGGGTATGGACATGTCAAGAAGGAATGTCCCACTTTTCTAAAGAAGCAGAAAGGGTTATCAGCTTCTTGGTCTGACAGTGAGAGTGAATCTGAAGAAAATTTAGCTAAACTTGTTAGAGATATGGTTGAGGTTTATGAGTCAGATGATGAGTCTTGGAATGATGAAGTTACTTATGATGAACTTGCTGTCACTTATAAAGATATTTTCATGAGAAGTGATCAAGTGTGTCTGGAAGGAGAAGAGCTGAAGAAAACCATAGTACAGTTAAAAGCTGAAAAGACTGACCTTGAAGCTGAAGTCAGTATGCTTAACTATAAGCTGGACTCTATGACCAAAACTATCAGAATGTTGAACAATGGTACTAATACGTTAGACAACATTCTTAGTATTGGGAAGATGGCTGGAGACAAATGTGGTTTGGGATTCACCAGTGATGCATGTTCTATCACCCCAAAACCAGTGATATTAAAACAGATGTTAAAACATCATGACAGAAATCCATCTAAGAAGAAATATAGATGCTCGAGGTGTCACCATTGTGGATGTTTTGGACACATTAAGGCTTATTGTTATAAGCTACACGGGTATCCACAGAAGGCTCATCAGGTTGTTCCCAAACAGAACTGTTATAAAGGAAGGCAGGTTCCCAAGCCTAAGAAGCAATGGGTCCCTAAAGTTAAGGTTACCAGCTTGATAGCTCACACTTCTTTAAGGGTTTCTACCAAAGAAGATTGGTACTTTGACAGTGGGTGTTCAAGGCACATGACTGGAGTAAAGAATCTGTTGGTAGATGTGAAGCTTCATTCTTCAGGCTATGTTACATTTGGTGATGGGTCAAAGGAGAGATCAAGGGGAGTGGTAAACTGAACTGTGTTGGGGCTCCCAAACTGGAGGATGTTCTTCTTGTTAAAGGACTTACAGCTAATTTGATTAGCATTAGTCAACTTTGCGATCAAGGATTCAAAGTAGACTTTACAAAGTCTGAATGCATTGTCAAAGATGATAAAGGAGAAGTCATTATGAAAGGAGCCAGGTCTAAGGACAACTGTTATCTCTGGGTGCCACAAGACTCAAGTTCTTCCACTTGTGTTTTTGCTAAAGAAGATGATGTCAAAATCTGGCATCAGAAGTTGGGACATCTTCTCCTAAAGGGAATGAAGAGAATCATCTCCTCAGAAGCAGTCAGAGGAATTCCCAAACTTAATATTGAGGAAGGAAAAGTGTGTGGAGACTTTCAAAAAGGGAAGCAGACAAAGATGTCTCATCCGAAGCTTCAACATGACACCACCTCCAATGTATTGGAACTACTTCATATGGACTTGATGGGACCTATGCTGGTGGAAAGTCTGGATGGAAAGAAATATGCATATGTAGTTGTGGATGACTATTCTAGGTACACCTGGGTGAGCTTCATCAAAGACAAATCAGAGGTGATTGATGTTTTTAAAGATCTTTGTCAAAGACTCCAAAGAGAAAAGGAGAGTAAGGTTATCAGAATTAGAAGTGACCATGGAAGAGAGTTTGAGAATAGCAAGTTTGAAGAATTCTGCTCTGCTGAAGGTATAAGTCATGAGTTTTTATCTCCTATTACTCCTCAGCAAAATGGAGTAGTTGAGAGGAAGAACAGAACTATCCAACAGTCTGCTAGAGCGATGATCCACGCCAAGAAACTTCCTTATCATTTCTGGGCTGAAGCCATGAATACTGCCTGCTACATTCAGAACAGGGTTACCCTGAGAAGAGGCACTTCATCCACTCTCTATGAACTATGGAAGGGAAGAAAACCTAATGTTAAATACTTTCATGTTTTTGGAAGTAGATGTTATATTCTGGCTGATAGAGAACAGAGAAGAAAATTGGATTCCAAAAGTGATGAAGGAATATTTTTGGGATACTCTACTAACAGCAGAGCATATAGGGTTTTCAACTCTAGAACCAAGGTGATGATGGAGTCAATCAATGTGGTGATTGATGATAATGACAAGCAAGGAGATGATGATGTCCTCGATGATGTTGGAACATCAGTTGGTGAAGTTGCACCAGAAGTTGAAGACAGTATTCCAACTCCTAATGTTGCTGCTGCTGAGCCTGAAACTGAGTAACCTCATAAGGATCGCTCCATCAGAGTGTAGAAGTACCACCTAAAGGAGCTCATTATAGGTGATCCAAACTCTGGAGTGAGGACTAGGTCAAGAGATGTTATAGCAAGTTCATGCTTTGTCTCCAAAATTGAGCCAAAGAATGTCAAGGAAGCATTGACTGATGAGTTTTGGATAAATACAATGCATGAAGAGCTGGAGCAATTCAAGAGGAATGAAGTATGGGAGCTTGTACCTAGGCCTGATGGAGTTAATGTGATTGGTACCAAGTCGATCTACAAGAATAAATCTGATGAACAAGGAGTGGTCACCCGAAACAAGGCCAGATTAGTTGCTCAGGGATACACTCAGGTTGAAGGAATTGATTATGATGAAACCTTTGCCCCTGTGGCAAGACTGGAATCTATCAGATTGCTCTTAGGTGTGGCTTGTAATTTCAAATTCAAGCTCTTTCAGATGGATGTTAAAAGTGCCTTCTTGAATGGTTACTTAAATGAAGAGGTATATGTTGATCAACCAAAAGGATTTATTGATCCAACATTTCCTGACCATGTGTACAAACTAAGGAAAGCTCTATATGGTTTAAAGCAAGCACCAAGAGCTTGGTATGAAAGACTTACTGAATTCCTGGTTGTGAATGGCTACAGAAAAGGAGGGATTGACAAGACCTTGTTTGTTAAAGAGGAAGGAGGAAAACTGATGATAGCTCAAATCTATGTTGATGACATAGTATTTGGAGGGATGTCGGATGCGATGGTGAAACATTTTGTGGAACAGATGCAGTCTGAATTTGAAATGAGTCTTGTTGGTGAGCTAAACTATTTTCTTGGTCTACAAGTTAGACAAATGAAGGACTCCATATTCATTTCTCAGAGCAAGTATGCAAAGAACATAGTGAAGAAGTTTGGTTTAGAAAATGCTAATCACAAGAGGACTCATGCTCCTACTCATCTAAAATTATCCAAGGATGAACATGGTGTCAGTGTGGATCAAAGTTTATATAGAAGCATGATTGGGAGTCTATTGTATCTCACAGCTAGCAGACCTGACATTGCTTTTGCTGTTGGAGTTTGTGCCAGATATCAATCTGAACCTAAGGCTAGTCACTTGAATCAAGTGAAAAGGATTTTGAAATATGTTAATGGAACTAGCGACTATGGGATGTTGTACAGTCATGGATCTGGGACTGAGTTACGGGGATATTATGATGCTGACTGGGCTGGGAGTGCAGATGATAGGAAAAGCACTTCAGGAGGATGTTTCTTCCTAGGGAACAATCTGATATCATGGTTTAGTAAAAAGCAGAACTATGTGTCTCTTTCTACTGCTGAAGCTGAGTACATAGCCGCAGGAAGTAGTTGCTCTCAACTTGTTTGGATGAAGCAGATGTTAACAGAATACAATGTCAAGCAAGATGTCATGACATTGTACTGTGATAATTTGAGTGCTATCAATATCTCTAAGAATCCTATTCAACATAGCAGAACTAAGCATATTGATATAAGGCATCATTTTATAAAAGAAATGGTTGAGGACAAAGTTGTTACATTAGAGCATGTAGCTACAGAAAAACAGTTAGCTGATATCTTCACTAAAGCATTAGATGCAAACCAATTTGAAAATTTAAGAAGTAAATTGGGAATTTGCATACATGAAGATTAATTGTGCTAGAGAGTGTATTAAGCAGTTGTATTATTTATTAGAAATTGATTTTATTCAACTGCTGATAGCATACAAGTTTGAAGTACATCAAAAGTTACAGATTATCCCATCCCCCCTGCATCTAGAAAAGCTCTCCAGTCTTCATCCCAATCATCATCAGCAGCTTGTTGTTGCACAGGAAGCTTTTTACTTGGTATCATGGTTGTTTCTGAGATTCTGCCTGTCCTTTTGGCTCCTGAAGTAGTTGCAGCTGCAGTCATTGTTTTGCTTATCTGCTGAGGTGGATCTGAAGTCGTGCTCTTCTGCTTGAAGTTCTTTGCTGCACCTTTGCTGTTTGACTGGCTCATTCTTGGTTGCTGAGTGGTGCTGCTAGTAGAAAGGCTTGTGTTTATAATGAAAAACAAAGAGCATAGTTTGTATCGACTGAACAGTCTATGTGTTGGAACTTGTGTTTTTGGGAAGCATGATGTTTGACCATGTCTTTATGTCAGAACATTGTGTTTGGTGATTGTCAAATTATGGCTAAAAAGGGGGAGAGTTAGCCTAGGTGTGTAGAGTGTACCCTATATCTGGTGTGGTGCAGATGTTGAGGGGGAGTGTGCATGTTGAACAGCTGGTTATGCTAGTTCTGGGGGAGCACCATTGTTGATTGTTGAAAATTGTAGTTGTTGAAGATGGTGCTGCAGCAGAGTTTTGTGTGAAGAAAAGTCTTTATGTATTGAAGATGCTGCTGCTTGAAGTTTCAAAAATTATTCAAGTCTATTCCGCTGCTGAAGTCTCTGAAGGTGCAGAGATTGTTTTAGCCAAAATTAGCCAAAGGGGGAGATTGTTAGTTTCTTGGATTGGCTGGAATTTTGGTAAAACAAAGGTTGTTCAATGTTGATGTCAAGGTGGTGATGTTGCAACATTGAGTCTTAACACTGGGCTGTGTTAAGTGTTTAAGTTGGATGTCTGATGTCACATGCGATGTTGTGACATCAGGTCTGCAGAATTAATAACATCAGGTTTAGTGATGTTGTTAGGGTTTGCGTTTTAGCTGGAATTATGGAGAGCGGGTAGTCTCATTGGATGCGAATATCTTGGGTTATATATTTTCTGTTACAAACAGATTTGATGCAGATTTGTAGGAGATTTAAAGGCTGAAGATTTAAGAAGATTTTGGAGAGAAAATCTGTTTTAAAAAAGATTCAGTTTTAAATAACAAATCAGGTCAGATATTGTAGCAGGTCCAAGTCCAATTAAAAGAGCTATATAAAGCGCAACAATCCTAAAGAAAAAGTAACGAAGAAAGAGAGCTAAAGACTGAGTGTCGTTTGTGTCTTCGTGTATGTTTTGTAAACCATTCGAGTGTGAATTGGTATTGTTGTTTTGAGTTATTCTTGATCAAAGCTGTGAAGCAGAATCAAGTAGTGTTATTCAAAGTGTGTGATCTTTGAATTATATCACTGAAGTGATTTAGGGATTGAGTAGTGTTCTCATACTTAAGTGGTCTCTTAAGTAGAAGGTTCATTAACTAGTGATTAAGTTTAGGAGATGTCAACTGTGTTGTTGAGTCTGTAAATTAATACTACTAATAGTGAAATTCATCCCTGGCTTGATAGCCCCCAGACGGAGGTAGTTAGACCGAACTGGGTGAACAATTCATTGTGTTGATTTATTGCTTGTTATTGCATTGTCCATTGCAGAGTGTGTTGTTGTGACATCGCACTTAACATCACACATCTGGTACCAGAATTTCACCCCTATTTAATATTCTTGGACCCGAAGGTGTGAATGGCGAAGATATTCAGACATTCGTGGTGCAAGAGGATTAAATATCGAAATACCCGAAATTTTGATTGCGGTTATGAATGGCAATTTGCTCATCCATCTTCTTTTGCTAAGAAATGTTACTTAGAAAAGGGTAAAACTTCTCGTCGATCCTGGTCTTCAGCCACGGAACTGGTCTTAGTTTCTTTTGAAATAAACTTCCCCTCGATCCTGGCCTTCTGCCATGGAAGTGGTCTCTATTTTTTTTTAAATAAACTTCCCCTCGAACCTGGTCTTCAGCCATGGAACTGGTCTCATTTGTTTTTGAAATAAACTTCCCCTCGATCCTGGCCTTCTGCCATGGAACTGGTCTCAGTTTTTTGAAATAAACTTCCCCTCGATCATGGTTTTTAGCCACGAAACTGGTCTCAGTTTCTTCTTGTCGAGTTCCTTCCTCGACAAGGAATTCTATTTGCAGCTGCTTTCATCAAACTTCTCACCGATCTATACTGGGTAGATGCCATTTGATGGAAAAATGAGGTCAGACTTGCTGGGGATACCCATTTGTCTAAGCTATAGAGGTGTGCAAACTTCTCTTTTGGAGATGCCATTTGTTGACTCTACTGGGGAAAAACGAGTCTCTTGAAAGATTGCTTTTCGCTTGGGGATATTACATCATAATTTTCTTCGAGATCTTTTTGGAGAAATGCCATGTGATGCGATCCAATTTTGAAGCGCTGATGACTTCATTAACATCGAGTTTCTTGGGGGAAAAACGATGTATTGCCAAGAGTCTTTTGTTGAGAGGCTTTCTCTGGGGATTTTCCTTAATCTGGGAAAGAGAGAAATATCATTTTCAATGGTGAAGAGTGATGTTCCAAAGGTGTCTGTCGAATGTCTTTTTGCCTTTCAGAGGTTCAAGTTATCAAAGTAGTCTAGGACTGTCTCCAATCAAGAAATAAACTGGGGGAGAGATTGTTCAGTTGATACATTTCCTGACGAGGAAAGAACTGACAACTTGATTGACAAGAGAACTTTATCACTTAGAAATGAGCATGACCAGAGCGATATTAATGCAATATGAATATGAATATGAATCAATTATGCATGATGTATGTATGTTTATGCTGATAAAACTGACGCGACATATAGACTAGTGGATGAACACGATTGGATACTCGGCCACTGCGGGGGATGAAAAGTACCACCGGTTCAAGATAGCAATCATGCCTTGCTTTAGAGAGGTAGACCCTGTGGGGAAGAGAGAATCGTCAATCGGTCTTAAGAGGTAAGAACTCTGTCGTGGATGTTAAAAGGGGTTATTATATCTGAAACTGTTGATCCTTCATTCAAGTGTACTGGTTTAGAAGGAGTACTTTGATTCTGTACTTTGAGGTTCAATCACTTTCAGAGAAGCCATCGATGTCCTTTTGATGTTCAGCAGTCAAAAGGAATTGCCATCTTTGTTTTAAAAGCAGAAAAATGTTTGACAAGCAAATTCATTTTTGTTTTATTACAAGAATTGCTGATCATGTTTAAAAATGTCATTCTATAAAGCACAAACAAACGAGAATTGCAAACAAAAGCACTATGGCTCAAATTTTATTGATATGATGGAAATCAGCTAAGCGCGTGATCCCATAGAGCATTTACAAAGTTTATAAAATGGTAATTTAAAGGGAAAGGATGTAATGCCTCAGTTTTTGTCAGTTTTAGTCCGTTTTATTTATTTGAGTCGTTTTTTATTATTCTATTATTATTTTATTTTTATTTCTGACTTTTATCTGAAAATATGTTATTTTTAGTCGAGATTATATTTTATCGGGTTTTGGGAGCGTTTGTGAGATATTTGGGTGTAGGGGTATTTTGGGCGTTTTGGATTTATTTGGTTAAGTTAAGAATAGAAAGAAAAAGAGAGAAAAATAGTAAGAAGAGAAAAGAAGAGAAAAGAAGAGAAGAGAAGAGAAAAGAAGAAAAGAGAGAAAAACTTGAGAAAGAAGAAATCAAGCAACCGATTTTTCTACACGCTATTTAATCGGGTAAGGGTGCGAAACTCGATTATGCTATGTTTGTGTATGATTATGTATGTGTTTGCTTGGATGTTTCTTGTGTTTCCATGGCTTTTGAGTTCTAGGTCGAAAATGATAAAATGATTAGGAATCGATGTTTGCGCGGTCGGAAATCGATATAATTTGCGTTGTATGATCACCATGTGTTTATGAGTCATTGCTGATAATTGTTTTGGTGTTGGAATTAATTTGGAATGAAAAATGAGGTTTTTGGAGGTTTTTAGATAGTGTAACCCGTAACAGCATTTTTCTGGTTCTGGTGTGATTCGCCAGGCGAATTGAGTATCGCCACTAGCTCGCCAGGCAAATTCGTAAGTTGCCAGGCGAAATAGGAATTACAGAAAGGGGGTAGCTTCTGTAACTCTTGTTTTTTTTTCTAGTTGGTGATTCGCCACGAGCTCGCCAAGCGAACTGCTGGCGAATGGGATTCGCGAGGTGAAATCCATGGCGAATGGGAATTCTCCAAGCGAATTATCAAGTTGCCAGGCGAATTTGGCTGTATCTCAATAAATTCTTTTCTTTGAAAAATTCATAACTTTTGATCTGTGGTTCGGTTTGAGGCGTGGTTTGATGCGTTAGAAAGCTCATAAAATGTACTTTATATTGATGATGGTTTTGAGAATTGTTGGCCGACTATATTATGTCGGAAATTAGAAAATGTGTTGTTTTGTTGTCGACTTTTGCCGTTTAATTGTGTGAACTTGATGTGTATGAGCAATATGTTGTTGGTGTGGATATTTTATGACTTGTGTACTGTTGTGTGATGAAATTGCATGAAATACATATCGTAATGATGATTGGTGGCCTTACGACAAGAAATTGCAATGTGTTGTAATTGTTGAGTTATGCATGATTATGGATGAGTAAATGTGTGCATATGAATGTCATGAGTCATTGTATGCCAAGCATCATAATATACATATTGTGAAGTCGAGTACCATGAGGGTACGAGCGACGGATAGATTCCAATGGGAATCCGCTATAACATCGTAAGCCTTAAAAATAAGAGGACTTAAAGCGATTTGATATATCGTGAGCCTTAAAAATAAGAGGACCGAAAGCGATGGTTATAGACGATCGTGTGCCCTTGTGGGGTGTGAGCGATCGGATTGTGAGCCTTATACAAAGAGGACCGAAAGCAATCCATAAACGTCGCGAGCCTTATACAAAGAGGACCGAAAGCAACGGGGAACATCGTATGCCCGACGGGGAGTTACACTAAGTAACGAGCGATGGTTCCAATAGTTCCTGAGTGAACTGGTTTTGAGATGTGATGAGTCGGTACCGCATGTGCATTGCATGGAGTCGTTGTGTCGGTCTCTGTGCATTTGCATAAATCATGGATTAATTGTGTATGGAATTGTGAATGGGACTGATGAGATGAAATATGTATATTTATGTGGTTGATGAGAGTGTTGTATATGATTGATATGCATCGGCAACGTATATATAAAATATGTGTTGTATTTGATTGTGGTGCAATTGTGGTAAAAATATTTTATATGTGCATTTTGTGTTAATATATGATTATATGCAACTGTGTTATGATTGTGTTTCTCACCCTTCTGCTGATTTATAATGCTCTATGAGGCATTGCAGATTAGAGTTGCTGGAGGTCTTTTTGTGAAGCTTTGCGTCTTCATTCTTTTGTCGGTCGGCTCTGATATGTGACGCCGGGTAGTTAAGGTGGCCGTTTGTGATTAGTTTGTATTATGTATATGTATCTTTTGAATTGTACATGTATGGTTGTATATGACAAACAAACTTTCATGATATATATATATATATATATATATATATATATGAGATTCAGTTGCAGATTTTCCGCTATTATTTTGTTTATGATTCGTGGGTGTATTACTATCTGAATTGTTGCATATCTGTATGAGCAGGTGTTGTATGTTTGTTTCAAATTGATGTGGCGTCTTCGGTCTATGCCTTGCGTGTTTTAATTATACTCTGATGAAATTTTGAATTTTCTTTAACCGCTTTAATAGCTTGGGGGGTATAGATTAGGGGTGTTACATTATGTGGTATCAGAGCCAGTCCGTGTCAGTTTCTATCAGTCCTTGTTGGTTGTTGTGTTTGGATGAGCGGGTTGTTTAACCATAGTTACTGTTATTGGAAATGAACAGAATATGGCTGGAAGGAATGACGCTGCTTTAGCTGCTGCGATGCAGGCTATGGCTCGGACTGTGCAGGGTGCACCGAATGCTGCTGGCAATGATGAGTTTCAGAAGAATAAACCACCTGTCTTCAAAGGAAGATATGATCCTGATGGTGCACAGATTTGGTTGAAAGAGATCGAAAGGATTTTCCGAGTGATGGATTGTCACGAGGATCAGAAGGTGAGACTAGGTACTTACATGTTGCTGGAAGAAGCTGATGATTGGTGGGTTGGTACCCGTCATGTGTTGGAAGCTGCAGCGGAGGAGGAGGAAGAGATCACTTGGGAGTTGTTTAGCCGGGAGTTCTTGAGGAAGTATTTTCCCGAAGATGTCAGAGGGAAGAAAGAGATAGAATTCTTGGAATTGAAATAAGGTAGTATGTCTGTTGTAGACTATACTGCTAAGTTTGTTGAGCTGGTGCAGTTTTATCCACATTATGCGGAGGCGACTGCAGAATTCTCTAAGTGTGTTAAGTTTGAAAGTGGGTTGCGCCCTGAGATTAAACAGGCTATTGGTTATCAGAGGATTCAAAGGTTTGCAGACTTGGTGGATTGTTGCAGGATTTATGAGGAGGATAGTAAGGCTCGTTCTACTCACTATAAGAGTATGACCGACCGGAAAGGGAAGCAACAGGTTCGTGGTGGTCCTTATGTGACACCAGCTGATAAAGGTAGGCAAATGGGTGCTTTTGATCGAAGGTCAAGTGGGGGAGGAATGTCTAGTCCTCTGAGGTGTTTTAGATGTGGTGATGTGGGGCATCGTCAATCTGAGTGTAGGAAGGATTTGAGGAAGTGTTCTAATTGCGGCGGTGTAGGACATGTCGTTGCTGATTGTGCAAGGAAGAATGTGTTGGTATGTTTCAACTGTGGTGAACCTGGTCATATTAGTACGAAGTGTCCGAAACCGAAGAAGGCTCAAGTTAGTGGGAAAGTCTTTGCGTTGTCAGGGACTCAGACTTCAAGTGCAGATCGTCTGATTCGAGGTACTTGTTTTATTAATAGTATGCCCTTAATTGCTATTATTGATACTGGAGCGACTCATTCATTTATTTCGTCTGAGTGCGTGAAGCGTTTGAATCTTGTGTTGTCTTTAATGGATGGTGAGATGGTTATTGATACGCCAGCAATGGGTTCAGTAACTACTTCGTTGGTTTGTTTGAGTTGTCCTTTGACCATTTGTGGTAAATATTTTGAGATGGATTTAGTGTGTTTGCCGTTGGAGGGTTTAGATGTGGTTCTGGGAATGAATTGGTTACAATTCAATAGGGTTCATATTGATTGTTATCATAAGCTAGTAAGGTTTCCTTCTCTTGAGGAAGACGAAGACTCGAGTTTCTTATCTACCAAAGAGTTGAAGAAACTTTTGGCGGAGGAAGCTCAGTTGTTCGGGTTGTTTGCATATTTGACCGTGGCTAGTCAAGTGTCGCTGGATGTGTTTCCTGTTGTGTGTGAATTTCTGGAAGTGTTTCCTGAGGATATTTCAGATGTGCCGCCAGAGAGAGAGGTGGAGTTTTCCATAGATCTAGTTCCTGGTATTAGACCTGTGTCTATGACACCTTATAGAATGTCGGCATCTGAGTTGGTTGAGTTAAAAAAGCAATTGAATGAGTTGTTGGAGAAGAGGTTTGTGAGGCCAAGTGTTTCTCCTTGGGGTCCTCCAGTTTTGTTGGTGAAAAAGAAAGATGGAAGTATGCGATTGTGTATTGATTATCGTCAGTTGAATAAGGTGACGATTAAGAATAAGTATCCTCTTCCAAGGATTGATGATCTGATAGATCAATTGGTTGGTGCTTGTGTGTTTAGTAAGATTGATTTGAGATCGGGGTATCATCAGATAAGGGTGAAAGAGGAAGATATTCAGAAGACGGCATTTAGGACACGACACGGTCATTATGAATATTCGGTAATGCCGTTCGGGGTTTCTAATGCGCCAGGTGTGTTTATGGAATACATGAATCGTATTTTTCACGAGCATTTGGATCGTTTTGTTGTGGTGTTTATTGATGATATTTTAATCTATTCTAAGTCTCGGGGGGAGCACACGGAGCATTTGCGTATTGTTTTGCAGGTTTTGAAGGAAAGGAAACTTTTTGCAAAATTGTCCAAGTGTGAGTTCTGGTTATCGGAAGTGAGTTTTCTTGGACACGTAATTTCAGGTAATGGTATTTCTGTGGATCCATCTAAAGTAGAAGCAGTTCTACAATGGGAGGCTCCGAGATCTGTTATTGAAATTCGAAGCTTTTTGGGTTTGGCTGGTTATTACCGGAGGTTTATTGAAGGTTTTTCTAAGTTGGCACTTCCATTGACCCAGTTGACTTGTAAAGAGCAAGCGTTCATTTGGGATATTCGGTGTGAGGAGAGTTTTAATGAGCTGAAAAGAAGATTGACGACAACTTCGATTTTGATTTTACCGGATCCTAATGAACCGTTTATGGTTTATTGTGATGCGTCTTTGATTGGTCTAGGTGGTGTGCTGATGCAGGAAGGTAAGGTTGTGGCTTACGCTTCAAGGCAATTGAGAGTGCATGAGAAAAATTATCCTACTCATGATCTTGAGTTAGCAGCTATGGTTTTTGTGTTAAAGATTTGGAGGCATTATCTCTACGGTGCAAGGTTCGAAGACTTTAGTGATCATAAAAGCTTGAAATATTTGTTTGATCAGAAGGAGTTAAATATGAGGCAGCGTAGATGGCTGGAATTCTTGAAGGACTACGACTTTGGCTTGAATTACCATCCTGGTAAAGCTAATGTGGTACCTGATGCGTTGAGTCAGAAATTATTGCATATGTCGGCTTTAATGGTTAACGAGTGGGAACTTTTGGAATCGTTTAGAGACTTGAGTTTGGTATGTGAAGTGACTTCGGATAGTGTGAGGTTGGGGATGCTGAAGGTTACTAATGATTTTCTGATGATGGTAAGTGAGAAACAGAAGTTGGATGTGAAATTCGTGGATTTGATGTTGGTTGGCGGAAAAGATGCGAGTAGTGATTTTGAAGTGGATGTTAATGGTGTTTTGAGGTTCCGTGGCTGAATTTGTATTCCTGATGATTCGGAGTTGAAAAGGATGATTTTGAAGGAAGGACACCGGAGTAATTTGAGTATACATCCAGGAGCGAATAAGATGTACCAAGATTTGAAGAAGATTTTCTGGTGGTCTAGATTGAAAAGAGATGTGGCTCAGTTTGTGTATGCGTGTTTGACTTGTCAGAAGTCGAAAGTTGAAAATTTGAGGCCTAGTGGTTTGTTGCAACCGTTGGATATTCCGGAGTGGAAATGGGATAGCATTTCGATGGATTTTGTAACGGGATTGCCAAACACTCAGAGAGGGCATAATGCTATTTGGGTGGTTGTAGATAGACTGACTAAATCGGCTCATTTCATTCCGATTGATATCAATTTTTCTTTGGAGCGGTTAGCTGAGATTTACATCAGTGTGATTGTGAAGTTGCATGGGGTTCCGTTAAGTATTGTTTCTGATCGAGATCCAAGGTTTACCTCGAGATTTTAGGAAAGTTTGCATAAGGCTTTGGGTTCTAAATTGAGATTGAGTTCGACTTATCATCCGCAGACGGATGGTCAGACGGAGAGGACGATTCAGTCTTTGGAAGATTTGTTGCGAGCGTGTGTTCTTAAACAAGGTGGTATGTGGGATAGTTATCTTGCATTGATCGAATTCACGTATAACAACAGTTTTCATTCTAGTATTGGAATGGCACCGTTTGAAGCATTATATGGACGAAGGTGTCGAACACCGTTGTGTTGGCACGAATCTGGTGAGAGAACGGTGGTAGGACCGAAGTTGGTGCAGCAGACTACAGATAAGGTGAAGTTTATTCGTGAGAAGATGAAAGCTTCCCAGAGTAGACAAAAAAGTTATCATGATCAGAGACAGAAGGATCTTGAGTTTCAAGAGGGCGATCATGTATTTTTGAGGGTTACGCCGGTAACGGGTGTTGGTCGTGCATTGAAATCGAAGAAACTTACTTCTCGGTTTATTGGTCCTTACCAGATATCCGCGAGAGTTGGTACTGGGGCGTATCGGGTGGCGTTTCCGCCGGATCTGTCGAATTTGCACGATGTGTTTCATGTTTCACAGTTGCGGAAGTATGTTCCGGATCCGTCACATGTGATTCCGATGGATGAGGTTGAGGTAAGGGAGAACCTTACGGTTGAGGCTTTACCAGTTAGGATTTTGGATCGCGAAGTGAAGCGGTTGAGGGGCAAGGATATTGCACTGGTGAAGGTAGCGTGGGGAGGCGGTGCTGAGGACAATTTGACTTGGGAGTTGGAGAGTCGGATGCGGGAGTCGTATCCAGAGTTATTCGTCTCAAGTATATTTTCGAGGACGAAAATTTCTAAGTGGGGGAGAGTTGTAACGCCCCAGTTTTTGTCAGTTTTAGTCCGTTTTATTTATTTGAGTCGTTTTTGATTATTCTATTATTATTTTATTTTTATTTCTGACTTTTATCTAAAAATATGTTATTTTTAGTCGAGATTATATTTTATCGGGTTTTGGGAGTGTTTGTGAGATATTTGGGTGTAGGGGTATTTTGGGCGTTTTGGATTTATTTGGTTAAGTTAAGAATAGAAAGAAAAAGAGAGAAAAATAGTAAGAAGAGAAAAGAAGAGAAAAGAAGAGAAGAGAAGAGAAAAGAAGAAAAGAGAGAAAAACTTGAGAAAGAAGAAATCAAGCAACCGATTTTTTTACACGCTATTTAATCGGGTAAGGGTGCGAAACTCGATTATTCTATGTTTGTGTATGATTATGTATGTGTTTGCTTGGATGTTTCTTGTCTTTCCATGGCTTTTGAGTTCTAGGTCGAAAATGATAAAATGATTAGGAATCGATGTTTGCGCGGTCGGAAATCGATATAATTTGCGTTGTATGATCACCATGTGTTTATGAGTCATTGCTGATAATTGTTTTGGTGTTGGAATTGATTTGGAATGAAAAATGAGGTTTTTGGATAGTGTAACCCGTAACAGCATTTTTCTGGTTCTGGTGTGATTCGCCAGGCGAATTTGGGATTCGCCAGGCGAATTGAGTATTGCCACTAGCTCGCCAGGCGAACTGCTGGCGAATGGATTTCGCCAGGCGAATTCGTAAGTCGCCAGGCGAAATAGGAATTACAGAAAGGGGGTAGCTTCTGTAACTCTTGTTTTTTTTTTCTAGTTGGTGATTCGCCACGAGCTCGCCAGGCGAACTGCTGGCGAGTGGGATTCACGAGGCGAAATCCATGGCGAATGGCTGGCGAATGGGAATTCGCCAGGCGAATTTGGCTGTATCTCAATAAATTCTTTTCTTTGAAAAATTCATAACTTTTGATCTGTGGTTCGGTTTGAGGCGTGGTTTGATGCGTTAGAAAGCTCATAAAATGTACTTTATATTGATGATGGTTTTGAGAATTGTTGGCCGATTATATTGTGTCGGAAATTAGAAAATGTGTTGTTTTGTTGTCGGCTTTTGTCGTTTAATTGTATGAACTTGATGTGTATGTGCAATATGTTATTGGTGTGGATATTTTATGATTTGTGTACTGTTGAGTGATGAAATTGCATGAAATACATATCGTAATGATGATTGGTGGCCTTACGACAAGAAATTGCAATGTGTTGTAATTGTTGAGTTATGCATGATTATGGATGAGTAAATGTGTGCATATGAATGTCATGAGTCATTGTATGCCAAGCATCATAATATGCATATTGTGAAGTCGAGTACCATGAGGGTACGAGCGACGGATAGATTCCAATGGGAATCCGCTATAACATCGTGAGCCTTAAAAATAAGAGGACTTAAAGCGATTTGATATATCGTGAGCCTTAAAAATAAGAGGACCGAAAGTGATGGTTATAGACGATCGTGTGCCCTTGTGGGGTGTGAGCGATCGGATTGTGAGACTTATACAAAGAGGACCGAAAGCAATCCATAAACGTCGTGAGCCTTATACAAAGAGGACCGAAAGCGACGGGGAACATCGTATGCCCAACGGAAAGTTACACCAAGTAACGAGCGATGGTTCCAATAGTTCCTGAGTGAACTGGTTCTGAGATGTGATGAATCGGTACCGCATGTGCATTGCATGGAGTTGTTGTGTCGGTCTATGTGCATTTGCATAAATCATGGATTAATTGTGTATGGAATTGTGAATGGGACTGATGAGATGAAATATGTATATTTATGTGGTTGATGAGAGTGTTGTATATGATTGATATGCATCGGCGACGTATATATAGAATATGTGTTGTATTTGATTGTGGTGCAATTGTGGTAAAAATATTTTATATGTGCATTTTGTGTTAATATATGATTATATGCAACTGTGTTATGATTGTGTTTCTCACCCTTCTGCTGTTTTATAATGCTCTATGAGGCATTGCAGATTAGAGTTGCTGGAGGTCTTTTTGTGAAGCTTTGCGTCTTCATTCTTTTGTCGGTCGGCTCTGATATGTGACGCCAGGTAGTTAAGGTGGCCGTTTGTGATTAGTTTGTATTATGTATATGTATCTTTTGAATTGTACATGTATGGTTGTATATGACAAACAAACTTTCATGATATATATATATATATATATATTATGAGATTCAGTTGTAGATTTTCCGCTATTATTCTGTTTCTGATTCGTGGGTGTATTACTACCTGAATTGTTGCATATCTGTATAAGCAGGTGTTGTATGTTTGTTTCAAATTGATGTGACGTCTCCGGTATATGCCGTGCGTGTTTTAATTATACTCTGATGAAATTTTGAATTTTCTTTTACCGCTTTAATAGCTTGGGGGGGTATAGATTAGGGGTGTTACATTAAGTGGTATCAGAGCCAGTCCGTGTTAGTTTGTGTCAGTCCTTGTTGGTTGTTGTGTTTGGATGAGCGGGTTGTTTAACCATAGTTGCTGTTATTGGAAATGAACAGAATATGGCTGGAAGGAAAGACGCTGCTTTAGCTGCTGCGATGCAGGCTATGGCTCGGGCTGTGCAGGGTGCACCGAATACTGCTGGCAATGATGAGTTTCAGAAGAATAAACCACCTGTCTTCAAAGGAAGATATGATCCTGATGGTGCACAAATTTGGTTGAAAGAGATCGAAAGGATTTTCCGAGTGATGGATTGTGATGAGGATCAGAAGGTGAGACTAGGTACTCACATGTTGCTGGAAGAAGCTGATGATTGGTGGGTTGGTACCCGTCATGTGTTGGAAGCTGCAGCGGAGGAGGAGGAAGAGATCACTTGGGAGTTATTTAGCCGGGAGTTCTTGAGGAAGTATTTTCCCGAAGATGTCAGAGGGAAGAAAGAGATAGAATTCTTGGAATTGAAATAAGGTAGTATGTCTGTTGTAGACTATACTGCTATGTTTGTTGAGCTGGTGCAGTTTTATCCATATTATGCGGAGGCGACTACGGAATTCTCTAAGTGTGTTAAATTTGAAAGTGGGTTGCGCCCTGAGAATAAACAGGCTATTGGTTATCAGTGGATTCAAAGGTTTGCAGACTTGGTGGATTGTTGCAGGATTTATGAGGAGGATAGTAAGGCTCGTTCTACTCACTATAAGAGTATGACCGACCGGCAAGGGAAGCAACAGGTTCGTGGTGGTCCTTATGTGACACCAGCTAATAAAGGTAGGCAAAGGGGTGCTTTTGATCGAAGGTCAAGTGGGGGAGGAATGTCTAGTCCTCTGAGGTGTTTTAGATGTGGTGATGTGGGGCATCGTCAGTCTGAGTGTAGGAAGGATTTAAGGAAGTGTTCTAATTGCGGCGGTGTAGGGCATGTGGTTGCTGATTGTGCAAGGAAGAATGTATTGGTATGTTTCAACTGTGGTGAACCTGGTCATATTAGTACGAAGTGTCCGAAACCGAAGAAGGCTCAAGTTAGTGGGAAAGTCTTTGCGTTGTCAGGGACTCAGACTTCAAGTGCAGATCGTCTGATTCGAGGTACTTGTTTTATTAATAGTATGCCCTTAATTGCTATTATTGATACTGGAGCGACTCATTCGTTTATTTCGTCTGAGTGCGTGAAGCGTTTGAATCTTGTGTTGTCTTTAATGGATGGTGAGATGGTTATTGATACGCCAGCAATGGGTTCAGTAACTACTTCGTTGGTTTGTTTGAGTTGTCCTTTGACCATTTGTGGTAAAGATTTTGAGATGGATTTAGTGTGTTTGCCATTGGAGGGTTTAGATGTGGTTCTGGGAATGAATTGGTTGCAATTCAATAGGGTTCATATTGATTGTTATCATAAGCTAGTAAGGTTTCCTTCTCTTGAGGAAGACGAAGACTCGAGTTTCTTATCTACCAAAGAGTTGAAGAAACTTTTGGCGGAGGAAGCTCAGTTGTTCGGGTTGTTTGCATCTTTGACCGTGGCTAGTCAAGTGTCGCTGGATGTGTTTCCTGTTGTGTGTGAATTTCCAGAAGTGTTTCCTGAGGATATTTCAGATGTGCCGCCAGAGAGAGAGGTGGAGTTTTCCATAGATCTAGTTCCTGGTACTAGACCTGTGTCTATGACACCTTATAGAATGTCGGCATCTGAGTTGGTTGAGTTAAAAAAGCAATTGAATGAGTTGTTGGAGAAGAGGTTTGTGAGGCCAAGTGTTTCTCCTTGGGGTGCTCCAGTTTTGTTGGTGAAAAAGAAAGATGGAAGTATGCGATTGTGTATTGATTATCGTCAGTTGAATAAGGTGACGATTAAGAATAAGTATCCTCTTCCAAGGATTGATGATCTGATGGATCAGTTGGTTGGTGCTTGTGTGTTTAGTAAGATTGATTTGAGATCGGGGTATCATCAGATAAGGGTGAAAGAGGAAGATATTCAGAAGACGGCTTTTAGGACACGATACGGTCATTATGAATATTCGGTGATGCCGTTCGGGGTTTCTAATGCGCCAGGTGTGTTTATGGAATACATGAATCGTATTTTTCACGAGCATTTGGATCGTTTTGTTGTGGTGTTTATTGATGATATTTTAATCTATTCTAAGTCTCGGGGGGAGCACGCGGAGCATTTGCGTATTGTTTTGCAGGTTTTGAAGGAAAGGAAACTTTTTGCAAAATTGTCCAAGTGTGAGTTCTGGTTATCGGAAGTGAGTTTTCTTGGACACGTAATTTCAGGTAATGGTATTTCTGTGGATCCATCTAAAGTAGAAGCAGTTCTACAATGGGAGGCTCCGAGATCTGTTACTTAAATTCGAATCTTTTTGGGTTTGGCTGGTTATTACCGGAGGTTTATTGAAGGTTTTTCTAAGTTGGCACTTCCATTGACCCAGTTGACTTGTAAAGAGCAAGCGTTCATTTGGGATATTCGGTGTGAGGAGAGTTTTAATGAGCTGAAAAGAAGATTGACGACAACTCCAATTTTGATTTTACCGGATCCTAATGAATCGTTCGTGGTTTATTGTGATGCGTCTTTGATTGGTCTAGTTGGTGTGCTGATGCAGGAAGGTAAGGTTGTGGCTTATGCTTCAAGGCAATTGAGAGTGCATGAGAAAAATTATCCTACTCATGATCTTGAGTTAGCGGCTGTGGTTTTTGTGTTAAAGATTTGGAGGCATTATCTCTACGGTGCAAGGTTCGAAGTCTTTAGTGATCATAAAAGCTTGAAATATTTGTTTGATCAGAAGGAGTTAAATATGAGGCAACGTAGATGGTTGGAATTCTTGAAGGACTACGACTTTGGCTTGAATTACCATCCTGGTAAAGCTAATGTGGTAGCTGATGCGTTGAGTCGGAAATCATTGCATATGTTGGCTTTAATGGTTAAGGAGTGGGATCTTTTGGAATCGTTTAGAGACTTGAGTTTGGTATGTGAAGTGACTTCGGATAGTGTGAGGCTGGGGATGCTGAAGGTTACTAATGATTTTCTGATGATGGTAAGTGAGAAACAGAAGTTGGATGTGAAATTCGTGGATTTGATGTTGGTTGGCGGAAAAGATGCGAGTAGTGATTTTGAAGTGGATGTTAATGGTGTTTTGAGGTTCCGTGGCCGAATTTGTATTCCTGATGATTCAGAGTTGAAAATGATGATTTTGGAGGAAGGACACCGGAGTAATTTGAGTATACATCCGGGAGCGAATAAGATGTACCAAGATTTGAAGAAGATTTTCTGGTGGTCTGGATTGAAAAAAGATGTGGCTCAGTTTGTGTATGCGTGTTTGACTTGTTAGAAGTCGAAAGTTGAAAATTTGAGGCCTAGTGGTTTGTTGCAACCGTTGGATATTCCGGAGTGGAAATGGGATAGCATTTCGATGGATTTTGTAACGGGATTGCCAAACATTCAGAGAGGGCATAATGCTATTTGGGTGGTTGTAGATAGACTGACTAAATCGGCTTATTTCATTCCGATTGATATCAGTTTTTCTTTGGAGCGGTTAGCTGAGATTTACATCAGTGTGATTGTGAAGTTGCATGGGGTTCCGTTAAGTATTGTTTATGATCGAGATCCAAGGTTTACCTCGAGATTTTGGGAAAGTTTGCATAATGCTTTGGGTTCTAAATTGAGATTGAGTTCGGCTTATCATCCGCAGACGGATGGTCAGACGGAGAGGACGATTCAGTCTTTGGAAGATTTGTTGCGAGTGTGTGTTCTTGAACAAGGTGGTATGTGGGATAGTTATCTTGCATTGATCGAATTCACGTATAACAACAGTTTTCATTCTAGTATTGGAATGGCACCGTTTGAAGCATTATATGGACGAAGGTGTCGAACACCATTGTGTTGGCACAAATCTGGTGAGAGAACGGTGGTAGGACCGGAGTTGGTGCAGCAGACTACAGATAAGGTGAAGTTTATTCGTGAGAAGATGAAAGCTTCCCAGAGTAGACAAAAAAGTTATCATGATCGGAGACAGAAGGATCTTGAGTTTCAAGAGGGCGATCATGTATTTTTGAGGGTTACGCCGGTAACGGGTGTTGGTCGTGCATTGAAATCGAAGAAACTTACTTCTCGGTTTATTGGTCCTTACCAGATATCCGCGAGAGTTGGTACTGGGGCGTATCGGGTGGCGTTTCCGCCGGATCTGTCGAATTTGCACGATGTGTTTCATGTTTCACAGTTGCGGAAGTATGTTCCGGATCCGTCACATGTGATTCCGATGGATGAGGTTGAGGTAAGGGAGAACCTTACGGTTGAGGCTTTACCAGTTAGGATTTTGGATCGCGAAGTGAAGCGGTTGAGGGGCAAGGATATTGCACTGGTGAAGGTAGCGTGGGGAGGCGCTGCTGAGGGCAATTTGACTTGGGAGTTGGAGAGTCGGATGCGGGAGTCGTATCCAGAGTTGTTCGTCTCAGGTATATTTTCGAGGACGAAAATTTCTAAGTGGGGGAGAGTTGTAACGCCCCAGTTTTTGTCAGTTTTAGTCCGTTTTATTTATTTGAGTCGTTTTTTATTATTCTATTATTATTTTATTTTTATTTCTGACTTTTATCTGAAAATATGTTATTTTTAGTCGAGATTATATTTTATCGGGTTTTGGGAGCGTTTGTGAGATATTTGGGTGTAGGGGTATTTTGGGCGTTTTGGATTTATTTGGTTAAGTTAAGAATAGAAAGAAAAAGAGAGAAAAATAGTAAGAAGAGAAAAGAAGAGAAGAGAAGAGAAAAGAAGAAAAGAGAGAAAAACTTGAGAAAGAAGAAATCAAGCAACCGATTTTTCTACACGCTATTTAATCGGGTAAGGGTGCGAAACTCGATTATGCTATGTTTGTGTATGATTATGTATGTGTTGGCTTGGATGTTTCTTGTCTTTCCATGGCTTTTGAGTTCTAGGTCGAAAATGATAAAATGATTAGGAATCGATGTTTGCGCGGTCGGAAATCGATATAATTTGCGTTGTATGATCACCATGTGTTTATGAGTCATTGCTGATAATTGTTTTGGTGTTGGAATTGATTTGGAATGAAAAATGAGGTTTTTGGATAGTGTAACCCGTAACAGCATTTTTCTGGTTCTGGTGTGATTCGCCAGGCGAATTTGGGATTCGCCAGGCGAATTCAGTATCGCCACTAGCTCGCCAGGCGAACTGCTGGCGAATGGGATTCGCCAGGCGAATTCGTAAGTTGCCAGGCGAAATAGGAATTACAGAAAGGGGGTAGCTTCTGTAACTCTTGTTTTTTTTTCTAGTTGGTGATTCGCCACGAGCTCGCCAGGCGAACTGCTGGCGAATGGGATTCGCGAGGCAAAATCCATGGCGAATGGGAATTCGCCAGGCGAATTTGGCTGTATCTCAATAAATTCTTTTCTTTGAAAAATTCATAACTTTTGATCCGTGGTTCGGTTTGAGGCGTGGTTTGATGCGTTAGAAAGCTCATAAAATATACTTTATATTGATGATGTTTTTGAGAATTGTTGGCCGATTATATTAAGTCGGAAATTAGAAAATGTGTTGTTTTGTTGTCGACCTTTGCCGTTTAATAGTGTGAACTTGATGTGTATGTGCAATATGTTGTTGGTGTGGATATTTTATGACTTGTGTACTGTTGAGTGATGAAATTGCATGAAATACATATCGTAATGATGATTGGTGGCCTTACGACAAGAAATTGCAATGTGTTGTAATTGTTGAGTTATGCATGATTATGGATGAGTAAATGTGTGCATATGAATGTCATGAGTCATTGTATGCCAAGCATCATAATATGCATATTGTGAAGTCGAGTACCATGAGGGTACGAGCGACGGATAGATTCCACTGGGAATCCGCTATAACATCGTGAGCCTTAAAAATAAGAGGACTTAAAGCGATTTGATATATCGTGAGCCTTAAAAATAAGAGGACCGAAAGCGATGGTTATAGACGATTGTGTGCCCTTGTGGGGTGTGAGCGATCGGATTGTGAGCCTTATACAAAGAGGACCGAAAGCGACGGGGAACATCGTATGCCCGACGGGGAGTTACACTAAGTAACGAGCGATGGTTCCAATAGTTCCATAGTGAACTGGTTCTGAGATGTGATGAGTCGGTACCGCATGTGCATTGCATGGAGTCGTTGTGTCGATCTCTGTGCATTTGCATAAATCATGGATTAATTGTGTATGGAATTGTGAATGGGACTGATGAGATGAAATATGTATATTTATGTGGTTGATGAGAGTGTTGTATATGATTGATATGCATCGGCGACGTATATATAGAATATGTGTTGTATTTGATTGTGGTGCAATTGTGGTAAAAATATTTTATATGTGCATTTTGTGTTAATATATGATTATATGCAACTGTGTTATGATTGTGTTTCTCACCCTTCTGCTGTTTTATAATGCTCTATGAGGCATTGCAGATTAGAGTTTCTAGAGGTCTTTTTGTGAAGCTTTGCGTCTTCATTCTTTTGTCGGTCGGCTCTGATATGTGACGCCGGGTAGTTAGGGTGGCCGTTTGTGATTAGTTTGTATTATGTATATGTATCTTTTGAATTGTACATGTATGGTTGTATATGACAAACAAACTTTCATGATATATATATATATATATATATATATATATATATATATATGAGATTCAGTTGCAGATTTTCCGCTATTATTCTGTTTCTGATTCGTGGGTGTATTACTACCTGAATTGTTGCATATCTGTATAAGCAGGTGTTGTATGTTTGTTTCAAATTGATGTGGCATCTCCGGTCTATGTCGTGCGTGTTTTAATTATACTCTGATGAAATTTTGAATTTTCTTTTACCGCTTTAATAGCTTGGGGGGTATAGATTAGGGGTGTTACAAAGGACCTACATTGAAACATAATGACCGTTATCCTTCTACCAACTTTGAATTCTGGACATCTTGAGCTTCTGTCGAAGATGAACTTGACTGAAGTTTCCTGATGGATGGCATTACTGCTGGGAATTTAACCTTGTCGGACATAGTTACTTGGCATGAATCCCTAACTTTTGTCTGTATTGTCACTTTTGAGGTTTCCAATCCATCAGGATGATTTTTGCTTTTGTCTCTAAATTTTTCCTGGACCGCCCTTTCGGGTTTTAAATCCATCGAGGCGTTTTTTTTTATAGGCGAAGTATTTCTTGACTACATCAACATTCATGGGGTAGGTAAACTCCTCTCCATCCATGGTTACGAGTCTCAAGGCGCCGCCTGAGAAGGCTTTCTTGACCACATAGGGGCCGTCATAATTCGGAGTCCATTTGCCCCGGGAATCATTAAGAAATGATTGTATCTTCTTGAGCACGAGGTATCCTTTCCTGAAGACGCGAGGTCGGACCTTTTTGTCGAACGCCTTCTTCATTCTTTGCTGATACAACTGACCATGGCACATAGCCGTTATTCGCTTTTCTTCGATCAGATTCAGTTCATCGTGCTTGCTTTGACACCATTCAGCTTCTGTTAGCTTAGCTTCCATCAATACCCGGATTGATGGGATTTCTACTTCTATGGGGAGCACTGCTTCCATGCCATATACTAGAGAGAAAGGGGTTGCCCCTGTTGAGGTGCAAACAGATGTACGATAACCGTGAAGAGCAAAGGGTAGCATCTTATGCCAGTTTTTGTAGGTTATAACCATCTTTTAAATGATCTTTTTGATGTTCTTCTTAGCCGCTTCTACCGCCCCGTTCATCTTGGGTCAGTACGCAGATGAGTTATGGTGTTCGATCTTGAACTCAACACACAACTCTTTCATCATCTTATTGTTCAAGTTAGATCCATTATCTGTAATGATCTGGCTTAGAACACCATAACGGCAGATGAGATTGTTTTTTATGAATCAGACCACCACTTGTCGGGTTATATTGGCGTATGACACTGCTTCAACCCACTTGGTGAAGTAGTCAATGGCTACCAGGATGAACCGATGTCCGTTCGAAGCTTTGGGTTCAATCATGCCAATCATGTCGATTCCCCATATAGAAAAAGGCCATGGAGAAGAAAGAACTTTGAGATGCGTAGGAGGTACATGGATTTTGTCAGCGTATATTTGACACTTGTGACACCACCTCATGTACTTGTAGCAATCGGATTCCATTGTCAACCAATAACATCCCGCTCTCAGAATTTTTCTTGCCATCGTGTGTCCATTGGCATGAGTGCCAAAGGGTCCTTCGTGAATCTCTTTCATCAACATGTTTGCTTCTTGTCTGTCTACGCATCTGAGCAAAACCATGTCGAAGTTTCTCTTATAGAGTGTATCACCGCTCAGGAAAAAGTTTCCAGCCAGTCTTTTGATTGTTTTCCTGTCTTTTCTTGATGCCCCAGGCGGGTATTCCTGTTTTTGTAGGAAGCACTTGATATCGTGATACCAGGGTTTGTCATCTATGGCTGCTTCAATTGTGAAAATGTAGGCGGGCCTTTCAAGGCACATTATGTCAATCTTAGGTACGTCGTTCCTTTGACCTATACTAATCATGGAAGAGAGAGTGGCTAGTGCATCAGCCATGTGATTGTCTTCACGTGGAATATGATGAAACTCGATTCTATTAAAGAATAGTAACAACCTTCTCACGTAATCTTTGTAGGGAATTAATCCTGATTGGTATGTGTTCCAGTCTCCTTTGATCTGATAGATACCAAGGGCTGAGTCTCCATACACATCTAAGTTCTTATTCCTTAAGTCGATAGCTTCTTCGAGACCCATGATACAAGCTTCATAATCGGCCTCGTTGTTTGTGCATTTGAATGTTAATCTGGAAGTGAAAGGAATATGGGTACCCTGAGGTGTTACGATAATTGCCCCAATTACGTTTCCATAAATGTTGACAGCTCCATCAAATATTAGTCCCCATTGGGATCCTAGTTCTGGCCCTTTACTGGGTAGCAGTTCATCACAATCTTTCATTTTTAAGTACATGACATCTTCGTCTGGGAAGTCAAATCCGACTGATTCCTGATCGTCAATCGGTTGATGAGCCAAATAATCGGCTAAAATACTCCCTTTGACGGTTTTTTGAGCATGGTACTCGATGTCATATTCTGATAACAACATCTTCCAACGGGCGATCCTTCCCGTGAGAGTAGGATTTTCAAAGACGTACTTGATTGGGTCCATTTCAGATATTAACCAAGTAGTGTGACAAATCATGTACTGGCGAAGACGTTTGGCTCCCCAAGCTAGAGTACAACAAGTTTTCTCGAGCATAGTGTATCGCGTCTCACAGTCAGTGAATTTCTTGCTTAAGTAGTAGATGGCAGACTCCTTTCTTTTTGTTTTATCTTGTTGGCCGAGTACACAATCCATAGAGTCTTCCAAGACTGTTAGGTAGATGATCAGTGGTCTTCCTTCCACTGGAGGTGACAGAATCGGTGGATTCAACAGATATCCTTTGATACTGTTGAAAGCTTTTTGGCAATCTTCTGTCCAGACACACCTTCGATTCTTTCTGAGTAGTTTGAAGATTGGCGTGCAGGTTGCGGTCATGAGGGATATGAATCTTGAGATGTAATTCAGACGTCCCAAAAATCCTCTGACCTATTTTTCAGTCTTTGGTGAGCCATTTCTTGAATAGCCTTGACCTTGTCTGGATCAACCTCAATTCCTTTCTGGCTGATGATAAACCCTAAAAGTTTTCCTGAGCAGACACCAAATGTGCACTTATTGGGATTCAAGCGGAGTCTGTATTTTCTTAGACGCTCGAATAACCTTGACAGGTGTGTCACATGCTCTTCTTCTGTTTTAGATTTGGCAATCATGTCATCAACATACGCTTTGATTTCTTTGTGCATCATGTCGTAAAACAGAGTTGTCATGGCCCTTTGATAGGTTGCCCCGGCGTTCTTTAAACCGAACAACATTACCTTGTAACAAAAGCTGCCCCATGGGGTGATGAATGAAGTTTTCTCCATGTCTTCCAGCGCCATTTTGATTTGATTATAGCCCGAGAATCCATCCATGAAGGAGAAGACTTTGAACTTTGTTGTACTGTCTACCAGCATGTCTATGTGTGGCAAAGGGAAGTCATCCTTTGGACTTGCTCTGTTCAGATCCCTGTAGTCTACACACATTCTGACTTTTCCGTCCTTTTTTAGAATTGGCACTATGTTAGCTAGCCATTAAGGATATTCTGAGGTGGCGAGGAAACCTGCGTCATTCTGTTTATGTACTTCCTCTTTAATTTTGATGGCCATATCTGGATGAGTCCGTCTCAGTCTTTGTTTTACTGGAGGACATTCCGCTTTTAGCGGTAAATGATGTTCCATGATGTTGGTATCCAACCCTGGCATGTCCTGGTAGGACCAAGCAAACACATTTGGAAACTCTTTGAGAAGTTTTATCAAGTTTTCTCTGACATTTGGATTAAGCAGTGCTCCAATCTTAACTTATTTCTTTTCTTCCTCTGAACCCCAAATTGACCATTTCCAACGGCTCTTTGTGAGGCTCAATAGACCTTTCCTCTTGTCTGAGTAATCGGAAGATCTCTGTTGGAATTTCTGCGTCCTCTTCTTCTTCAGCTTCAAATACCGAGAATTCAAAGTTGGGAGAAGGCATTGGATCGTATGTTTTGATGGGGTTTAAAACAAGGAATTTGCATGACACGATGATTCATTTTTTAGCAAAGATAGAGAGAATGCAAGAGTGTGTGTAGTGTAATTTTTTCTGAAAAATACTTGTTTTTATTTTGGGTTGTTTTAGGATTACCATTTTCTGAAAAACGAAAAGTGAAAACAACAATAAATGCGGGAATGACAGAATGACATTATTTATTTATGATTTGTCGATTCTTGAAATACACCCCTATAAAACAAAACTCTACGCTTTGGGCGAAACGAAGAGGGACATTTATAGAAAAGTGAGCCCTGTAAAAACATCCGTTTCACCTAGGCAATGTGAAAGGTTAAAACAAAGATGGTAATTACTTAGACTTATGGACGACTTTCAGGACATCGACAACAACCCATTGGCGACGAACACCTCGGTGAATCACAAAGTCTGGTACCTTCTTTTTTGGTTTATCCTCAGAAATGACACTGATTTCTAGCGGAGTAGGATCATTGGAGTTTCCTCCCAAGCAGAGTTGTCATAAACGAACTCTTATGTTGTATCTTCCTTAGTGTTTTCACTCTCAAGAGGATCTCCCCATCCAATTGGATGGATGTCCTTGTATCTGATGCGAGAGCTCTTAGGAGTAGTATATTTGACTAAGAAGTCGTACTTGCCACTCGGCTGTCCTAAGGTGTCCCATACTTCCGTGGGAGTGGACAAGTCATCTTCCTCATTGAAGTTGACCTCAGAAAAATCAAAGTTGATGAACCCTTGTCCTGCAATCTTAGCAGATTCATCATTGTGTTGGATATTTTCTAGATGTCCTGAGTAATGATCCCATGGCTTGGTGGGGACGTGAGTATTCTTTTCAATATTAATCAACTGATAGGTATCGTTGGGCTGACTCTTTTGCCCCAAGCATTCTGTGTATGGCTTCTAGATAGGCAAGTCATCTATGGGATCATAATGATCTTGATCGAAGTTATCCTTCATTAGCTCATCTTCTAATGAGTTAGATGGAGCACGACATCCCTCAGGATCACAATCTCCACAGATCATCCAGATGTCTGACCTTGGTATATATCTCGGGTTCTGCTTTGGAAAGCAGAATGGCAGATGCGCTTCTTCCTGAGACATATAACCGTTTTCGTTGAGATAAGATTTCCATCCTTCGTTCGTATCAATGGAATCACTCTTGTTGATGGTGTGTACTTCTTGAGTCACTGGGTGGAGAAAGCCTCCCCTATGGAAGAAGTTTTGAATGGGATGAAAACTTTCATCTTTCTTGGCAGTATGTGTACAGGTTGAAGAGAAACCAAGACCTTTCTTTGTCTTGTTATCTATAGGAATTACAAGTTGTCCCCATCCTTTTGCGTTGTTATTCTTGATTACTTCGAAAGCATCTTTGTATGAGAGAATCGATGTCCCTTTTTCTGATCGATTCTCATTGCTCACCGAGAGTGCTTGGAACTGAGTTCCAACAACTTCCTACAGTTCTACACAGGAGAATGATGATAAGTTGCTCACTATTAAGGCCTGCTCTCTGCATACCATGACTAACTTGTCATTCTTAATGAACTTCAGCTTTTGGTGAAGTGTCTAAGTGACTGCCCCAGTTTCGTGTATCCAAGGTCTTCCTAATAAACAGTTGTATGCTGCCCGGATGTCCATGACCTGGAAAATGACTTGGAAAGTGTAAGGACCGATGGTTATGGGAAGACCGACTTCGTCGATAACTTTTTTTCTAGATCTGTCAAAGGCTTTGACGATGACCTCACTGCCTCTTATCGGAGATCCTTGAAATGATAGTCGCATCAGAGTCGATTTTGGCATAACATTCAAAGACGATCATGTGTCCACCAGTACGCTGGCTAAAGCATCGTCCTGACAATTGACTGTAATGTTAAGCGTCATATTGTGATTTTTGCCTTCTTCCGGCAGTTCTTCATCACTGAATCCTAAGTTTTTGCAGGAAGTGATGTTGGAAATGATGATTTCAAACTGTTCTATCGTTACATCTTGTTCTACGAAAGCTTGCTCCAAGACTTTCTACAGAGCTTCCCTGTGAGCTTCGGAACTAAGCAGGAGAGTTAGCACAAGGATTCTAGATGGAGTTTGCAACAGTTGGTCCACAATGTTGTACTCGCTTTTCTGGATGAGCTTCAGCATCTCATCATTGTTCTTTATAAGTTCTGGACTACCAGATTGACCGACTTGTTTATTGGGAAATTCTGTTTGAGGTTCCTTCTCTTTAGTAAGTTCTCCAACTCCTCTGTTGAAGATCCGACCGCTTCGTGTAATTCGACTGATGTCGGCAATGTTCACGACGGAGGGTAATGGAGTTTCCTTTCCATTTTCAAGGGTCGTTGTACCGTACTTGTAAGGGATAGATTTTTCCGATTTGTACAGTATTGGACCTAGCAAGTAGATAACCACATGAGCTTTTTGATTTCTCTGATCGTTATAGGCAACCTCGATTAGTTCCTGATTGGGAATTTTTCTACTATCAAGAGGGA
This sequence comes from Lathyrus tuberosus, assembly GCA_022829125.1. Lineage (NCBI taxonomy): Eukaryota > Viridiplantae > Streptophyta > Magnoliopsida > Fabales > Fabaceae > Lathyrus > Lathyrus tuberosus. Next base: position 9,445,639 of record JALAZF010000236.1, on the reverse strand, counting down.
TTATTGATTCGTTGAGTAGAGGGATTATGTCGCAAATGTGTTTGGTCTTCCCATGATCGGAGATTATGACATCGTCTTTGCTTTGATTAAGGAGATAGTCTTGTATCACATTGATCGACCCAGAACTTGAACATGGTCGAACCTCTTTCTGGTCCAAATGATTTTGAAGAGCCGCTCACACGAGATAACATCCTTGGTTGTTCTCTAAGCAAACTCTACAGTGCTCATAGTTGTGGGGTGGCACCCGGCCATGCCCACTTTGTACGTAGTGTATCTTTACTAGATCTGTTTCCATTGAGCGGACATCCCGATTTTGATGCCTACCAGGATTCCCGTTAGTCATACTAATCTGTTGTGTAGCTTCATCCAAGTAGATTGGAAGCCACCAGTGGTCCAACAAGTGTTGAAGTGTTCTTTGGACAAGTGCACATCCTTGGTCGTCTTCACGACATTCTTCACAGTCTTGATAATCATGTGAAGCCAGAAAACCCAGCCTGACTTGCTTAGCATATAATTCTACCAGACTGGTATTCATCAAGCGTATGTCAAAGATCTGAACCATATTGACTTGATGGTTATTTCTTTCACGGTAGTCCTGGATCCATCCTAGATCCATTTGACGTTGGTGTGGGCCTCTTATACAAAAGAGCATCCTTGATTGCTTGTTGAGCAGATAGGACAAGTGTTGTAATCGTGTCGTGGCAGATTATAATATTGACTCTGTCTCGAATCCATCACCACTAAATTGACGTTCATTGCAAGAATGTTGCGGTTCTGAGCAATGTTGGGATGCGTATGTGCCATGTTGACTTCACGAATCTGGTGATCCTGAATCCAGCCCAGATCCATATGTTCTTATAGAGCTGATTGCACTACGGAACACCCTTGATTATTCTTTGACTGGTGATAATTGTGAGGTGGCACATGACCGTACCCCGCTCTGTCTGTATGTGTCGCGATTCTCATGTGTCTCCATAATGGGTGTAGATGTGATCTCAGAGATTACAGTCTTTTGATGCCGTTGCTCCTGAGCTGCTGCCAGGGATTGCATGTCACTGTGAAGTTTTTCCAACTTTCCTTTAGAGCGTCGATTTCTTCTCTCAGCTCTCTGTTCTCTTCCTCGAGATTGTACATTTTCTTTTGTCGATTGGCTCGAGTATTGTATGAGTGAAACAGTTTGACTCTAGAATCGCGACACATACGTGAGACTCAAAGATAAGAAAAAATGCGCTATGCGAGAATGATGAATGATATGCAATGATATATTTTTTAGTTTTTGTTTTAATCAAAAAAAGAAACTTCAACAAATATATTGCAAATAACACACAGTGAGGGGAAACCCCTTTTATTGAATTTGAAAGATTATGGTATTTTACAAGGAAAAATACAATATTTTACAAAGTGTTGTAAGGAAGATGTCTAATGCTCATGGATCCTGAGTCCTCTCTGAAGAGAGCTTAGATGCCGGTTCTGGTACTTTCCTTTTCTTTGACCGGGGCCCTTCAGCCGTTGTCGGGTCGTCAGTCCTTTGCCAAGTGAAAGGAGCGAGCAAATTTCTTCAGTCCTCTTGACTCTTTATAGCATGCTGCTCTAATATCTCAATCAGAGCATCATTTTCTTTTAACAGTTCCTGAATCTTGGTACATTCCAAATTGAGGATTCGCTATTTGTTCTTTTAACAACTACCTGGAGTTTTTCCGCACCAGACATGAAATAAAGGACATATTCCTTTAACTGAAAAACTGCTTGGTGAGGGTAAGGCATCCTCAGCTTGAGGGCGCTAGTTTGCACCCAATGGAGATAAGGCTCCATGGAGGTACAGTTTGGTCTTCCTAGAGAATCTCATCCTTTCCTGTGAATATGTTGCCAGGCGTGCACTATTTCTTTCTTTAGTGCCCTGTCATTTTCCCCTTCCTTGAAGAAAAGACCTTCCAGATGAACATTATGTGGGATATTCTTCATTGGGTATCCGAGTTGACGGCGAGCTAAAATCGGATGATAGTTGATTCCTCCTTTAGTTCCAATGAGGGGTACGTTAGGGAAATTTCCACATCTGTGTATGATCTCTATCCCTTCATAAATCCTATTGTACTAATCTATGTCAAAGTTGGTAAGGGACATAATCCTTTGTGACCAACATAGAGTACTCTTGTGATCCCAAAAAGCAATAGACTTGGGTAAATGGGAAATGAACCATTTGTAGAGTAGCGGTACACAGCATGTAATTATTCCTCCGCTGTACAAATTCCTTAAGTGTACAGAATGATAAACATCTACGAGCAAGGTTGGTACGGGGTTCTCAATAAAAAATATCTTAATGACATTGGTATCGACGAAGTTGTCGATGTTGGGAAAAAGGAATAACCCATATATGAGTAGAACAAAGATATCTTCGGAAGCAGTTATGTTTCCTATACTAGCAAAGTACAGAGCTTTCTCTATCAGGAATTTAGCTGGTAAACCGTAGATTCCTCCCTTGGTGGCTATGTGAGTCCTAACTTCTGACTCGTCCAAAGAGACTGTTCTTGGAATGGCCTGATCCTTTGGAATTTCTTCCAGTCCAGAAAATGGAGCTTGATCAGTGATAGGTAAATCAATCAGGTGAAAGTACTCTTCTAACGTTGGTGCCAGTTGGTAATCCGGAAATGTGAAGCAATGATAAACCGGATCGTAGAACTGAATCAGCGTAGACAGGATTCCTTCGACTGTGTGGACCCTTAATAGAGACAACAATCCTCAGTGCTTAGCTCTGAAAGCCTCAGGGTTGGTAATCATCCTTGCCAAGCTCTTTAAGTCCTATAGTTTTGGAGCCTTGAAGGTGTACTTGTGCATCTTTCTTCTACCTAAATCCATAACGCAATCTCTAATATTTGCAATTATTGTTTATTTTATTTTGAAAAAGATTTTTTTTCTTGTTTGAAAAGAGTTTTTTAAATGAATGCATGAATGCAGCACACAAAAACATTGAAAAAACATGGGTTCAAGGGTTCAACGTCACGAGCATGGAGTCATGGCTCTACCCATCCCCAAAGGTTGTACTATTTTGGTCAATTTTTGTACCTGTAGAATGCGTTCAAAGGTTCCCAAAATCATTGACCCCCCTAGGGATATCAACAGCAAGCTGATTCACTCGACCGAGCTGTAAAATCCTAGAATGAATCTCATTTGAGTGTAGTACCGCGTATCAACTATTCTCGATAGTCACCGCACTACCAAATGGTTATATGGTTAAAGTCTACTAAATCCTCAAGGTCACGGGTACCGCACTCGGAAAACTATGCTTTCACGACAATCGGTCGTTCAACATTAAGAATCCACACGGGTACCTCGCCTGATTCGGTAGTCTGCCAGGTTAGCTTGGTCGGGATTCACATCCAATAAGACTTTCCCGGAGACGCCAACACTTATCTTAATGTTCTCTCAAACTTTTCACATGCGTATCAATCGCATTCCCATTTGACAGAAAAATAAACACGGATATCAAGTAGGAATAACAGTAAATATATATATATATATATATATATATAGTATAGAAATTGCTAAACAACCTAGACCTCTTAGAAATTCTAATCCTAGTTTGGCTCCCTAGCAGAGTCGCCATTTTTCTGTAGCGTGCGATTTTTGCCGGTGACGCGACCACCTTATCGCCATTGGTTGGAATTGGGTGCTACTTTCTGATTTCTTATTTATCCTATAAAGCTGGAAAGGAAAGGGAAGTTATCTAAAACTAACCTTGTACGCAAATATTTTCTTTAACAAATGCTAAGAGATTGGGGGGGTCCGGGGTCAGGTTATACAATGGGTAGTTGTCAATTACTCATCCTATATATGGTTATCCATAGATCGTTTAGCAAATTCTACTGTTAACTACTTACTGGTGTTTATCTGTCATAAATTGGGAAAGTTTCTCCTTTGGGAATGTTTGAGAGAGTATTTTTGTTGTTTTTTCGGGTTTTTTGATGTTTTTGGTAAGGTACTGGACCTAAGGTTTTTGATTAGTGTGCTCGCTAAGATTTCGCAATCTTATGCCTATGTATTCCCGTTAAAGAAAACAGGGAAATCAGAGCAATCGTAGTTCCTCCTATTCTATGGGAGGAAAAGATGTTTGGTGTCTTGTTCAAAGCCCGAGATTGAAGTTAAAGGTTATTTGTGTCTTGTTCAAAGCCCAAGATTGAAGCTAAAAGGTTTTACTGAGAGAGAATTTATCATCTCTAAGGGAGATATCTCATCTGTTTATCACAGTTGTTGGGTGACTGATTATAAAGTAGAATTACTTTGACTGGAATGTATGGAATCCAGCAATGCCATAATTTCCTTTATAAAGGATTTGTCCTGAAGGAGAAAACTTTAACTCAGTGTTGAGCAATTCCATTTTTCCTTAGGAATCTTCCAAGTAAGAGAGGAACATTGGTTTGGATGTAAATAATCCAGAGGCTTGCCACTTACAACAATTATATGAAAGAAGGGGTTTACCAGGATAAGAGATGGACTACAGCTTGGATTGTTGAATCAACAAGTGTGCCACTTACAACACTTATCTGGAATTAGGTTTGTTTGATTTGTCTGTTTTGATGTGTGATGTACAGAGAAATGTCTTCCTATAAAGAGATTTTGATTTCCTCTGAGGGGATGTTGGTTTTTGTGTGCCTTGATCAAAGCCCATGGTTGAAGCTAAAAGGTTGACTCTGTTTAGGGAGTTTTATTTCTGTCTTGTACAAAGTCCAAGATTGAGGCTAAAAAGAGATTAACTCTGCTTAGGGAGATCATTATACAAAGCCTAAGAGTAGGCTAGAAGGAATTGACTCTTCTGGGGAATATTTTGTCTGTCTTGTACGAAGCAAAAGGTTGAGGCTAAAAGAATTGACTCCAACTGGTGAGAGGTTTTTATCTGTCTTGTACAATGCCCAAGATTGAGGCTAAAAGAATTGACTCCAACTGGTAGGTTTTATATGTGTCTTGTACAAAGCCCAAGATTGAGGCTAAAAGGGTTAACATACTCAGCTAGAGAATGTTTATAGGTGTCTTGTACAAAGCCCAAGATTTAGGCTAAAAGGTGTTGAGTGATGATCATTATACAAAGCCTAAGAGGAGGCTGGTTGGGGGAATTTCTTATAAAAAGCATAAGAGGAGGCTAACTTCTACTGAAGATAATTGAGATCCAGAGATAGGTCCAAAGTGGGGAACCAACTCTTGCTGAGGAGTGGAGAAGAGTTGGAATATCAGATGCCTTGAGGTTCTGATTTTTCTGAGGGTTTTTACTGGGAGTAACTTGACCCTAGCTGGGGAAATTTAAAGTGAGAGTTTAAAGATTGAGTTTTGAAACCTATGGAGGTTTTAACTCTGTTGGTGATTGATGAAATGATCAGGATTTATCCTTTGCTTTTTTAGGAAACTTGAGGGTTTCTTTAAGATTCAAAAGGAGGTGAGACTGTACAAGTCTATTGGTATGAAAAGGTTTATCATTGTATGATGCCCAAGAGGAGGCTGATGTTTTAAGGGATGAGAATCAACCCTAAACTGGTATGATGTTTTGAGATTCTGACTCTCTGGAGGATTGAACTATCAAAGGATGATTAAGTTATGTCCTATACCTGTAGGAGGTATTCAAGTCCTTGTATTAAGCCCAAGAGGAGGCATGAGAACTTCTAAGAAGCCTGAGGGTCCTTGTACAAAGCCCAAGAGGAGGCTGGGGATGCTTTTAGGAAGCCTGTGGGTCCAAACCTAAGAAAAGTTCAAGAAATATTTCACCGGGAATAATCCTTTCTTTAGTGAACAGTTCTAGAAGTTGAAGAAATTCAAGAGAGGTTTCACCGGGAATTAATCCTCTTTGGGGAAATGAATTTATTGTACAGATTTCTAGTAGTGACAGTCTTGAGAAAAGTTTCACCGAGAATAATGCCTTTCTCTGTTCCATATTGTATAAGCCCAAGAGGAGGCAAGACTGTATCTGGAATTTCCTATGGGGAACTAGTTTTGACTGTGTTAAAAGAGTAACCACTGGCTTGATCTAGACCTAGACCTAGTTACTGGGGAAAACTCTAAGCAAGATATATATATATATATATATATATATATACAGATGAAATATATAACAAGTATGTAAAAGAAAGCTGGTAGAACTTACAGGTGAGCAAGCTTCCAGTGTTACAGTTGTATGGTTAGTTATTCAAGAAATTGAAGAAAGTTTTGATAACAACTATGAATTTTAATCTAAATCTAAAAGGAAAGTTGTTTTTAAAGGAAGTTTGGGGCTTATACTTAAAGGGAGGCCTAGATGAAAAACAACGATCGCACTATTATTTTGAAAACTGTATTAGGACTTATACATTGACTGAGGCCCAAATTATTTATGTACAAAGGGATGGGTCTTACACTTTTTCAAGAGGCCCAAAGGTTTATTAAAAGAATAAGGATGGGACTTACAATACAAGGGGAGGCCTAGATGATTTTTGTTTTGAAAGCGGCGATCGCGCCGAGATTTTTGAAATCGTATCGGGACTTATACAATGACTGAGGCCTAAAATGTTTTATTTACAAAGGGATGAGTCTTACACTCTATTAGAGGCCCAAGAATTTTAAAAAGAAGAGAGAATGAGACTTATAACTCAGGAATGAGACTTATAATTTTGAATTTAAAAGATATAATTTTCAAAGGAAATTAAATAAAAAATGATATAAAATATCAAATGTATTTAAAAACAAGTTTTCAACTTTGAAAAATCATGTTTAATCAAATGAAAGCTTGAAATTCATTTGGAATGAAAAGATCAAAGTGGGAATTTCATTTTAAAATGTTTAAAACAAATAAAAAATGATTTTTTTTTTAAATCTTGGTATCCGGCCTTGCGACCGACTAATCCAAGAGGGACCAATAAAATAAAAAATGAAATTAATTACAAAAATTCTAACTATATTAAATAAATAATATAAATTGGATTTTTTGTAAAATAAAATAATTTAACATTTTTTTGACTTTTTGAAAGAAAAGAACCAATAAAAAATGAGAGAGAAATTAATTTTGGAAGTTATTAAAAAAATGGTGAAGGAAAGTGAAAGAAAACAAGTGATAAAAAAATAGGATGGTCCTCCCAAGGTTTGAACCCGCGCCCTTGAGGTGGAGGGTTTAAAACTTTACCAACTGAGCCAAGTGCGTTGGCTGATAGAGTGTGGCAAGAGTGAATAATATGTGAAACTCCCTTTGAAAAATAGTTAAAAAAAATACCAAAAGGTCTAGGGTGAGGGGGATTCGAACTCCAGACCTCTCACTCGCTACACACACACACACACACACAAATACTAGTGTTTCCACTAGGGCGTAATGCCAATTCAAACATATAATGGCAAGTGTATAATATATACTATGTTTGGTTCTAAAAACCTGAAGAATGGCGCCATGGCCATCTTCTTCCTTGGACCAACACCAGATTTACGTGAAGCATGTTATCTTCCTCATTTCTCAAACATTTTGGAAGATGTAAAAATGAAACTTGACCATTTTTGGACGAGAAATATAATGGCATTATTCAATTTTATTTAAATTCAAAGAATCAAGAGATAACATGTTATAATCAGATTAACCCTAAAAAATGCAAGAGCTATGTGAAATCTTATACACGCAAGATAAATAACAATTAATTGAGGGAAAATGATCTATGAACATTCAGAACCACATTGGTAACTTGAAAACATGTTTATGATGCACGCATTAATGAGTTTGAAATTTTAAGGCTTACCTCTGCAAGAAGGAATCGATTTCAGTGGTAGAGGTGTTACAGAAGTGAAACAAGGACCTGGATAGCTTCCTTAGGCCTCAAGGATTGTGCTGCAACCTTCAGGATATTTTAGAACTCTTTGGATAGGCTGGCTCAACTCTGACTGCAATTGATCCAAGTGAGATATAGAGATGATGATTCTTATGTTTCAGAAGTGTGAGGAGTGTTTGATCATCTCATATATGATGTATAGAATGTGTTAGAACAATTGGTGGTGATGGAATGGCTCTCTAATGAAAAATTTGATAGTGACTTGCAAATGAAGGCATTTTTGGAGGGAAAGAGAGATTTTGAGTAAAGCATCAGTTTGGGTGCTTTGGTGTACTCAAACTGATCACAATTGATGTCTATTTATAGTGCAATAAGTTTGTTTTGGCATCAATAGTGAATGGAAACTGGTACAGGTCTTTGGCCAATTGTTGCATAAAGGAATCCAAGTCTTCTATAGCCATTGACTTGGCTCAGTGCAGCAGGTTATTGTAGCTTTGTTTCAGAGATAAGGCTTGACTCAATTAAGTTAGCAATTTCTTGATGCTTGCCACCTTGTGAATCCATTGAATGCAATGAAACAAAATTGGAGTCTTTGAGATTTCTAGCCTTTTTAGGTGACGCATAGGTACATGTAGATCCTTGGACTTGGGAGGCTTGTGGATCATATCTTTTCCCTTTGATGTTATCCTATGAGGTGCCAAATGGATGACAAGGCTTGCAATTGCCTAACTTAACCAATTCGAGCAAAAATGCACAAATCTGTCTTGTACAAGACAGTTTGAAAGTGTCATCTTGGGAGGATCATATCTCCTTGCTCAAATGGAGTTATGGAATGCTCATGTACTTTTTAAAAAGCCCTTATAGGGTAAAATCCATGTGTGGTCATAGTTTATCTTGAAACTATCTGGACTTAGTTGAAAAATCCCCATGAACATTAATGTTCAAGGCAGAAACTTAGGCAGTTTTGTACTAAGTGTTAAATCTTTGATTTTTCACCACTATGATTCATTCATAACCAAAAATCCATGAAGAATTAGAGTTTCATGTAGTTGAAGCTTTTGTAGAATGTAGGACGGCCTACAAATCAGGATTTGGATCACTCAAAATGGTCGCTTTGATCAAAAGTTATGACCCTTGGAAGTTGACACCAAAACCATCCAAACTTAGTAACTTAGAAAATTTTTCAATTTTTCAAGATTACCCCTTTTACAAGTTATCATGATTTCTTGATTAATTCTTGTTCAAATGACATTATAAATCATATCTTATGAAAATATGAGTCATAAGGATCATTTTTGCCAAAAAAGTCATATTTTGACTTTTGGCTCTGGAGCGGTTCGGCGCGGAGAAACCCTAATTCCCGACTTTTGAGGAATACGTTATCTAAGGGTGATTTAACATTGTAAAGGGACTCATAGGGTTATTTTGAGCACATTGAGTCATATTTTGAAGCCTTTGCTCAATCTCCTATGAAAATTTCACTCTGGAGGCCTCAGTCGACAAAAAACCCTAATTTGGTGACACTGGGTATTTCGAGGCTCCTTCCACTAGGAATGCTGCAACTTTGTGCTTGATTCTTGATGTGGGAGTCCTCTTGATCCTTTATGGGTGTTTGAGGTTTGGACATGTTGAAGATCATGTCATTTCTTGATTGATCTTTTGTTCAGATGCTTAGAGAGGGATGGAAACCCTAATTCTTGATTATAGTGAATGCTCAACTATCTTTGAGGAGATTGGCGAGGCATGAAGGTACATCTACATTATGGTGATGATTTACACAATGATGGGAAATCTTGTGGTCAAAATTTGGTGTATGACACATATGCTCATATTAGGCAAGATAAAGTCGAACCCAGAGCTCTGAGATATATGTTCCTTGGATACCCATAAGGAGTAAAAGCTTATAGGTCGTGGTGCCTAAAGCCAAGTCACAAGAGGTGTATCATAACTCGAGATGTAGTTTTCAATATAGCTGAGATGACTTCCAAGAAAATTGATGACATTGGTCGAAGTTCGAAGATCTCTGAAGAAGAGTTGGAACAGAAAGAGATTCCTGTTGAGGTGGAACATAGTGATGCTGAATTGCATAACCCAAATGAAGTCAAAGAAGAATATCAAGTTGTTGATGAAGATGAGGATAATGATAATAACTAGCTACTGAAAAGAGACAGGCCGAGAAGAGTCATCAAGCCACCTCAGAGATTTGGTTATGCAGATCTTATAGCTTATGCCTTAATCTCTGTAAGTGAGGTTCTGTACGAAGAACCTAGAGACTGTAAGGAAGTTATGAGGAGTCGAGATAAGACTGAATGGCTGAAAGCCATGGATGATGAAAGCTAGTTTGTTCCCTTGTTATAGAGTTTGTTCCAAGGTGTAGATTTATGGTATTTGAATAGAACTCTAGTGTCGACACGGGTAGCTTCATGGTTCGACATGAGTTGTGTATGCTATAGTCGAAGTCTGTTCGAGCATACTGTCGAAATATTTTAACTTATAATTTAAGTTAGTACTTCGAATTGGGCCTCGCTTGAAAGCCCAATTGTTAAGTTAGCTTAGTAGTCTATAAATAGACTAGTTCTCTTAGGTTGTTGAGAGAGACTAATTATTGGTGTGCACTTGTAATCTTTGAACCCTATTGAAAAAGTGAATCGAAAAATAGATTTAACTAATTCTCTATTATTTTGGTTTGTTCTTACAGTTGCTATACTGAGATAAGTGATATGTTTATTGTTGTTGTTGTTGTTGTTATTATTGAGATATGGAAGGTTTTTTGCTATTGACATATTATAATTTTGTTGTTATTGAGATAATGATGGTTTATTGTTGTTGTTGTTGTTGTTATTGAGATAATGATAATTTAGTGTTGACGTTGTTGTTATTATTGAGATATTGAAGGTTTGTGTTATTGAGTTATTGAAGTTTTGTTGTTATTGAGATGATGAGGGTTTAGTGTTGTTGTTGTTATTAAGTTATAAATGGTTTTGTGTTATTGAGATATTGTAGTTTTTTTGTTATTTGAGATAATGTATGTTTAGTGTTGTCGTTGTTGTTGTTGTTGTTGTTGTTGTTGTTGAGTTATTAAAGGTTTTAATGTTGTTATTGTTGTTTTTATTGAGTTATTGAAGGTTTAGTGAAGATTTTTTAGTGTTGTTGTTGCATTGACTGATTGAGGATAATATTGTTATTGTTGTTGTTGTTGTTGTTGTTGTTGTTGTTGTTGTTAAGAGCCTAAACTCTAAATGTCTAATGTGTTGTTATTGTTTTTCTTTTTATGTTGTTTTGAACATAGATGGACTATTCACTAGCCCCACTCATGCAAATGAGTGTTCTACTAAAGAGGATAAAAGAAAAAGAAAAACTATAGGCTTTATAATGATGACTAAATTAACAAAAGTTCGCAACTCATGTGTTTGGTTTCTAATTTAGTTTGATCATAAAACTTGGACTTGTTAAGCTAAGAATGCTTCCCTTTATAGGAGTTATGTGGCGTTCCTTGGACCAAGCTAAGTGAGTATTTACTAGATGATTGGATCCAATATCAAAAAATTTAAAAAACAAGCATATGGATAAAGATTCATGTATTACTTTTAATTTAAATGATTTGATAGTATTTTTTCTATAATTACTAATGCATGCTTATTGATGTAATTGTATTTGGTTTTTTAGTTTGAAGAAAGTGATGACGATAAGTTGATAAATACATGGATCTCTTATGTTGGTGATTGTTAGAGGGGTTTTATGTCACATCTCACACGTGATTACATTTGGAAGCCTAAGCCTAATCTTAAGCATCCAACTGTGAAATACAATTTCATTTAGAAGGATGTTTGGGATAAATTTGTCATGTCTCGTAGTTCTGTTATTTTCTTGGTTAGTATTAATCTTGTTTTATGAAGAATAATCTTATTGTGTTTTATGCTGATACTTTTTAGATACAACCATGTAAATTAATATTTTTACTATGTTTATAACAGGTTAAAAGTCAATTAGGTAAGAAAAATAAGGGAAAAAAATAAATATCCCCATAAATTGTCTCGTGGAGGTTACATAAAACTTGAGGAAGAAATGATTAATGAGAAAAAAAACAATCAGGAGATTACTCAATAAGTCGTGATCGCAACCCATCTTTGTCAGCACGGCATGAGAAGTGGAATGGAGCCCGACAAAGACCAGGTGGAGAGTTCATTTCAGACGCCTCACGTGCAGTCGCTCAGAAGATTGTAAGTAGTTTCTTTTTTCAATTAGAATATTAAATGTTGGATTTGTTGTGTGCAATTTAAATCACTTTGGTAATGATATTTTATTCATGTTTTGTGTAGAATTTGTTGGTTGATATGGCTAGTCAAGACATCAGCTTGAGATTATACTTCAGAACATTGAGAAAGAGTAAAGATTTGCGCAAGAAAGATATGGACAAACTCGTTGATAAGAAGTTAAAAGAAAGAGTAGCATATGACCAAGAATCCCAAAAGAAGGAGATTGATGAGCTATGCGATAAAAAGTTTGAAGAAAGATTAAAACAAGAGCGGGAATTGCAAAAAAAAAAATAGATGAACATGATCTATGATAAGAAGTTGGAAGAAATATTAGCACATGAGTGAAAATTACGCAAGAAAGAGTTGGATGAGATTTAAACAATATGTACAAATTTTATTTTGTGTGATGCATATGTTTTGTGGTCGTATAACATGACATATGTGTTGTGTGTTGTTGTTCTTTTTATGATGCAAAAATTGGCACCAATAGGTGTAATCGTCCAACCGAGTAAAAATGAAGATGATAAATTTTTCCTGAAAAAAGTTGTTTTAGGTGTTGCGAGCTCAAAAGGAAGTTGTTTAGCCGCCCATACCCAAAATGAGACAACAGTTTCTTCTGACGGTTTGTTAAGAAAATTGGTATGTTTCATTGTGGATATTAAAGAACCAATTCCTCTTCAATTAGAGCATGATCTAGATATTTCTGTTTTCTAGATTGAGCCTAAAGATATAAATGATTTTTTGTTTGGAAATGAGTGGTTAGATATAATGATACTACATATGTGGGGCACATAAATACATTTTCTATGCTAATCAATATCAATTTTAAATTTGTACGCATAATTCCTTTCAATATTGAGACTTTTAATAATATTTTCTTTGCCTTTATAATTAACTTACAATGTAATGTTTAAATTATTTCTAATATATAGAGCCATGGAGGGAACTAATATGTTGAAGAAGTTAGAAAAAAGCCAAATTTTTTACCTCTTTGGTAAGTGTATTATTTGTGTCATTCATTTATCTATAATTAATTTTTTTTTTTTGTGTATTATTACTCGCTATATAAAATAAAATTGTAGGCGAGAAAACAACCAGGAGGATAAAAGTGTGGATATTATGTCATAAAACACATGATAAACATTTTCTATGTCGATATTGTTGATTCTTAGGAGCAGGTAATATATATTTACAATAACATATTAATGACTTTTACCGCATAAAAGTTTGCTATCATTTTAAATTAAGTGATCTTACATTTCCTCCAAATTTATATAATTGTTTAACAACACTATGCCATTCACATCAGAAGACTTTAAAGATGTTCGTACACGTTGAACATCTTGTTTCAATGAAATTTATAGGCCAAACGAAAATAATTTTGTAATATATGTTTGTAATAATGATTTTGATGTAAATAATGTTTAAGTTTGTTTAAAATTTTGTGAGTAGATGGAGGCCATTGGCACTTATATATGATGTATAGTTTTGTTACAAATATTTTGCATATCTTGGTGCATATATATTTTCTGTTCTGGTATGTATAAAATACAAAAGTTAAAAATAACCTGGTACACTACAAGAAAAACCTTGTATAGTTAGGGGATTTTGCTAGGGGTAAATCCCCTCACTAAAAAACAACATTGTTTGGGGTTAAACTCCTCGCAATGCATAAAATATTAAAAATATATTGTTCTGGACTGGACCAATGGCTAGAATTGGCCCAATCCGCCTCTGCTCCAGAGCGGCCCAAATTGCCTAAGCCCAATCCACAGAGGGGCAAGAGTGACCTTTCTGCCCCTCCAACCGGGCAAGGAATGCAACGTTCCTCCCCGGCATTTACGCCCGTTACGCACGACTTCCTCGCTGCCCGGACAGCAAAGGACAGGTGCCCGGGACTACACCTATGCCCGACATAACGGCTAGTTTTTGGCACCCTGCCCGACATAATGGCTAGTTTGGGCAGTTACCTATTCTTTGGGGAAAACGGTTATTTCGCCCCGAAAATAGGACCGTTGGCCACGCGCTGGGGGCTCTATATAAACCCTCTCGCTTGAGAGGGCCAGGGATCATATTTTTCACCCTAAGAATACACTTGGTACTTGCCCCTTTTCTCTGACCTTTTCTTACTTAGGCGTCGGAGTGCCTTGCAGGTACGCCCCATCCTCTCCTCATTCACAAGCCGAACACCTTGCACGCCTGACGACCAGCATCCGTCCGAGCACCTAGCCATCTGACGACCAGCTTACGTGGACCTGTTCGAATACTCCGGATCAGTGGCGCCGTCTGTGGGAACTCCTTGTTCTCCCCTTCTTTCTTTCCTCCTCGGAAACTAAAAGATCAAAACATTCTCTCTTTGATCCGCCCATATATGGCCGTTCAGAACTCCGCAAAAGGTGCTGATGACACAGTTCTCGTTCCCGTCAACAAGATGGACGTTGACGGCAGTTCTTTGTTACTTTCTGATCCCCGTTTCCTTCGAAACGGGGATACTGCGTCTCCAACTCCTCCTCCCACCGAGCAAGGAGGAAAATAACTACCGTCGGGTGAACGACCAGTTCCTGGCCCCCCAGCGCCGACCTGGCCATTGCAGCTCTTTTGGAGGCTGTCAACCGCACAAACCTCCTTATCTTACAGCAAGGAGAGTGAATAAGGGCTCTCGAGGAAGCATCTCTTCCAATATCCTCTCCTCCGAAGAGTAAACACCGGAAATCAAGAAGCCCGCCCCCTAGGCGCGGGGAAGACTGTATGACGAAGCATGAGCCTGAGTCACAACATGTTTGCAAGCGCGACCAGATCTCCCCGCGAGATCGATCACCAAGACACAAGAGAACGAGGCGGGATAGGCATTCTCCACCAGTCAGACCTCGTGACCGTCTACATTCCCCGTCACCTCGCCGAGACTGCTGCCGGGAACGCAGACAACAGTCACCATCAACTCCAAGTTCAGACAGCGACGACGGGCCTCGCTGCCTGTTGTCCCGCAGGATCCTGGCCACCCGTCTTCCTAAAGGACTAGAGAAGCCTCCGTCTCTAGGGACTTACGATGGAACCACTGACCCAGACGAGCACATAGAAAACATAGATGCTCTCTTGGACTACAGAGGGGTACGAGGAGCCATCAAATGCCGCCTGTTTCCGACCACGCTCCAGAAGGGAGCAATGACATGGTACAAGCAGCTGCCAGAAGAGTCCATTACATCCTGGAGGCAGCTGGGGAGGATTTTCTCCCGTCACTTTAATGCATCGCGACGCCATCCAAAGACTGAGGCGTCCCTCGGAGCTGTCGTACAGGGGAGAGATGATCCTCTTCGGGCCTATATTGAGCGGTTCAACAAGGAGGCCGTCCAAGTGCCAATGACTGACGAGATGAAGAAATTCCTGCTCGAGCAGGGATTACGTCCTGGCTCAGACTTCGCGAAAGCCATCGGCCTCGATCCACCGAGGAACCTTAACGCCCTTCTCCTCCAAGCCCAGTCGCATATACAGTACGAGGAAAAGGTTGTTGCCCACTCTGTCCGGGCCTCTCGAAACCAAGAAGGTGCCCGGTCGTCCAGAGCTGAAGAACCCTCGACATCCCGTCGAGGAGATAAAAGACGCGACGATCGGCCTCGCGATGCACGCGAACAGAAGGGACCTTCTAGGCGGTTCCATGACTATACCCCCTCACTACCTCGAGGGAGAAAATCTTGTCCGAGTGTGCCAACTCAGAATTCAAGCAGGCGGAAGTCCGTTTCCCCAAACAGCTATCGGCCAAGCCGGGTGTAGACAAATCCAAGTATTGCCGCTTCCACAAGAGTCACGGTCATACGACGGAAGAATGCATCCACCTCAGAGATGCCATAGAGATCCTTATCCGCGACGGCCACCTGAAGCAGTTCGCGAAAAAGAAAGATGCTCCCCGGCAAGAAACCCAGGAGAGCAAAAAGGTTGCAGAAGAGACTCCACGCTCCGATGACACCAACGTACAGGTCGCTATGTCCATAACTCGGCCAGAGGACTTCCGCATCCCTGAGGATCTGCCCGTCTCCACGTACCTCGCTGCTCGAAGCCCGTGGGAGGCATTCCCGTCAGCCATGGTCATCTCTGGTGGTGGATTCAAAAAAATCACAGTCGGTTCAGTCAAGAGGAGATTCGATCAACTGATCAGCAAAAGCTCCAATGAGGTCACCACACTGGATACCGCTCACAAAGGATCCGCTCCTATTTCCTTCTACAAGGAGGAGCTCCTCGGCGGGGCACCGAACTCAAGCATCCCGTTACTTATCCGGGCAAGGATGGCGAACTTCGACGTTCGCAGAATACTCGTGGACCAGGGCAGTTCAGTTGATATAATGTACAACCACCTGTTCGAAACGCTGCAGCTGGATGACTCTCACCTTACTCCATACGTTGGATCCGACCTGCAGGGATTCAACGGAGCGGTGACGAGGCCCCGGGGTTACGTAGAGCTCATCGTAACCTTCGGTTCAGGAAAGACAACCCGAGCAATTAAAGCATAGTTTCTGGTAATTGAATGCCCGTCACTATACCAGTGCATTTTTGGAAGGCCAACCCTGGCAGAGTTGATTGCAGTACCTTCCACCGTACACCTTAAGATGAAGTACTACACTTCTGAAGGGATGGTCGTCACCCTCCACGAAGATATCGAAGCTGCCCGTCGGTGCTTTGAAGTAGCATCAAAAGGACTAAGCACCATCTCAGTGAGACCGAGGACCTCTGGTCGTCCCCCTCTGCCCAGCAGTTCCGAGCAGCCAAAACCGCTCCCCCAGGTCGAATCTATCGACTTGGACAACCGTTTCAGCGAGGAAGATCATGCCAAGGACCCAACGACTTCGGGCAGCCAGTCCAACAACATCGCCCATCTCCTACGCCCTGTCCTAGATGGCAACTTCGAGATTGTTCCGTTCGGAGAAGACCCCCAACGGGGAGTAAAGATCAGAGCAGACCTCTCCGACCTGGCCAAGAGACAACTAAAAGCATGCCTCCGGGAGAACGCAGACTTGTTCGCATGGAGCGCTGCTGAAATGCCAGGATTTGACCCATCGGTCGCTTGCCACCAGCTTATAACTGATCCGGCCATCAAAGTCGTTGCCCAGCGCAGAAGGAAACAGTCCCCGGAGAAGATGGAAGCCGCGGAGAAAGCTGTCAAAGACCTTCTAGAAGCTAGGTTTATTTCTGAGGCCAAATACACTACATGGCTCTCAAATGTTGTACTTGTAAGAAAAAATAATGGCAAATGGAGGATGTGCGTTGATTATACCGATGTTAATAAGGCCTGTCCAAAGGACGCCTACCCCCTCCCCAATATTGATAAGCTCGTAGATAACTCAGCAGGTTTTAAACTTTTATCTTTCCTCGACGCCTACTCGGGCTACAACCAAATCCCAATGGTCGCGAGCGATAAAACTTACACGGCCTTCATGACCGAATCGGGCAACTATTACTACAACGTAATGCCCTTCGGATTGAAGAACGCCGATGCTACATACCAACGAATGATGAACAGAGTCTTCCAAGGACAAATAGGCGACATGCTCGAAGTATACATGGACGATATGATCGTCAAGTCCCATGAAGAACTAGATTATGTCGCCCATCTTCGCAAAATCTTCGAGTAAGCAAGAAAGTATCGAATGCGTTTTAACCCGGAGAAGTGCACGTTCGGCGTACGGGCAGGTAAATTCCTTGGCTTCTACCTAACAGAACGAGGAATCGAAGCTAACCCCGACAAATATCGGGCATTCTCTGAGTTCCCAACGCCCACGTTTAAGAAGAACATCCAATCCCTCAACGGGGTGCTTACTTTGTTATCCCGCTTCGTGGCAAAATCTGCCCAACACGCCCTTCATTTCTTCAAGCTCTTGCGGAAAGAAGCAGCGTTCGAATGGACCGAGGAATGTGAAGCATCCCTCCTTCACTTGAAGCGGGCCCTGTCGAAACCGCCCGTATTATCATGACCAGATACCGGGGAGGTCTTATTCATGTACCTCGCCGTCACTGCCGAGACCGTTAGCGCCGTTCTCATTCGCGAGAGCCCTGGCGAACAAAAGCTAGTATACTTCATGAGCAAAGCGTTGCAGGACGCGGAGCTGCGTTATCAACAGATAGAGAAGGTAGCATTGGCCCTTGTCAACGCTGCCAGACGACTGAGACACTATTTCTTGGCCCACACGATCGTGGTAAGAACGGATCAGCCCATAAAGCAACTACTAGGACGACCAGACATGGCAGGCCGAATGCTTAAGTGGTCGTTGGAACTGTTCGAGTTCGACATCCAGTATGAAAGTAGGAAAGCTCTTAAAGCCCAAACCCTGGCCAATTTCGTAGCAGAAGTAACGTTCTCAGATTCCTCGGTCCACATAGCGAACAAATGGACCGTCTATGTAGACGGAGCATCCAGCTCAACCGGCAGCGGGGCAGGAGTAATTTTGGAGAACGAAGAAGGGACCATAGTCGAGGCTTCTCTCACATTGTCCTTTCCAATGTCGAACAACCAGGCCGTGTATGAAGCCTTCCTTGCCGGTTTGCGCCAAGCCGAAGACCTAGGGGCTGAAGAAATCGTCATCTGCATGGACTCCCAGCTCGTAGCCCACCAGATATCCGGGGAGTATCAGGCCAAAAACGACAGTCTCTCTGAATACCTCACCCTAGTCAAGGAAAAAATGTCGAAGTTCAGAACAGTAGAAGTAAGACATGTTCCACGCGAACATAATGTGCGAGCAGACGTCTTGTCCAAGCTAGCAAGCACTAAGAGGAAAGGCGGAAACAGGTCAGTCATCCAAGAGATACTTCCCCGGTCCAACATCGATAAGGGATCCTCGACCCTACACGTGCACACGATTGGGGACAACGATTGCTGGATAACGCCCGTGTACAACTACCTCACCAGGGACGAACTTCCGGATAACCCCAAGGAAGCCAGCACCATTAGACGAAGAGCTTGCTCTTACGTCATCCTCGAAAACAAACTCTATCAATGGGGCTTCTCCATCCCACTGCTCAAGTGCATAGAGGAGGAGGTTGTCCCCCACGTGTTACGAGAAATCCACGAAGGCATTAACGCCCAACACCTAGGAGGGAGGTCCCTTGCCCGCAAGGCCCTTCGGGCAGGGTATTATTGGCCAACCATGCATCACGATGCCAAGGAGCATGTGAAGAAATGCGACAAATGCCAACGGCACGGGGACATGCACCTAGCCCCACCTAACGAACTAAAAAGCATGACCTCCCAGTGGCCATTCACCTGGTGGGGCCTAGACATCCTAGGACCCTTCATGACGGGGTCCAGCCAAAACAAATACCTGATAGTGGGCGTAGACTATTTCACTAGATGGATAGAAGCAGAAGCATTAGCAAAGATAACAGCACTTAACATTCTACGCTTTTACAAGCGGAATATCCTTGTCCGTTTTGGGATTCCCCAATCAATTGTCACGGACAATGGGACGCAGTTCACAGGCAAGAAGTTCCAAGACTTTGTCGCCCATCTCAGAACGAAGCAACATTTCGCTTCCGTAGAACATCCCCAGACCAACGGGCAGGCAGAAACGGCCAATCGTGTCATTCTGCGTGGCCTCAAGCGAAGATTGGATGAGACGAAGAAAGCCTGGGTCGAGGAGCTCCACAGCATCTTATGGGCGTACCGTACCACTCCTCAATCCACCACCGGGGAAACACCTTTTCACTTAGCATATGGCACGGAGGCTGTTTTACCCATCAAAATTCACGTACCGTCCAGGAGGACCGAATCACCTCTAGACGTGGAAATGAATGACGAAGTAATAAGAGAGGAGCTCGACCTTGTCGAGGAAATCCGAACAGGAGCAGCCCTCCGCGAAGCATCTCTTAAGAAAAAAATAGCAATCAGGCACAACGCCAAAGTCTTATGACGAGAGTTCGATGTGGGCAGCCTTGTCCTGCGAAGAAACAACAAGGACTCTCGTGAAGGCAAACTAGCAGCCAACTGGGAAGGGCCATACAGAGTCCGTGCTAAAACGGGGAATGGTGCCTACTTCCTCGAGAACCTCAACGGGGATGTAATCCCTCGACCATGGAATACTGAAAAACTTAAGCAATACTACAGCTAAAGAACTATAGGCTTCCTCGCACCAAAGGACCACCTAACGGTCATCATGCTCGTCCAGGTACAAACGACGCATACATACAAAGTAGAATCCCGTTCAAGTAAACGAGCTGGAACTCTGCTCGTCGGCGGTCCTCGACCGAGCACCGCCTTCGGCCAAGTACCATGATTGGCAGAACCCCAGCTCGCGATGGGACGTTCACGCCGCGACCTCAGGCCTCGATCGCGACCTGAGATCCGCAACCTCGCCAGGACCTTCCCCGGCTATTCGACCTGTTCTCCGCACTGACGAATCAACACACAACAAGCTATCTTTCAAAAAGAAAACTCCGTTAACAGACACACCCTCCGACGGGCGGTCATACATGCACAACTAATGTAAAGTACAACAATATGAACAAAAATTGTATAAATAACATAAACCGGGGATTAAATAAAAAAGGCCACAAGGGCCAAAGATTGTGCGTATTACATAAAAAAGGGGGCCACGCCCCCCCCCCCCCAAAATCAAATAAGATTACAGACAACTCAACGGCGCGCAGGCCGGACAAGATACAACAACGTCGAAACAACAAAACTCCTCATTCATCTGCTTGCTCGGTTGACGCCGGCTCAGGTCTCTGCTCTTCTTCGGGCTGGTCCTCGGGCTGAACCTCAAGGGTATCTAGAACAAGGCCTGCGGGCAAGACAATGCGACCATCTTCCACACGCGCAAGATAATGGATTCCCTCGGTCGAAATCTCCAGCCCAGGGTTCACCACCCGCAACTGGGCCACGGCGCTGTCGAAGGACTCCATTGCCACGGCGATACCGTCATCCTCGGCTTGGACAATGATGGCAACCAGCTCAGCCCTAGTCTTCAACACTCTTATCTCATCCGGTTCGTCGGCACCCGGGGCGCTGGCCGCCAGCAACTCTTTGTTCAATTCCTCGGCAGCCTTTTTCTCCGCCGTTAGCTTGGTGACATCCTCTTTTAGCTTGGCCCTCTCCTCTTCGGCCTTCTTCCGAGCCTCACGAGCACTCTTGACTTGCTTCTTCAGAGCCGCCTTGGAAGCTCGGGCAGCAGTGAGTTCAGCCTCCCGCGTATAGTCCCCTTCCGCGTAAACGACCGCCATCTCCAGCATCCTCACAAGGGCAGAAGCGTCCTGGGCTACTAGCGCCCTCTTGCTCGATCGGTCCATGCTCTCCAAGCTAAGAGATTCTTCCCGAGGAACGATCAGGGTGTTGCCTTCAAAAAATCTCCTGTCAAGGATGCACGAGGGGAGCTCAAACTTCCCCTTCTCAGGCGCCCGGGTCAGGTCCACAGCATCTGACGTCCGTGGCCGCTTTGCCCGCCCGGTCAAACGTAGTGGAGATCCCCGTGGAGCAGGAGAAGGAGAAGAGGAGGTCCCCACGGCAGCTTGGACAAGAGGAGGAGCACGGGCACCAACAGGACGAGTCTTAGGGGGAGCCGCTCCAACTTTGTTCCTCGCCAGGGCATTCCTCACCATGCGATCGCGAGCTTGAGGCATCTCACCTGCACAAATGAAACGAACACGTTAGCGACGTGGAAAAAAAGGTAACACAAACAAAATCTAAGTAACTATGACTACCGAGCAGCTTCTCGGCATCCGCGGGAGTCATGCACTCCAGCAGTGCCTTCACATTGATAAACATGCCCTCAACCCTCTGGCTACCATCCTCCTCGAAGATAGGGTTACCCTTGCTCGTCCAGCAGCTCGCAAGACTGAAGGAGTTGACCCACTTCACCAGCGTCTCATAAGACATGGCATCCTGCCCGCGTAGCGCGCTCGGCTCGAAGACGTAAGCACTGGGCTTCTTGGAGAAATGGTCAGGTGTCCAGCGGATCGGGAACTTGTACAACCTCTCCCCGATATACTTCCCCTCCTCGTTGAGTAGCTCCTCTCCGTTCTCATCGACCTCTATCTCCCAGACATACGTGATGTCCTGGGCAGCTTCAGACACTGGCTCAACGATGAAGTACCGTCCCTTGAACGTTCGGATTGACTCCGAGAACGGCTTAAATAACTTCTTGGGCTGCTTCAGGGAAACCCATCCGTACTTCTTCCCCGCCAGCTGCCGTTGAAGATGGAAAACAGCAAAAAATAGAGGGAGAGTGGTTCCCAGTGTGAGATGCTCGCACACTAACTCAAATGCCCATATAAAGTCCATCGAATTGGGGTGAAGTTGCGAGGGCGCCAGCTTGAGATGCTCAAATACCGACCGCTGGAAGTCAGTGAAGGGAAACCTCAGCCCCAACTCCTTGAAAGCTTACTCGTACATCGTGAAGTGGTCCCCGAACTCCGAGCAGACCCGCTCGTCCACGTTGGGAAAATGCACTCTCCAATCCCCCAGTAGGCCCACCTCTGTAAAGGCGTCCACCACAGATCTGGCGAACGTGGAAATATGTTTGGAAGGCTTGGCCACCTCCCACTCCTCCGGACAGAACCCTTCAACATCTTCCTCCATGACATCCAAATCCTCTTCCTCTTCAACTTCGCTCGAGGAGCTCGATGCCGCCGAGCTCGAAGACGCAGAACTCGAAGCCGTTGCGCTGCTATTCTCCTCGGAGACAGTTTCCTCCTCGGATGTGACTGGGATAACTTCTCTCTCTGGCTCCATCGCCATTACGATCACCTGAAAAAGCAGAGAAAGACAGTGAATTCGACAGGAAATCAAATCCACCCTTCCACCGCTAAGTCAAGTGAAAGGGCGCGTAGAAGGCTAAGGACAACGTCCCCGGCCTAAGCCCTAACATCAAACGAAAAAACCTCCCCGCGAGGAGATGCTCGAGACATACAACCTACCTACGAAGAGCCTCCCCGCACTCGTGCCCAGATTCCGTTTGAGGCTCCATCGAAAACCGCAAAGCTCCACCGGAATCTGGAAACGTTCCACCAGAAAATTCACCGGTCCATCAGGAGATAATCAGACACGGTGGTCACGACTCGCGACCACGACGTGGACCACCACGCTCACCAAACGCACTACCTACTCCGGCGAGGTGCTAGAAGTAGCAGAAGGGCAGAACCACCGTCCACCACTAACACTCGCCGGAAACCTACCTATTTCGTCACCTAAAGCTAGCCCTAGTCGCATGCAATCTACCACTAACAACAAAAGAAAGTAAAACAAGCTGGAAATCAAAAAAACTTACTTGATTTGAGTAGAAAAAAGGGACTGCTCGAGGCTTGGCACGGTGGTCGGATGCTCTGAAGACGGCTACGGGCAAGAATGCAGAAGGGGCAAAGAGAAATCAGAAAGAAAAAGTGCAAAATGGGACAATCTCCCCCTTTTATACTAAGGGGCACGTGCACACACGCGCCCGTAGGCAATAATGACCGCATACTAGCCATCATTACCTATTAACTACTACGCAGGGCTCGATGCACACGTGGCAACCCAACGTTTCCCATTCTGTTTGACGCTTTATCTCCCCGAATACCGGGCAAGAGTATCTCGACCACGAATATCACAGACACGGAGAGCCACGAGCACCTCGAGACAATCATCCTCGTCTCCAAGCGACGACTCCGCGCGAGCTCCCCGGAGCAACGAGCAGTCCTTAAGTCATCACTCTCATACTCGGGAGCAACGACTTGGGGGGCTCCTGTTTTGGACTAGACCAATGGCTAGAGTTGGCCCAATCCGCCTCTGCTCCAGAGCGGCCCAAATTGCCTAAGCCCAATCCACAGAGGGGCAAAAGTGACATTTCTACCCCTCCAACCGGGCAAGAAATACAACGTTCCTCCCCGGCATTTACGCCCGTTACGCACGGCTTCCTCGCTGCCCGGACAGCAAAGGACAGGTGCCCGGGACTACGCCTATGCCCGACATAACGACTAGTTTTTGGCACCTTGCCCGACATAACGGCTAGTTTGGGCAGTTACCTATTCTTTGGAGAAAATGGTTATTTCGCCCCGAAAATAGGACCGTTGGCTACGCGCTGGGGGCTCTATATAAACCCTCTCGCTTGAGAGGGTCAGGGATCATATTTTACACCCGAAGAATACACTTTGTACTTGCCCCTTTTCTCTGACCTTTTCTTACTTGAGCATCGGAGTGCCTTGCAGGTACGCCCCCTCCTCTCCTCATTCACAAGCCGAACACCTTGCACGCCTGATGACCAGCATCCGTCCGAGCACCTAGCCATCTGACGACCAGCTTACGTGGACCTGTTCGAATACTCCGGATCATATATATATATATATATATATAAATCAAACACGTGGGGCAGCCCCTCGCAAATATGGAGAAAAAATTTTGAATTTTGAAATTAGAAATTGATAGGGACACCTCTCAAAAAAAAGAAATAGCACCAAAATGTGTTGACAAATATTGTCATTAGTTAGGGGATATCCCCTAACAAATTACCTGACATGTCTGTGCCACTCTGTGTCACTAGTCTGCTCCTATGCCTGCTGTGTAGCAGACTGAATTTTATGAGTTACAATTTGCGAGGGGCTTACTCTCTAGCTAAATTTGCAAGGGGTTTATCCCCTAGCCATAAATTTGGGATACCCTGATTAGCTAGGGGTCATATCCCCTCGCAAATTTATGTTTTGTGATGAGTTTTTTTGCTTTAGTGAGGGGTTAAACCCCTAACTAAATACAGTTATTTTTGTAGTGGTATATATAGAAATTTTAAATAAATATATTTTAAAAAATGATAAAGGAAATCACCACACTTGAAAAGGGTTGAAACACAAGATTTGGTTGAAACACTGGATTGGGTGAAACACTGGATTGAGTTGGGATTCTCGTTTGATTTGTATCAAACTTGCTAGGTTCTTTGGCAGCAGTTCAGGAAGGAGTTGCACAAGAACATTAAAGATGAGAATGTAGGTTTAATATGGTGGGCCATATTATGGATTATTTGGACAAAGAGGAATATAATCATCTTCCAAGAGAAGGTAGTTAATGTGAATGATATTGGATTAACCATTAGAATAACTGCTTGGAGATGAAGTGTTATAGGTAGAGATACCTACAATAATTATAACTTTTAAGACTTTTTTTGTAGCTCCTATTGAAAGTCAAATGTGACTTTCAATTTTTTTAGTCTTTTTCGGTTGTATTTGGGTTAGAGTATCTTAGTGATCTAGTTATAATGCAATTTCGATTATCAAAAAACATATTTTTCTCCATCACATATTATTAATTAATTACTCCTTTCATCTTATATGAATAATTGATCTATTTAAAATAATAAAATGTTCTAAAATAAATAATCCATTTCAATTTACACTACAAATTTTTTTTTCAATTGTACTTAAATTATTACTAGTTTTATTACTCTCAATACTTAATAATAAATATTTTAAAAAAACATCATTTTCACTTTCATTTTTTTATTTTTCTTAATATATTCATATTTATAATATTAGTATAAAACTTAGACTATCTACTACAATACTCATGAGTCACAAAATGGCTTCACCTATTTTGTGGTTATCACGAAGATTGGGTTGGACAAAGACAGCTAGCCAGCAATATTGACAATTCAAAAGTAGGAGTAGATAGCAAAACCCATCAATCACAACAACAACAACAACATTTCTTGCAATCATGCGTTGGAGTGATGACTTTGAGGCGGTTCCGTTTCTCTACTTTTCATTTTTCTTGCTTCTTTAATCTCATCATAAAAGTAAGACACAAAGCCCCAAAGAGAAAGCGCCAAAGCAACCCCTTTCTCTGCTTGAAAACTCTCTTTGTAGACAATAACAGCTAAAACTTCGGTTATGGGAAGAAAGGCAGCAATTATAACACCAGATAATAAAGACGAGGAGCAAAAAATGACTCCAATCACTCCTAAGAAGAAAAACTGCCACATTATAGCACTCCAAACTAACACAACATAGTACTTTGTTTCTCCTAGCTTAAACTCTTTCGCTTCTCTTGGAATCACCTAAAAATTTGCAACACAATTTACAGAATTTTTAGTCAACTCATTTGATTGCGGTGCAAAACATAGTTTACAATAATGCGAGTTCCAATCTCAAATATTCAATTTATTTACATCCAAGTTTACAATAATGCGAGTTCCAATCTCAAATATTCAATTTATTTACATCCAAAGAACTTATAAAACAGAACTCCGACACAAACACTCTGACAATATTAAGGCTAATATGATTGTAATAATTGAGCTTTATTTATTAATTTACTATTAAAAGAGTTATAAATATTTTAATCAAAATTAATGCCTTTTGTCAGAATTATCCAATACGCGTTGAATATAAGTGTTATATTGTCAAACTCTTATTTAAAGTGTTAAAATAATTTTTTTACTCTAAAACAATGGAGTTAGATAAGGAAAGAGATACATCACCTTAAAATCATTGTCTATGAACATCCCAACAACACAAAACAAAGTAGCAAAGAAGCACATAACAAGCTGAATCTCCATAACAAGAGAATAAGTAATAACTTGTTTACTCTTTTGATAAACCAACTCCATCAACGGCAAAACCAATCCATACAAAGCAGCAGCAGCCAATATCATCATAAAACCAATCACATACTCCTTAGTCGACTCCCCAATAAGTCGATCCCCACCCTTAGAATTCAAAGCCAAAACCACACTTCCTAGCGTCAACAACACAATAGAGTTAACAGAATACGCTGTAAACTTATGCTTCACAACAAGAAAAGCGAACACCGCAGTGAAAGCTAAGTGTGAGGATTGGATTAAAGAAGAAGTCGACACCGGGAGACGCTTTATGCCGCAGGCGTAGAGGTAGTCGTCGAGACCGGTGAGGATTCCGATGACGGCCGAGGCGAAAAACAAAGGTGGTTTCATTGAGACAAAGCTGTTGTTGTTGTTGTTTCCATTAGGGTTATTGTAACGTTTGTGGATGTGAGAGATGGTTAAGGGAATGAGGATGATTGGGAAGGCAGATGTTTCGAGGAAGCTTGAGAGCCAGACGCGGTTGCCGCCATGGATGAAGTATAGACGCATTACTAGTGGGCCACCGCATGTTCCTATGGCTAAGAGGATTGAGTTGAGTATTAGAAGGAGTTTCTTCATGCTTCTTCTTTGGTTTTCTTCTTCTACTTCTTGGATTATTTTTTCCACCATGACTGGTTGATTGTTTGTTAGATATTTTGTGTTTTAACATGTGGAAAGAAGAATGAATGTGAAGTGATGACTAGTCAAAACATTGAAGATATTTTGTGAGAATTTACATTTGTGTTTTTAGAATGCGGATATTGTATATTGATAAAGGACCCGTTTGTTTTGTCTTTTTCTAAAAATGATTTTTATAGGTAACATAATTTTGTAGAAAGAAATTTTACAAATTTTTTTTTCATAAAAGCTTGAAATAAAAATTTGGTTTAAATAGTTATTCTTAAAATGTGTTTTAGACTAGGCCGGTGCCTGCCCATCAGTCGAGCAGGCCCAACCCAATACTGATGTGACCCAATAAGGCCCAAGTCTGCCCAGCGCCGAGCACGCTCGAACTTTCTCGTCGTCGAGCACACGCTGGCCAGACACTGTCGAGCAGGGACTTCATGTCTCGGGGAACACGTCACGTCTCTCCTCGATCTCCACGTGCTCCTCCTCGCGAGGACACGTCATCATATAACCTCCCAACTCCGAAAGAGTCGGTCTGCCCACCTTCCGGAGATCTCGGGACCGTTACCCCAGGACGAAGACCACGTGCTGGCCTTCCTTACGCCACGTAAGCCCTGGCAGTCACCTGAATTAGGCCTTGCAATCCAGCCCAGTGCAGGTGACCGTTGGCCCCGCGCTAGGGGCAGCCTATAAATACCCTCTCACTTGAGAGGGTCATGTTACACATTACATTCTAACTCACTTTCACTTTCTGTACTTGCTTACTCCCTTTTCCTGACTTTGGCATCGGAGTACCTTGCAGGTACACCCCCCCTCGCCTTTTCATCACCACCGAAGTTGCGGAGCTCACGACGTTGCTGGCCACTAATCTCCTTTCTGATCAGGTACGATCAGTGGCGCCGTATGTGGGAACTCTTTGCTTCCCTGTTTTCCTCTTCGTAAAACCAAAGCAACCTCTACTTTTCTGTCAACCATGGCCAGCTCCCATCCTGAGAACAAGACTCCGGACACCGCCTTTGTGCAGTTCGAAAACGGAAATGGCCGCGAGGACAATGTGGCCGTCCATGTAGAAGAAGGTGACGAAAGGGACGGGTAGATCGCCTCCCCTTCCTCTGACGAAGCGGCATACCATGCCGCCCAACAGGACAGCGCCCCCGCTGTCTACTAGCCAATTGCTGCGCCACCAAATGCTGACCCGAATATGGTTGCCCTGTTCGCATTGATCAACCAGACCAACCAACTGATTTCCCGGCAGAACGTGAGGATTGAAGCGCTCGAAAGAGGACGACCACGACGCTTTCCCCCGCGGAGACATCATCGCCCTCAATCTCCCGACCGTTCTCCTTCCTCGCGAAGTGTAACGCCCCAGTTTTGTCAATTTTTATTTAATCTAGTCGTTTGATTATTTTATTATTATTTTATTTTATTTTCGACTTTTATCTGAAAATATGTTATTTTTCAATGTTGTGATATTTTATCGGGTTTTGGGAACGTTTGCGAGATATTTGAGTGTGGGGGTATTTGGTCATTTCATAATATTTTCATTAAGTAGAAAGAATAGAAAATAGAAAGAGAGAAAATAGAGAGAAAGAAAAGGAAGAGAAGGAAAAAGGGAAGAAAAGAGGAGAAGAGAAGAAAAGTGAGAAAATCTTGGAAAATCAAAGAAAACAACTTCTAGAATCGATTTAATCGGGTAAGGGTGCGAAACTCAGTTATTGTATGCTTGTATATGATTATGTATGTGTGGTTATGGTTGTTATTGGATTGAATTGGAAAAATTTAGTAAAACCTATATTATGTAAAATTGACTAGAAATCGATTAAATGTGTTGGAAATCATGTTTTTAGTGTTCATTATTGTGGTACATAATAGATACATGTTATTAGACATTGTATTGGCAATTTTCTGGTGTGTAGGTGAAAAATTGGATGATTTGGGGTGGAAAACGCAGAACTTTGTTCTGCAAAATTTTTCTGGTTTTTCCAGGTCATGCGCGTATAGGGCATGTTCATACGCGTATGGACCTTGGCGATACGCGTAACATGGGCGAGTCTTGGGCCAATACGCGTATGGGATGTCTTTTTGCTCGGCCATCTGCCCATTTGCGTATGATACGCGTAACATTTTAGGGCAATACGCGTACGGTGTTGGCACTACGCGTATTGGAATTTTAACGTGGATTTTAGGAAAAATGAGTCTCTGTCCATACGCGTATGGCATGGCGAGAAATCAGGGCAATACGCGTATGACAAGGGGTTGTACGCGTATGGCCAGGAGAATGGTAAATTGGGACTTTTCAAAATATCGTTTTCGTTTTTCTTTCGTAACTTGGGTTCCGTTTGTCCGATTTTTACATTCTTGGTATCGTTGGAAAGCCATTGAGATGTACTTTCTTATTATGATAATTTGGAAATTGTTAGCCGATTTAATTATGTCGGGAATTTGGAATAGTGTCGGTTTGTCGACTTTTGTCGTTATAATTGTGCGTAATTGATGGGTATTATGCAAGGTGCTGTTGTATGATGTAAATGCATGTGTTTAAATGGTGTCGTGATGACTTGTGGCCGTATGGTAATTAAATGCATTGTTTTGGGCATAAGTGCAAAGTGTGATTTTGTTGATGTAGAAGAATGCATTTGTGTGTGTATATTAAATGTCATGAGTCATTGTATGTCCAACATCATGATATGCATTGTTGTGACGTGTGGAGTGACGGTTTGATTCCAGAGGGAATCTGCTATAACATCGTGAGCCTTAAAAATAAGAGGTATGAATAACCTTAAAAATAAGAGGACCGAAAGTGATGGTTATAGACGATCGTGTGCCCATGTGGGGTGTGAGTGATCGGGTCGTGTGCCCGTGTGGGGTGTGAGCGATCCATAAACGTCGTGTGCCCGTGTGGGGTGTGAGCGACGAGGGACATCGTATGCCCGACGGGGAGTTACAGTGATGTAACGAGCGATGATTCCAGCAGAGTTCCTGAGTGAACTAGTGATGAGAAACATTGGAAGTCGGTACCCGCATGTGCATATGCATAGAGTCGTGGTGTCGATCTCTTGCATTTGCATAAATCATTAATGTCTGTTTATGTGTGGAATTGTGGATAAATGGATATATGGATATGTGTTGGTGACACTTGTATTGAGCATGGTTGGTATACCTTGGTGATGGAAATATGAATTATACATTGTGTTGTCTTGTGTGTGAATTATGGTGTGAGTTGTGGTGAGAACCGTATATATGTGTATTTTTGGTGCTATATATAATTGTATGCAATTATATGATGATTGTTTTTCTCACCCTTCTGCTGTTTTATAATGCTCTACGAGGCATTGCAGATTAGAGTTGCTGGAGGTCTTTTTGTGAAGCTTAGGACTTCATTCTTTTGTCGGTCGGCTCTGATATGTG
Organism: Lathyrus tuberosus; assembly: GCA_022829125.1. Lineage (NCBI taxonomy): Eukaryota > Viridiplantae > Streptophyta > Magnoliopsida > Fabales > Fabaceae > Lathyrus > Lathyrus tuberosus. The sequence continues at coordinate 9,415,048 of JALAZF010000236.1, read as the reverse complement.
ACACCGGGTAGTTAGGGAGGCCGTTTGTGATTATTGTGTATTATGTATATATATCTTTTGGCTTGTGCATGTATAACTTGATGTATGACAAAATTTTCATGTGATATATATATATATATATATATATATATATATATATATATATATGAGATTCAGTTTTAGATTTTCCGCTTTTATTCTAAAATATGAAATGTGGGTGTAAGGAACTGAGTTCCTCTGTTGATTGCTACCCCACTGTTGCATATCTTTATGAGCAGGTGTTGTATGATTTGTTTCAATATAATGTGATTCCCTTGTCTATGCCGTGATAATTTAAATATACTCTGATGAAATTTTGAATTTTCTTTTACTGCTTTAAGTAATTGGGGGTATAGATTAGGGGTGTTACATTAAGTGGTATCAGAGCTAGTCCTTGTCAGTTGTGTCAGTCCTTGTTGGTCGTTGTGTTTGGGTGAGCTGTTTGTTTAACCATAAGTGCTGTTATTGGAAATGAACAGAATATGGCTGGTAGGAATGATGCTGCTTTGGCTGCTGCTATGCAAGCTATGGCTCGTGCTGTGCAGAGTGCGCCTAATGCTGCAGGTAATGATGAGTTCAGGAAGAACAAACCGCCTGTCTTCAAGGGAAGATATGATCCTGATGGTGCACAGATTTGGTTGAAAGAGATTGAAAGGATTTTTCGAGTGATGGATTGTGATGAGGATCAGAAGGTGAGACTGGGTACTCACATGTTACTAGAAGAAGCTGATGATTGGTGGGTAGGTACGCGTCATGTGTTGGAAGCTGCAGAAGAGGAAGAAATTACTTGGGAAGTTTTTAGCCGGGAGTTTTTGAGGAGGTATTTTCCTGAAGATGTAAGAGGAAAGAAGGAAATCAAATTTTTGGAGCTGAAACAAGGTAATATGTCTGTTGTTGATTATACTGCTAAGTTTATGGAACTTGTGCAGTTTTATCCTCACTATGCCGAAGCGACTGCGGAATTTTCCAAGTGTGTTAAGTTTGAGAACGGACTGCGTCCTGAGATAAAGCAGGCAATTGGTTATCAGAGGATTCGGAGGTTTTCTGATTTGGTGGATTGTTGTAGGATTTATAAAGAAGACAGTAAGGCTCGTTCTACTCACTATAAGAGTGTGAGCGAGAGGAAAGGGAAGCAACAGTTCCGTGGTGGTCCTTATGTGACACCAGCGGATAAAGGTAAACAAAGGGGAAATTTTGAGAAAAGGTCAAGTGGAGGAATGTCTGGTCCTCTGAGATGTTATAAATGTGGTGAGTTGGGGCATCGTCAGTTTGAGTGCAGGAAAGATATGAGGAAGTGTACTAATTATGGAGGTGTAGGACATGTTGCTACTGATTGTGCCAGGAAAAATGTGGTGAAGTGTTTCAATTATGGTGAACCTGGTCATATTAGTACGAAGTGTCTGAAACCGAAGCAAGCTCCAGCTAGTGGGAAGGTATTTTCTTTGGCAGGAACTCAGACTTCAAGTGCAGATCGTTTGATCAGAGGTACTTGTTTTATTAATAGTACTCCTTTAGTTGCTATTATTGACACTGGAGCGACTCATTCATTTATTTCGTCTGAGTGCGCGAAGCGTTTGAATCTTGTGTTGTCTTTGATGGGTGGTGAGATGGTTATTGATACTCCAGCAATGTGGTCAGTAACTACTTCCTTGGTTTGTCTAAGTTGTCCTTTGACCATTTATGGTAAAGACTTTGAGTTGGATTTGGTGTGTTTACTGTTGGAGGGTTTAGATGTGGTTATGGGAATGAATTGGTTGCAATTCAATCGAGTTCATATTGATTGCTATCATAAGATGGTAAGGTTTCCTTCTCTTGAGGAAGACGAAGACTCGAGTTTCTTATCTACCAAAGAGTTGAAGAGACTTTTGGCGGATGAAGCTCAGTTGTTTGGTTTGTTTGCATCTTTGACTGTGGATAGTCAAGTTTCACTTGATGTGATTCCTGTTGTGTGTGAATTTCCGGAAGTGTTTCCTGAGGATATTTCAGATTTGCCGCCAGAGGGAGAGGTGGAGTTTTCTATAGATCTAGTTCCTGGTACTAGACCTGTTTCTATGGCACCTTATCGTATGTCGGCATCCGAGTTGGTTGAGTTAAAGAAGCAGTTGAATGAGTTGTTGGAAAAGAGGCTTGTAAGACCTAGTGTTTCTCCTTGGGGTGCTCCAGTTTTATTGGTGAAAAAGAAAGATGGCAGTATGCGGTTGTGTATTGATTATCGCCAATTGAATAAGGTGACGATTAAGAATAAGTATCCTCTTCCAAGGATTGATGATCTGATGGATCAGTTGGCGGGTGCCTGTGTGTTCAGTAAGAATGACTTGAGGTCGGGGTATCATCAGATTAGGGTGAAAGAGGAAGACATCCAGAAGACGGCTTTTAGGACACGTTACGGTCACTATGAATATTCTGTGATGCCGTTCGGGGTTTTTAATGCGCCAGGTGTGTTTATGGAATACATGAATCGTATTTTTCACGAGCATTTGGATCGATTTGTCGTTGTATTTATTGATGACATTTTGATTTATTCTAAGTCTCGGGAGGAGCATGCGGAGCATTTGCGTATTGTTTTGCAGGTTTTGAAAGAAAGGAAGCTTTTTGCCAAGTTGTCCAAGTGTGAGTTCTGGTTATCGGAGGTGAGTTTTCTTGGGCACGTAATTTCAGGTAATGGTATTTCTGTGGATTCATCTAAAGTAGAAGCAGTTCTACAATGGGAGGCTCCGAGATTTGTTACCGAAATTCGAAGCTTTTTGGGTTTGGCTGGTTATTATCGAAGGTTCATTGAAGGTTTTTCTAAGCTAGCACTTCCTTTGACCCAGTTGACTTGTAAAGGGCAAGCATTCATTTGGGATATTCCGTGCGAGGAAAGTTTTAATGAGCTGAAGAGAAGATTGACGACAGCTCCGATTTTGATTTTGCCGAATCCTAATGAACCATTTGTGGTTTATTGTGATGCTTCTTTGATTGGTCTAGGTGGTGTTCTGATGCAAGAAGGTAAGGTGGTGGAGTATGCTTCAAGGCAATTGAGAGTGCATGAGAAAAATTATCCTACTCATGATCTTGAATTAGCGGCTGTGGTGTTTGTGTTGAAGATCTAGAGGCATTATCTCTACGGTGCAAGGTTTGAAGTCTTTAGTGATCATAAAAGTTTAAAATATTTGTTTGATCAGAAAGACCTGAATATGAGGCAACGTAGATGGTTGGAATTTTTGAAGGACTACGACTTTGGCTTGAATTACCATCCTGGTAAAGCTAATGTGGTAGCTGATGCGTTGAGTCGGAAATCGTTGCATATGTCCGCTTTAATGGTTAAAGAGTGGGAACTTTTGGAATCGTTTAGAGATTTGAGTTTGGTTTGTGAAGTGACGTCGGATAGCGTGAGGCTTGGAATGCTAACGATTACTAATGATTTTCTGATGACGGTTAGTGAGAAACAAAAGCTGGATGTGAAATTTGTGGATTTGATGTTAGTTGGAGAAAAAGATGCGAATAGTGATTTTCAAGTGGATGTTAATGGTGTTTTGAGATTCCGAGGTAGAATTTGTATTCCGGATGATGCGGAGTTGAAAAAGATGATTTTGGAGGAAGGACACCGGAGTAATTTGAGTATACATCCGGGAGCAAATAAGATGTATCAGGATTTGAAGAACATTTTCTGGTGGTCTGGATTGAAAAGAGATGTGGCTCAGTTTGTTTATGCATGTTTGACTTGTCAGAAATCTAAGGTAGAACATCTGAGGCCTAATGGTTTGTTGCAACCGTTGGATATTCCTGAGTGGAAGTGGGATAGCATTTCCATGGATTTTGTGACAGGGTTACCGAATACTCAGCGAGGGCATAATGCTATTTGGGTGATTGTTGATAGACTGACTAAATTGGCTCAGTTTATTCCAATTGACATCAGTTTTTCTTTGGAGAGGTTAGCTGAGATTTACATAAGTGTGATTGTGAAGTTGCATGGGATTCTATTGAGTATTGTTTCGGATCGAGATCCTAGATTTACCTTGAGATTTTGGGAAAGTTTACAGAGGGCTTTGGGTTCTAAATTGAGATTGAGTTCGGCTTATCATCCGCAGACGGATGGTCAGACCGAGAGGACGATTCAGTCATTGGAAGATTTGTTGAGGGCTTGTGTCCTTGAACAAGGTGGTGCGTGGGATAGTTATCTTGCATTGATTGAGTTCACGTATAATAACAATTTCCATTCTAGTATTGGAATGGCACCGTTTGAAGCATTGTATGGACGAAGGTGTCGAACACCATTATGTTGGCACGAATCTGGTGAGAGTACGGTGGTTGGACCAGAGTTGGTGCAACAGACTACGGAAAAAGTGAAGCTTATTCGAGAGAAAATGAAGGCTTCTCAGAGTAGACAAAAGAGTTATCATGATCGGAGACGGAAAGATCTTGAGTTTCAAGAGGGCGATCATGTATTTTTGAGAGTTACACCGGTAACGGGTGTTGGTCGTGCGTTGAAATCGAAGAAACTTACTTCTCGGTTTATTGGTTCTTACCAAATATCCGCGAGAGTGGGTGTTGTGGCTTATAGGGTGGCGTTGCCGCCGAATCTGTCGAATTTGCACGATGTGTTCCATGTTTCACAACTTCAAAAGTATGTTCCGGATCCGTCACATGTGATTTCTGTAACGACCCAGTTTTCGTGTGCGTTTTATTTAATCGAGTCGTTTGATTATTATATTATTATTTTATTTTATTTTCGAATTTTATCTGAAAATATGTTATTTTTCAATGTTGTGATATTTCATCGGGTTTTGGGATCGTTTGTGAGATATTTGAGTGTGGGGGTATTTTGGTCATTTTAGGATATTTTTTATTAAGTAAGAAAAATAGAAAATAGTAGAGAGAAAAAGAGAAAGAAAGAAAAGGAAAAGAAAGAAAAAGGAGAGAAAAGAGAAGAAGAAGAGAAATAGTGGAAAACTTGGGAAAAATCAAGAGAAATCAACTTCTAGTATCGATTTAATCGGGTAAGGGGGCGAAATTCAATTATTGTATACTTGTATAAGATTATGTATGTATATTAGTGATGTTTGTTGGATTGAAATGGAAATATTTTAGTAAACCCATTTTTGGTAAAATTGAGTTGAAATTGATTAAATGTGTAGAAATTTATGTGTTAAGTGTTCATTCTTGTTGGTATATGATAGATCCTTGTTGCAATGCATCGTATTGGCAATTTTCTGGTGTGTAGGTGAGATTTGGGGTGTTTTTGGGTTGAACCCGTATGAACAATTATGCAGAAGAATTTTTCTGAGATTTCTAGGTCATACGCGTATGGGGCATGTTCATACGCGTATGAACCTTGGCAATACGCGTATGGTGGGCGAGCCATGGGGTCAATACGCGTATGGGTTGCTTGTTTTCTCGGCCATCTGCCCAGTTGCGTATGATACGCGTAGCTTTTTAGGTCAATACGCGTACGGACTTGGGCATTACGCGTACAGACATTTGCACGTGAACTTTGGGAAAATTGAGTCTCTGCTCATACGCGTATGGCTCATGGTGGTACGCGTATGGACAGGACTTTTGCAAAATGTGACTTTTCAAAATATCGTTTTCGTTTTCGTTCGTAACTTTTGATCCGTTTGTCCGATTTTTACATTCTTGATATTGTTGCGTAGCTGTTGAGCTGTACTTTCTTATTATGATGATTTTGGAATTGTTAGCCGATTTAATTATGTCGGAAAGTCGGGAATAGTGTCGGTTGTCGACTTTTGTCGTTATACTTGTACGTAATTGATGGGTATTGTGCAAGGCGCTGTTGTATGATGTAAACGTATGTGTTTAGATGATGTGATGATTTGTGGCCGTATGGAAATTAAATGCATTGTTTTGGGCATAAGTGCAAAGTGTAATTTATGTCGATGTAAATGAATGTGTTTATGTGTGCATATTAAATGTTACGGGTCATTGTATGCCAAGCATCATGATATGCATTGTTGAACGTCCTGAGTGACGGTTTGGATTCCAGAGGGAATTCGCTATAACTTCGTGTGCCCATGTGGGGTGTGAGCGATGATTATAGACGATCGTGTGCCCATGTGGGGTGTGAGCGATCGGGTCGTGTGCCCGTGTGGGGTGTGAGCGATCCATAAACACCGTGTGCCCGTGTGGGGTGTGAGCGGTGGGGAACATCGTAGGCCCGACGGGGAGTTACAGTGATGTAACGAGCGATGGTTCCAGCAGATTTCCTGAGTGAACTAGTGATGAGAAATAATGGAAGTCGGTACCCGCAAGTGCATATGCATAGAGTCGTTGTGTCGGTCTCTTGCATTTGCATGAATCATTTATGGTTGTTTATGTGTGCATTTGTGGATAAATGGATATATGGATATGTGTTGGTGATGGAAATATGTATTGTGTTTGAATTATGGCGTGAGTTGTGGTGAGAATCGTATAATTGTGTATTTTCGTGTTATATATATAATTGTATGCAATTATATTATGGTTGTTTTTCTCACCCTTCTGCTGTTTTATAATGCTCTATGAGGCATTGCAGATTAGAGTTGCTGGAGGTATTTTTGTGAAGCTTTGCGTCTTTATTTCTTTTGTCGGTCGGCTCTGATATGTGACACCGGGTAGTTATGGAGGCCGTTTGTGATAATTGTATATTATGTATATGTATAACTTTTGGCTTGTGCATGTATAACTTGATGTATGACAAACTTTTCATGATATATATATGTATGTTATTCAGTTTTAGATTTTCCGCTTTTATTCTAAAATCTGAAATGTGGGTGAAAGGAACTAAGTTCCTCTGTTGATTGCTACCCCACTGTTGCATATCTTTATGAGCAGGTGTTGTATGAATTGTTTCAAATTGATGTGACCCTCCCGGTCTATGCCATGATAATTTAAATATACTCTGATTAAATTTTGAATTTTCTTTTACTGTTTTTTTAATTGGGGGTATAGATTGGGGGTGTTACATTAAGTGGTATCAGAGCTAGTTTGTGTCAGTCCGTGTCAGTTGTGTCAGTCCTTGTTGGTCGTTGTGGTTGGTTGAGCTGTTTGTTTAACCATAGTTTCTGTTATTGGAAATGAACAGAATTTGGCTGGTAGGAATGATGTTGCTTTGGCTGCGGTTATGCAAGCTATGGCTCGTGCTGTGCAGGGTGCACCTAATGCTGCGGGTAATGATGAGTTCAGGAAGAACAAACCGCCTGTCTTCAAAGGAAGATATGATCCGGATGGTGCACAGATTTGGATGAAAGAGATTGAAAGGATTTTCTGAGTGATGGATTGTGATGAAGATCAGAAGGTGAGACTGGGTACTCACATGTTATTGGAAGAAGCTAATGATTGGTGGGTTAGTACTCGACATGTGTTGGAAGCTGCAGAAGAGGAAGAAATTACTTGGGAAGTTTTTAGCCGGGAGTTCTTGAGGAGGTATTTTCCTGAAGATGTGAGGGGAAAGAAGGAAATTAAGTTTCTGGAACTAAAGCAAGGTAATATGTCTGTTGTCGATTATACTGCTAAGTTTGTGGAACTTGTGCAGTTTTATCCTCATTATGCTGAAGCGACTGCTGAATTCTCTAAGTGTGTGAAGTTTGAGAATGGCTTGCGTCCTGAGATAAAGCAGGTGATTGGATATCAGAGGATTCGGAGGTTTTCTGATTTGGTAGATTGTTGTAGGATTTATGAAGAGGACAGTAAGGCTCGTTCTACTCATTAAAAGAGTGTGAGCGAGAGGAAAGGGAAGCAACAGTTCCGTGGTGGTCCGTATGTGACACCAGCTGATAAAGGTAAACAAAGAGGGAATTTTGAGAAAAGGTCAAGTGGAGGAGGAATGTCTGGTCCTATGAGGTGTTATAAATGTGGTGAGTTGGGGCATCGTCAGTTTGAGTGCAGGAAAGATTTGAGGAAGTGTACTAATTGTGGGGGTGTAGGACATGTTGCAGCGGATTGTGCAAGGAAGAATGTGGTGAAATGTTACAACTATGGTGAACCTGGTCATATTAGTACCAAGTGTCCGAAACCGAAGCAATCTCCAGCTGGTGGAAAAGTGTTTGCATTATCGGGGACTCAGACTTCGAGTGCAGATCGTCTGATTCCAGGTACTTGTTTTATTAATAGTACTCCTTTGATTGCTATTATTGATACTGGAGCGACTCATTCGTTTATTTCGTCTGAGTGCGCGAAGCGTTTGAATCTTGTGTTGTCTGTGATGGGTGGTGGAATGGTTATTGATACTCCAGCAAAGGGGTCAGTAACTACTTCTTTGGTTTGTCTAAGATGTCCTTTGACAATTTATGGTAAAGACTTTGAGATGGATTTAGTGTGTTTACTGTTGGAGGGATTAGATGTGGTTCTGGGTATGAATTGGTTGCAATTCAATCGAGTTCATATTGATTGTTATCATAAGCTGGTAAGGTTTCCTTCTCTTGAGGAAGACGAAGACTCGAGTTTCTTATCTACCAAAGAGTTGAAGAAACTTTTGGCGGAGGAAGCTCAGTTGTTTGGATTGTTTGCATCTTTAACTGTGGATAGTCAAGTTTCACTTGAGGTGTTTCCTGTTGTGTGTGAATTTCTGGAAGTGTTTCCTGAGGATATTTCAGACTTGCCACCAGAGAGAGAGGTGGAGTTTTCTATAGATCTAGTTCCTGGTACTAGACCTGTTTCTATGGCACCTTATAGAATGTCGGCATCGGAGTTGGTTGAGTTAAAGAAACAGTTGAATGAGTTGTTGGAAAAGAGGTTCGTGAGACCAAGTGTTTCTCCTTGGGGTGCTCCAGTTTTATTGCTGAAAAAGAAGGATGGAAGTATGAGGTTATGTATTGATTATCGCCAGTTGAATAAGGTGACGATAAAGAATAAGTATCCTCTTCCAAGGATTGATGATCTGATGGATCAGTTGGTTGGTGCGTGTGTGTTCAGTAAGATTGACTTGAGGTCGGGGTATCATCAGATAAGGGTGAAGGAAGAAGACATTCAGAAGACGGCTTTTAGGACACGATACGGTCATTATGAATATTCTGTGATGCCGTTCGGGGTTTCTAATGCGCCAGGTGTGTTTATGGAATACATGAATCGTATTTTTCACGAGCATCTGGATCGTTTTGTTGTGGTGTTTATTGATGATATCTTAATTTATTCTAAGTCTCGGGAGGAGCACGCAGAACATTTGCATATTGTTTTGCAGGTTTTGAAGGAAAGGAAGCTTTTTGCTAAATTGTCTAAGTGTGAATTCTGGTTATCGGAAGTGAGTTTTCTTGGGCACGTAATTTCAGGTAATGGTATTGTTGTGGATCCATCTAAAGTAGAAGCAGTTCTACAATGGGAGGCTCCGAGATCCGTTACTGAAATTCGAAGCTTTTTGGGTTTGGCTGGTTATTATCGCAGGTTCATTGAAGTTTTTTCTAAGCTAGCACTTCCTTTGACCCAGTTGACTTGTAAAGGGCAAGCGTTCATTTGGGATATTCGGTGCGAGGAAAGTTTTAAAGAGCTGAAGAGAAGATTGACGATAGCTACGATCTTGATTTTGCCGAATCCTAATGAACCATTTGTGGTTTATTGTGATGCTTCTTTGATTGGTCTAGGTGGTGTTCTGATGCAGGAAGGTAAGGTGGTGGCTTATGCTTCAAGGCAGTTAAGAGTTCATGAGAAGAATTATCCTACTCATGATCTTGAGTTAGCGGCTGTGGTTTTTGTGTTGAAGATTTGGAGGCATTATCTCTACGGTGCAAGGTTTGAAGTTTTTAGTGACCATAAAAGTTTGAAATATTTGTTTGATCAGAAAGAGCTTAATATGAGGCAACGTAGATGGTTGGAATTCTTGAAGGACTACGACTTTGGCTTGAATTACCATCCTGGTAAAGCTAATGTGGTAGTCGATGCATTGAACCAAAAATTGTTACATATGTCCGCTTTAATGGTTAAGGAGTGGGAACTTTTGGAATCGTTTAGAGACTTGAGTTTGGTTTGTGAAGTGACGTCGGATAGCGTGAGGCTTGGAATGCTAACGATTACTAATGATTTTCTGATGACGGTTAGTGAGAAACAAAAGCTGGATGTGAAATTTGTGGATTTGATGTTAGTTGGAGAAAAAGATGCGAATAGTGATTTTCAAGTGGATGTTAATGGTGTTTTGAGATTCCGAGGTAGAATTTGTATTCCGGATGATGCGGAGTTGAAAAAGATGATTTTGGAGGAAGGACACCGGAGTAATTTGAGTATACATCCGGGAGCAAATAAGATGTATCAGGATTTGAAGAACATTTTCTGGTGGTCTGGATTGAAAAGAGATGTGGCTCAGTTTGTTTATGCATGTTTGACTTGTCAGAAATCGAAGGTAGAACATCTGAGGCCTAATGGTTTGTTGCAACCGTTGGATATTCCTGAGTGGAAGTGGGATAGCATTTCCATGGATTTTGTGACAGGGTTACCGAATACTCAGCGAGGGCATAATGCTATTTGGGTGATTGTTGATAGACTGACTAAATTGGCTCAGTTTATTCCAATTGACATCAGTTTTTCTTTGGAGAGGTTAGCTGAGATTTACATAAGTGTGATTGTGAAGTTGCATGGGATTCTATTGAGTATTGTTTCGGATCGAGATCCTAGATTTACCTTGAGATTTTGGGAAAGTTTACAGAGGGCTTTGGGTTCTAAATTGAGATTGAGTTCGGCTTATCATCCGCAGACGGATGGTCAGACCGAGAGGACGATTCAGTCATTGGAAGATTTGTTGAGGGCTTGTGTCCTTGAACAAGGTGGTGCGTGGGATAGTTATCTTGCATTGATTGAGTTCACGTATAATAACAATTTCCATTCTAGTATTGGAATGGCACCGTTTGAAGCATTGTATGGACGAAGGTGTCGAACACCATTGTGTTGGCACGAATCTGGTGAGAGTACGGTGGTTGGACCAGAGTTGGTGCAACAGACTACGGAAAAAGTGAAGCTTATTCGAGAGAAAATGAAGGCTTTTCAGAGTAGACAAAAGAGTTATCATGATCGGAGACGGAAAGATCTTGAGTTTCAAGAGGGCGATCATGTATTTTTGAGAGTTACACCGGTAACGGGTGTTGGTCGTGCGTTGAAATCGAAGAAACTTACTTCTCGGTTTATTGGTTCTTACCAAATATCCGCGAGAGTGGGTGCTGTGGCTTATAGGGTGGCGTTGCCGCCGAATCTGTCGAATTTGCACGATGTGTTCCATGTTTCACAACTTCAAAAGTATGTTCCGGATCCGTCACATGTGATTTCTGTAACGACCCAGTTTTCGTGTGCGTTTTATTTAATCGAGTCGTTTGATTATTATATTATTATTTTATTTTATTTTCGAATTTTATCTGAAAATATGTTATTTTTCAATGTTGTGATATTTCATCGGGTTTTGGGATCGTTTGTGAGATATTTGAGTGTGGGGGTATTTTGGTCATTTTAGGATATTTTTTATTAAGTAAGAAAAATAGAAAATAGTAGAGAGAAAAAGAGAAAGAAAGAAAAGGAAAAGAAAGAAAAAGGAGAGAAAAGAGAAGAAGAAGAGAAATAGTGGAAAACTTGGGAAAAATCAAGAGAAATCAACTTCTAGTATCGATTTAATCGGGTAAGGGGGCGAAATTCAATTATTGTATACTTGTATAAGATTATGTATGTATATTAGTGATGTTTGTTGGATTGAAATGGAAATATTTTAGTAAACCCATTTTTGGTAAAATTGAGTTGAAATTGATTAAATGTGTAGAAATTTATGTGTCAAGTGTTCATTCTTGTTGGTATATGATAGATCCTTGTTGCAATGCATCGTATTGGCAATTTTCTGGTGTGTAGGTGAGATTTGGGGTGTTTTTGGGTTGAACCCGTATGAACAATTATGCAGAAGAATTTTTCTGAGATTTCTAGGTCATACGCGTATGGGGCATGTTCATACGCGTATGAACCTTGGCAATACGCGTATGGTGGGCGAGCCATGGGGTCAATACGCGTATGGGTTGCTTGTTTTCTCGGCCATCTGCCCAGTTGCGTATGATACGCGTAGCTTTTTAGGTCAATACGCGTACGGACTTGGGCATTACGCGTACAGACATTTGCACGTGAACTTTGGGAAAATTGAGTCTCTGCTCATACGCGTATGGCTCATGGTGGTACGCGTATGGACAGGACTTTTGCAAAATGTGACTTTTCAAAATATCGTTTTCGTTTTCGTTCGTAACTTTTGATCCGTTTGTCCGATTTTTACATTCTTGATATTGTTGCGTAGCTGTTGAGCTGTACTTTCTTATTATGATGATTTTGGAATTGTTAGCCGATTTAATTATGTCGGAAAGTCAGGAATAGTGTCGGTTGTCGACTTTTGTCGTTATACTTGTACGTAATTGATGGGTATTGTGCAAGGCGCTGTTGTATGATGTAAACGTATGTGTTTAGATGATGTGATGATTTGTGGCCGTATGGAAATTAAATGCATTGTTTTGGGCATAAGTGCAAAGTGTAATTTATGTCGATGTAAATGAATGTGTTTATGTGTGCATATTAAATGTTACGGGTCATTGTATGCCAAGCATCATGATATGCATTGTTGAACGTCCTGAGTGACGGTTTGGATTCCAGAGGGAATTCGCTATAACTTTGTGTGCCCATGTGGGGTGTGAGCGATGATTATAGACGATCGTGTGCCCATGTGGGGTGTGAGCGATCGGGTCGTGTGCCCGTGTGGGGTGTGAGCGATCCATAAACACCGTGTGCCCGTGTGGGGTGTGAGCGGTGGGGAACATCGTAGGCCCGACGGGGAGTTACAGTGATGTAACGAGCGATGGTTCCAGCAGAGTTCCTGAGTGAACTAGTGATGAGAAATAATGGAAGTCGGTACCGCAAGTGCATATGCATAGAGTCGTTGTGTCGGTCTCTTGCATTTGCATGAATCATTTATGGTTGTTTATGTGTGCATTTGTGGATAAATGGATATATGGATATGTGTTGGTGATGGAAATATGTATTGTGTTTGAATTATGGCGTGAGTTGTGGTGAGAATCGTATAATTGTGTATTTTCGTGTTATATATATAATTGTATGCAATTATATTATGGTTGTTTTTCTCACCCTTCTGCTGTTTTATAATGCTCTATGAGGCATTGCAGATTAGAGTTGCTGGAGGTATTTTTGTGAAGCTTTGCGTCTTTATTTCTTTTGTCGGTCGGCTCTGATATGTGACACCGGGTAGTTAGGGAGGCCGTTTGTGATAATTGTATATTATGTATATGTATAACTTTTGGCTTGTGCATGTATAACTTGATGTATGACAAACTTTTCATGATATATATATGTATGTTATTCAGTTTTAGATTTTCCGCTTTTATTCTAAAATCTGAAATGTGGGTGAAAGGAACTAAGTTCCTCTGTTGATTGCTACCCCACTGTTGCATATCTTTATGAGCAGGTGTTGTATGAATTGTTTCAAATTGATGTGACCCTCCCGGTCTATGCCATGATAATTTAAATATACTCTGATTAAATTTTGAATTTTCTTTTACTGTTTTTTTAATTGGGGGTATAGATTGGGGGTGTTACATTAAGTGGTATCAGAGCTAGTTTGTGTCAGTCCGTGTCAGTTGTGTCAGTCCTTGTTGGTCGTTGTGGTTGGTTGAGCTGTTTGTTTAACCATAGTTTCTGTTATTGGAAATGAACAGAATTTGGCTGGTAGGAATGATGTTGCTTTGGCTGCGGTTATGCAAGCTATGGCTCGTGCTGTGCAGGGTGCACCTAATGCTGCGGGTAATGATGAGTTCAGGAAGAACAAACCGCCTGTCTTCAAAGGAAGATATGATCCGGATGGTGCACAGATTTGGATGAAAGAGATTGAAAGGATTTTCTGAGTGATGGATTGTGATGAAGATCAGAAGGTGAGACTGGGTACTCACATGTTATTGGAAGAAGCTAATGATTGGTGGGTTAGTACTCGACATGTGTTGGAAGCTGCAGAAGAGGAAGAAATTACTTGGGAAGTTTTTAGCCGGGAGTTCTTGAGGAGGTATTTTCCTGAAGATGTGAGGGGAAAGAAGGAAATTGAGTTTCTGGAACTAAAGCAAGGTAATATGTCTGTTGTCGATTATACTGCTAAGTTTGTGGAACTTGTGCAGTTTTATCCTCATTATGCTGAAGCGACTGCTGAATTCTCTAAGTGTGTGAAGTTTGAGAATGGCTTGCGTCCTGAGATAAAGCAGGTGATTGGATATCAGAGGATTCGGAGGTTTTCTGATTTGGTAGATTGTTGTAGGATTTATGAAGAGGACAGTAAGGCTCGTTCTACTCATTAAAAGAGTGTGAGCGAGAGGAAAGGGAAGCAACAGTTCCGTGGTGGTCCGTATGTGACACCAGCTGATAAAGGTAAACAAAGAGGGAATTTTGAGAAAAGGTCAAGTGGAGGAGGAATGTCTGGTCCTATGAGGTGTTATAAATGTGGTGAGTTGGGGCATCGTCAGTTTGAGTGCAGGAAAGATTTGAGGAAGTGTACTAATTGTGGGGGTGTAGGACATGTTGCAGCGGATTGTGCAAGGAAGAATGTGGTGAAATGTTACAACTATGGTGAACCTGGTCATATTAGTACCAAGTGTCCGAAACCGAAGCAATCTCCAGCTGGTGGAAAAGTGTTTGCATTATCGGGGACTCAGACTTCGAGTGCAGATCGTCTGATTCCAGGTACTTGTTTTATTAATAGTACTCCTTTGATTGCTATTATTGATACTGGAGCGACTCATTCGTTTATTTCGTCTGAGTGCGCGAAGCGTTTGAATCTTGTGTTGTCTGTGATGGGTGGTGGAATGGTTATTGATACTCCAGCAAAGGGGTCAGTAACTACTTCTTTGGTTTGTCTAAGATGTCCTTTGACAATTTATGGTAAAGACTTTGAGATGGATTTAGTGTGTTTACTGTTGGAGGGATTAGATGTGGTTCTGGGTATGAATTGGTTGCAATTCAATCGAGTTCATATTGATTGTTATCATAAGCTGGTAAGGTTTCCTTCTCTTGAGGAAGACGAAGACTCGAGTTTCTTATCTACCAAAGAGTTGAAGAAACTTTTGGCGGAGGAAGCTCAGTTGTTTGGATTGTTTGCATCTTTAACTGTGGATAGTCAAGTTTCACTTGAGGTGTTTCCTGTTGTGTGTGAATTTCTGGAAGTGTTTCCTGAGGATATTTCAGACTTGCCACCAGAGAGAGAGGTGGAGTTTTCTATAGATCTAGTTCCTGGTACTAGACCTGTTTCTATGGCACCTTATAGAATGTCGGCATCGGAGTTGGTTGAGTTAAAGAAACAGTTGAATGAGTTGTTGGAAAAGAGGTTCGTGAGACCAAGTGTTTCTCCTTGGGGTGCTCCAGTTTTATTGCTGAAAAAGAAGGATGGAAGTATGAGGTTATGTATTGATTATCGCCAGTTGAATAAGGTGACGATAAAGAATAAGTATCCTCTTCCAAGGATTGATGATCTGATGGATCAGTTGGTTGGTGCGTGTGTGTTCAGTAAGATTGACTTGAGGTCGGGGTATCATCAGATAAGGGTGAAGGAAGAAGACATTCAGAAGACGGCTTTTAGGACACGATACGGTCATTATGAATATTCTGTGATGCCGTTCGGGGTTTCTAATGCGCCAGGTGTGTTTATGGAATACATGAATCGTATTTTTCACGAGCATCTGGATCGTTTTGTTGTGGTGTTTATTGATGATATCTTAATTTATTCTAAGTCTCGGGAGGAGCACGCAGAACATTTGCATATTGTTTTGCAGGTTTTGAAGGAAAGGAAGCTTTTTGCTAAATTGTCTAAGTGTGAATTCTGGTTATCGGAAGTGAGTTTTCTTGGGCACGTAATTTCAGGTAATGGTATTGTTGTGGATCCATCTAAAGTAGAAGCAGTTCTACAATGGGAGGCTCCGAGATCCGTTACTGAAATTCGAAGCTTTTTGGGTTTGGCTGGTTATTATCGCAGGTTCATTGAAGTTTTTTCTAAGCTAGCACTTCCTTTGACCCAGTTGACTTGTAAAGGGCAAGCGTTCATTTGGGATATTCGGTGCGAGGAAAGTTTTAAAGAGCTGAAGAGAAGATTGACGATAGCTACGATCTTGATTTTGCCGAATCCTAATGAACCATTTGTGGTTTATTGTGATGCTTCTTTGATTGGTCTAGGTGGTGTTCTGATGCAGGAAGGTAAGGTGGTGGCTTATGCTTCAAGGCAGTTAAGAGTTCATGAGAAGAATTATCCTACTCATGATCTTGAGTTAGCGGCTGTGGTTTTTGTGTTGAAGATTTGGAGGCATTATCTCTACGGTGCAAGGTTTGAAGTTTTTAGTGACCATAAAAGTTTGAAATATTTGTTTGATCAGAAAGAGCTTAATATGAGGCAACGTAGATGGTTGGAATTCTTGAAGGACTACGACTTTGGCTTGAATTACCATCCTGGTAAAGCTAATGTGGTAGTCGATGCATTGAACCAAAAATTGTTACATATGTCCGCTTTAATGGTTAAGGAGTGGGAACTTTTGGAATCGTTTAGAGACTTGAGTTTGGTTTGTGAAGTGACATCGGATAGCGTGAGGCTTGGAATGCTAACGATTACTAATGATTTTCTGATGACGGTTAGTGAGAAACAAAAGCTGGATGTGAAATTTGTGGATTTGATGTTAGTTGGAGAAAAAGATGCGAATAGTGATTTTCAAGTGGATATTAATGGTGTTTTGAGATTCCGAGGTAGGATTTGTATTCCAGATGATGCAGAGTTGAAAAGGATGATTTTGGAGGAAGGACACCGGAGTAATTTGAGTATACATCCGAGAGCGAATAAGATGTACCAAGATTTGAAGAAGATTTTCTGGTGGTCTAGATTGAAAAGAGATGTGGCTCAGTTTGTTTATGCATGTTTGACTTGTCAGAAATCGAAGGTGGAACATATGAGGCCTAATGGTTTATTGCAACCATTGGATATTCCTGAGTGGAAGTGGGATAGTATTTCCATGGATTTTGTAACGGGGTTACCGAATACTTAGCGAGGGCATAATGCTATTTGGGTGGTTGTTGATAGGCTAACTAAATCGGCTCATTTTATTCCGATTGACATCAGTTTCTCTTTGGAGCGGTTAACAGGAATTTATATCAGTGTGGTTGTGAAGTTACATGGAGTTCCATTGAGTATTGTTTCTGATCGAGATCCTAGATTTACATCGAGATTTTCGGAAAGTTTACAGAAGGCTTTTGGCTCAAGATTGAGGTTGAGTTCGGCTTATCATCCGCAGACGGATGGTCAGACGGAGAGGACGATTCAGTCTTTGGAGGATTTATTGAGAGCGTGTGTTTTGGAACAAGGTGGTGCGTGGGATAGTTATCTTGCATTGATTGATTTTACGTATAATAACAGTTTCCATTCTAGTATTGGAATGGCACCGTTTGAAGCACTGTATGGACGAAGGTGTCGGACACCGTTGTGTTGGCACGAATCTGGTGAGAGAACGGTGGTTGGACCAGAGTTGGTGCAACAGACGACAGAGAAAGTGAAGTTTATTCGTGAGAAAATGAAAGCTTCTCAGAGTAGACAAAAGAGTTATCATGATCGGAGACGGAAAGATCTTGAGTTTCAAGAGGGCGATCATGTATTTCTGAGGGTTACGCCGGTAACAGGTGTGGGCCGTGCATTGAAATTGAAGAAACATACCTCTCGGTTTATTGGTCCTTACCAGATATCTGCGAGAGTGGGTGCTGTGGCTTATAGGGTGGCGTTGCCGCCGAATCTGTCGAATTTGCACGATGTGTTTCATGTTTCACAGCTTCGGAAGTATGTTCCGGATCCGTCGCATGTGATTCCGATGGATGAGGTTGAGGTAAGGGAGAACCTTACCGTTGAGGCATTACCAGTTAGGGTTTTGGATCGCGAGGTGAAAAGGTTGAGAGGCAAGGATATTGCACTGGTGAAAGTGGCATGGGGAGGCGCTGCTGAGGGCAATTTGACTTGGGAGTTGGAGAGTCGGATGCGGGAGTCGTATCCAGATTTGTTCCTCTCAAGTATATTTTCGAGGACGAAAATTTCTAAGTGGGGGAGAGTTGTAACGACCCAGTTTTCGTGTGCGTTTTATTTAATCGAGTCGTTTGATTAGTATATTATTAGTTTATTTTATTTTCGACTTTTATCTGAAAATATGTTATTTTTCAATGTTATGATATTTCATCGGGTTTTGGGATCGTTTGTGAGATATTTGAGTGTGGGGGTATTTTGGTCATTTTAGGATTTTTTGATTAAGTAAGAAAAATAGAAAATAGTAGAGAGAAAAAGAGAAAGAAAGAAAAGGAAAAGAAAGAAAAAGGAGAGAAAAGAGAAGAAGAAGAGAAATAGTGGAAAACTTGGGAAAAATCAAGAGAAATCAACTTCTAGTATCGATTTAATCGGGTAAGGGTGCGAAATTCAATTATTGTATACTTGTATAGGGTTATGTATGTATATTAGTGATGTTTGTTGGATTGAAATGGAAGTATTTTAGTAAACCCATTTTTGGTAAAATTGAGTAGAAATTGATTAAATGTGTAGAAATTTATGTGTTAAGTGTTCATTATTGTTGGTATATGATAGATCCTTGTTGCAATGCATCGTATTGGCAATTTTCTGGTGTGTAGGTGAGATTTGGGGTGTTTTTGGGTTGAACCCGTATGAACAATTATGCAGAAGAATTTTTCTGAGATTTCCAGGTCATACGCGTATGGGGCATGTTCATACGCGTATGAACCTTGGCAATACGCGTATGGTGGGCGAGCCATGGGGTCAATACGCGTATGGGTTGCTTGTTTTCTCGGCCATCTGCCCATTTGCGTATGATACGCGTAGCTTTTTAGGTCAATACGCGTACGGGCTTGGGCATTACGCGTACGGACATTTGCACGTGAACTTTGGGAAAATTGAGTCTCTGCTCATACGCGTATGGCTCATGGTTGTACGCGTATGGACAGGACTTTTGCAAAATGTGACTTTTCAAAATATCGTTTTTCGTTTTCGTTCGTAACTTTTGATCCGTTTGTCCGATTTTTACATTCTTGATATCGTTGCGTAGCTGTTGAGCTGTACTTTCTTATTATGATGATTTTGGAATTGTTAGCCGATTTAATTATGTCAAAAAGTCAGGAATAGTGTCGGTTGTCGACTTTTGTCGTTATACTTGTACGTAATTGATGGGTATTGTGCAAGGCGCTGTTGTATGATGTAAACGTATGTGTTTAGATGATGTTGTGATGATTTGTGGCCGTATGAAAATTAAATGCATTGTTTTGGGCATAAGTGCAAAGTGTAATTTATGTCGATGTAAATGAATGGTTTTATGTGTGCATATTAAATGTTACGGGTCATTGTATGCCAAGCATCATGATATGCATTGTTGAACGTCCTGAGTGACGGTTTGGATTCCAGAGGGAATTCGCTATAACTTCGTGTGCCCATGTGGGGTGTGAGCGATGATTATAGACGATCGTGTGCCCATGTGGGATGTGAGCGATCGGGTCGTGTGCCCGTGTGGGGTGTGAGCGATCCATAAACACCGTGTGCCCGTGTGGGGTGTGAGCGGTGGGGAACATCGTAGGCCCGACGGGGAGTTACAGTGATGTAACGAGTGATGGTTCCAGCAGAGTTCCTGAGTGAACTAGTGATGAGAAACAATGGAAGTCGGTACCGCATGTGCATATGCATAGAGTCGTTGTGTCGGTCTCTTGCATTTGCATGAATCATTTATGGTTGTTTATGTGTGCATTTGTGGATAAATGGATATATGGATATGTGTTGGTGATGGAAATATGTATTGTGTCCTGTAATGTCTTGTGTTTGAATTATGGCGTGAGTTGTGGTGAGAATCGTATAATTGTGTATTTTCGTGTTATATATATAATTGTATGCAATTATATTATGGTTGTTTTTCTCACCCTTCTGCTGTTTTATAATGCTCTATGAGGCATTGCAGATTAGAGTTGCTGGAGGTATTTTTGTGAAGCTTTTCGTCTTCATTTCTTTTGTCGGTCGGCTCTGATATGTGACACCGGGTAGTTAGGGAGGCCGTTTGTGATAATTGTATATTATGTATATGTATAACTTTTGGCTTGTGCATGTATAACTTGATGTATGTCAAACTTTTCATGATATATATATGTATGTTATTCAGTTTTAGATTTTCCGCTTTTATTCTAAAATCTGAAATGTGGGTGAAAGGAACTAAGTTCCTCTGTTGATTGCTACCCCACTGTTGCATATCTTTATGAGCAGGTGTTGTATGAATTGTTTCAAATTGATGTGACCCTCCCGGTCTATGCCATGATAATTTAAATATACTCTGACGAAATTTTGAATTTTCTTTTACTGTTTTTTTTTTAATTGGGGGTATAGATTGGGGTTGTTACAATTCCGATGGATGAGGTTGAGGTAAGGGAGAACCTTACGGTCGAGGCGTTACTGAGGGCAAGGATATTGTACTTGTGAAAGTGGCGTGGGGAGGCGCTGCTGAGGGCAATTTGACTTGGGAGTTGGAGAGTCGGATGCGGGAGTCGTATCCAAAGTTGTTCGTCTCAGGTACATTTTCGAGGACGAAAATTTCTAAGTGGGGGAGAGTTGTAACGCCCCAGTTTTGTCAGTTTTTATTTAATCGAGTCGTTTGATTATTTTATTATTATTTTATTTTATTTTCGACTTTTATCTGAAAATATGTTATTTTTCAATGTTGTGATATTTTATCGGGTTTTGGGAACGTTTGCGAGATATTTGAGTGTGGGGGTATTTTGGTCATTTCATAATATTTTCATTAAGTAGAAAGAATAGAAAATAGAAAGAGAGAAAAATAGAGAGAAAGAAAAGGAAGAGAAGGAAAAAGGGAAGAAAAGAGGAGAAGAGAAGAAAAGTGAGAAAAACTTGGAAAATCAAAGAAAACAACTTCTAGAATCGATTTAATCGGGTAAGGGTGCGAAACTCCGTTATTGTATGCTTGTATATGATTATGTATGTGTGGTTATGGTTGTTATTGGATTGAATTGGAAAAATTTAGTAAAACCTATATTATGTAAAATTGACTAGAAATCGATTAAATGTGTTGGAAATCATGTTTTTAGTGTTCATTATTGTGGTGCATAATAGATACATGTTGTTAGACATTGTATTGGCAATTTTCTGGTGTGTAGGTGAAAAATTGGATGATTTGGGGTGGAAAACGCAGAACTTTGTTCTGCAGAATTTTTCTGGTTTTTCCAGGTCATACACGTATGGGGCATGTTCATACGCGTATGGACCTTGGCGATACGCGTAACATAGGCGAGTCTTGGGCCAATACGCGTATGGGATGTCATTTTGCTCGGCCATCTGCCCATTTGCGTATGATACGCGTAACATTTTAGGGCAATACGCGTACGATGTTGGCACTACGCGTATTGGAATTTTAACGTAAATTTTGGGAAAAATGAGTCTCTGTCCATATGCATATGACCTTTGGCATTACGTATGGCATGGCGAGAAATCAGGGCAATACGCGTATGACAAGGGGCTGTACGCGTATGGCCAGGAGAATGGTAAAATGGGACTTTTCAAAATATCGTTTTCGTTTTTCTTTCGTAACTTGGGTTCCGTTTGTCCGATTTTTACATTCTTGGTATCATTGGAAAGCCATTGAGTTGTACTTTCTTATTATGATGATTTGGAAATCATTAGACGATTTAATTATGTCAGGAATTTGGAATAGTGTCAGTTTGTCGACTTTTGTCGTTATAATTGTGCGTAATTGATGGGTATTATGCAAGGTGCTGTTGTATGATGTAAATGCATGTGTTTAAATGGTGTCGTGATGACTTGTGGCCATATGGTAATTAAATGCATTATTTTGGGCATAAGTGCAAAGTGTGATTTTGTTGATGTAGAAGAATGCATTTATGTGTGTATATTAAATGTCATGAGTCATTGTATGTCCAGCATCATGATATGCATTGTTGTGACGTCCTGAGTGACGGTTTGATTCCAGAGGGAATCTGCTATAACATCGTGAGCCTTAAAAATAAGAGGTATGAATAGCCTTAAAAATAAGAGGACCGAAAGTGATGGTTATAGACGATCGTGTGCCCATGTGGGGTGTGAGCGATCGGGTCGTGTGCCCGTGTGGGGTGTGAGCGATCCATAAACGTCGTGTGCCCGTGTGGGGTGTGAGCGACGGGGGACATCGTATGCCCGACGGGGAGTTACAGTGATGTAACGAGCTATGATTCCAGCAGATTTCCTGAGTGAACTAGTGATGAGAAACATTGGAAGCCGGTACCGCATGTGCATATGCATAGAGTCGTGGTGTCGGTCTCTTGCATTTGCATAAATCATTAATGTCTGTTTATGTGTGGAATTGTGGATAAATGGATATATGGATATGTGTTGGTGACACTTGTATTGAGCATGGTTGGTATACCTTGGTGATGGAAATATGAATTATACATTGTGTTGTCTTGTGTGTGAATTATGGTGTGAGTTGTGGTGAGAACCGTATATATGTGTATTTTTGGTGCTATATATAATTGTATGCAATTATATGATGATTGTTTTTCTCACCCTTCTGCTGTTTTATAATGCTCTACGAGGCATTGCAGATTAGAGTTGTTGGAGGTCTTTTTGTGAAGCTTAGGACTTCATTCTTTTGTCGGTCGGCTCTGATATGTGACACCGGGTAGTTAGGGAGGCCGTTTGTGATTATTGTGTATTATGTATATATATCTTTTGGCTTGTGCATGTATAACTTGATGTATGACAAAATTTTCATGTGATATATATATATATGATATTCAGTTTTATATTTTCCGCTTTTATTCTAAAATCTGAAATGTGGGTGTAAGGAACTGAGTTCCTCTGTTGATTGCTACCCCACTGTTGTATATCTTTATGAGCAGGTGTTGTATGATTTGTTTCAATATAATGTGATTCCCCCGTCTATGCCGTGATAATTTAAATATACTCTGATGAAATTTTGAATTTTCTTTTACTGCTTTAAGTAATTGGGGGTATAGATTAGGGGTGTTACATGAAGGACACCGCCGGTCGACTCCAGAAGCCCGGCGCCCCCACCAGCAGAACGTCGCCCGCGCCTGGAACGACCCTAGCTTGTGGTCGCCCAGAAGCGACACCTATCACCTCCTCCTAAGGAACAACGACACTCTCCTGCCCAGAAGAGGAGCAAAGCTGTCGGCGAAAAGCCTAAGAGCCGGTCAAGGAGCTCCCCATGACGACACGGGCCTGGTCGGAGCCACCATTCTCCATCAAGATCACCAGTCAGGAGTGATGAGGACGACCAGTAGACCCCTCTATCCAGGGAGATTATGGAGACCCCTATACCTGTAGGGATGGAATAGCCTCCACCCTTGGGGACATAAGACGGCACCGCCGACCCCGACGATCATGTCGAGAGCTTCGAAGCTATGCTCGACTACAGGAATGTTCGGCGAGTAATTAAGTGCAGGCTTTTCCCGACCACCCTCAGAAAAGGTGCCATGACTTGGTACAAAAGCCTGGCACCAGAATCCATCACATCCTGGAAGCATTTGAAGAGACAGTTCTCCAGGCATTTTACTGCATCTCGCCGCCATCCGAAGACGATGGCCTCTTTGGAAGGCATCCTACAAGGGAGGAACGAATCTCTCAGAGACTACATCGAGAGATTCAACCGGGAAGACGTCGAGGTCCCCACCATCAACGACATGAAGAAGTTCCTGATCGACCGGGGACTGCGTCATGGGACCGAGTTCGCCAAGTCTGTGGGCATTCATAGACCCCGCAACTTGGAAGACCTCCTCCACCGAGCCCAGTCATACATCCAGTTCGAAGACTCGGAGGCCGCTCACGTTACCCAAGACTCACGACACCAAGAGGGATCCCACAGGTCCAAGGATGAAGACTCTACTACCCCCCAGTGCGGGGGAGAGAGAAGACGCGAAGGCCGTCCCCGGGACTCTCCCGAGCCTAGAGGTCCATCTAGACAGTTCACAGAGTACACTGCACTCAACGCTCCCTGAGAGCGAATTCTCACCGAGTGCGCCAACTCAGAATTTCATAAAGGGGGTGTCCGCTTTCCGAAGCCGACACCCCCCAAATCAAACACGGACAGGTCCAAATACTGCAGGTTCCATCGGAGCCACGGACATGTCACCGAAGATTGCATCCACCTCAAGGATGCAATCGAGATCCTAATCAAGGAGGGGCATCTCAAACAGTATACCAAAAGAAATGACGCTCCTCGCCCAGATTCCTAGGACACACAAAGCGTCGAGGAGACGACACCTCCGTCCGGAGAAAACAAACTGCAAATCGCCCTGAGCGTTACTTGACCAGAGGACTTCTACGTCCCCAAAGGAATCGAGGATGCCGCGGCAGTTCACAGCATGTGGGAGAGCTTTCCCCCTGAGGACCCTGTCACTGCCCGTAGCACATGGGAAAGCTTCCCCACAGCGATGGTTATATTCGGCGGAGGCTTCAACAAGGTCTCCGTCGGGTCGATCAAGAGGAAGTTCAACGAGCTGGAATCCGCAACCTCGGCTCAAGCTGCCGTCTTTGAGAAGGTGCAAGGGAGGTTAAACCCCATCACCTTCTATCTTGAGGAACTGCCCGGCGGGGCGCCCAATTCCACTATTCCTCTCCTGATCCGGGCACAAATGGTGGATTTTGACGTTCACAATCCTGGTCGACCAAGGGAGTCCAGTGGGCATCATGTACTCCCACCTCTTTGAGACTTTCCAGCTCGACGAAAAACATCTGATCCCTTACGTGGGCTCGGATCTACAAGGTTTCAACGGCACCACCACCAGGTCGTGGGGCTATGTTGAACTGATGATGACTTTCGGGAGCGAGGACACTGCTTGACAGGTCAAGATCGCTTCCTGGTGGTAGACTGCCCTTTCCTGTACAATTACATCATGGGGAGGACCACTCTGGCCGAACTCACGGCAATACCATCTACAGTCCATCTGAAGATGAAGTACTATACTGCTAGAGGCCGGGTCGTCCCCATGCACGGGGACATTGAGGACGCGAGGAGATGCTTCGAGGCTGTAACCAAGGGCCTGAGCTCGATCAACGTTAAGCCGAAGGTCGGTGAGAAGTCAACCCTGGACGCAGTGTAGAAGCCACTTTCTCGCGTCAATACGGTGGACCTCGACAGTCGTTTGCCCACTGAGCAGGAAGGAGCCGAAGCAGCAGACAACGACCTCTCCACTGAAGGCAATGGGCAGCCTCTCCACCCAACGTGCCCCATCCCAGATGGAGACTTCGAGCTCGTCGCCCTCGAAGACGATCCAGATCAGAGCGTGAAGATCGGCACCGGGCTTCCTGACTTGGCGAAGAAGCAGCTGGAGGCATGCCTCTGGGAGAACGCTGATCTGTTCACGTAGAGCACATCAGAGATGCCTGGCCTCGACCCAGAGGTGGTCTGTCACCAGCTCACTGTAGATCCGGTCGCTAGGGCCATAGTACAACGTAGGCGTAGACAGTCTCCCGAAAAGGCGGAGGCTGCTGAAAAAGCTGTAAATGACCTCTTAGAGGCAAATTTTATTTCAGAGGCCAAGTACACAACCTGGCTGTCCAACGTTGTACTTGTCAAAAAGAATAATGGAAAATGGAGGATGTGCGTTGACTACACCGATCTTAACCGGGCGTGCCCGAAAGATTCTTATCCTTTTCCTAACATCGACCAGCTGGTCGACAATTATGCAGGTTTCAAACTATTGTACTTCATGGACGCCTACTCAGGGTACAATTAAATCCCTATGGCGAAGGCCAACAAGCACCACACCGCTTTCATGACCGAGTTGGGCAATTACTACTACAACTTAATGCCCTTCGGCCTGAAGAACGCTAGCGCGACCTACCAGCGGATGATGAACAAAGTCTTCCGGGGAGAGATCGGAGACATGCTCGAGGTCTACATGGACGACATGATCGTCAAATCCGCAGAAGTAGTCGACCACACTGCCCATCTTACGAAAGTCTTCGACACGGCGAGAAAATGTAGGATGAGGTTCAACACGACAAATGCACCTTCGGCGTTCGGGCGGGCAAATTCCTCGGTTTCTACCTCACAGAACGAGGAATCGAGGCAAACCCCGATAGGTGCAGGGCTTTCTACGAGATCCCGACCACGAACTCGAAGAAGTCGATTCAATCGCTGAACGGGATGCTGACCGCGCTTTCCCGCTTCGTCACTAAGTCCGCACAATACGCACTCCTATTTTTCAAACTTCTACGCCAGAAAGCCATGTTCGAATGGATTGAGGAATGTGAGCAAGTGCTCCTCCACCTCAAACAAGTCCTTTCGCAACACCCAGTCCTCTCACGACCAGAGTGCAGGGAGACATTATTCCTATACCTCGCCATCACGGGCGAAGCAGTTAGCGTGGTCCTGATCCGAGAAACCATCAACGGGCAGAAGCCAATTTACTTCACCAGCAAAGCCCTCCAAGGTCCGGAACTTAGGTACCAGCAAATCGAGAAGGTCACCCCGGCTCTCGTCACCGCGACCAAAAGACTGCGACATTACTTCCTCGCCCACACGATAGTGGTAAGGACCGAGCAACCCATACGACAGCTCCTCGGTCGACCATACATGGCGGGGAGGATGCTCAGATGGTCGCTTGAACTCGTTGAGTTTGACATCCAATACGAGGGCAGGAAGGCCCTGAAAGCTCAGGTATTGGCCGACTTTGTGGCGGAGATGACCCTCCCGGAGCCTTCGACCAACGGATCCCAAAAGTGGACGATCTACGTCGACAGGGCATCCAGCTTGAAAGGCAGCAGAGCCGACATCATCCTCGAGAACGGGGAAGGCATCCTGATCGAAGTCTCCCTCACTTTGTCTTTCCCGACGTCGAACAATCAAACCGAGTACGAGGCCTTCCTCGCCGGGTTACACCTAGCTGAAGACCTCGGGGCCAAGGAGGTCAAAATATTCACCGACTCCCAGCTCGTGGCATCCCAGGTACGGGGAGAATACCAAGCCAAAAATGATAGCCTTATCGAATACTTGACTTTGGTGAAGAAAATGATGAAAAAGTTCTACTCGGCGAAGGTGCATCACGTCCCACGCAAACACAATACTCGAGCAGACGTTCTGTCGAAACTCGCGAGAACAAAGAAGAAGGGCAGGAACAAATCTGTCATTCAAGAGGTGCTCTCTCGTCCGAGCATCAAGAATATCTCTCCCATGACTGACGTGAACACCATTGGAGATAGCCATACCCAACGACCCTAAAGACGCCGGAGTGGTTAGGCGCCGGGCATGCTCCTATACAATTGTCAAAGACAAACTGTATCGACGAGGCTTCTCGATCCCTCTTCTCAGATGCATCGAGGAGTCTAAGGTCCCTGGCATACTCCAGGAGATCAACGAGGGGATCAATGCACATCACCTCGGCGGACGATCATTAGCCTGCAAAGCGTTACGAGCAGGGTACTACTGGCCCACCATGCAGCAGGACGCCAAGGAGCACGTCAAGAAGTGCGACAGATGCCAACGACACGGGGACATGCACTTGGCCCCACCCAGTGAGCTCAAAACACTATCGTCCCCGTGGCCATTTGCGTGGTGGGGGATGGATATCCTCGGGCCCTTCGTTATAGGATCGTACCAAAACAAGTACCTAATCGTCGGCGTGGATTATTTCACAAAGTGGATTGAAGCGGAAGCCCTGGCCAAAATCACGGCCCACAAAATACTATGTTTCTACAAGAGAAACATACTCGCCCGGTTTGGCGTGCCCCAAGCAATTGTCACCGACAACGGAACACAATCACCGACAAGAGCTTCCAAGACTTCGTCACCAAACTGGGCACGAAGCAACACTTCACGTCGGTCGAGCATCCCCAAACGAACGGGCAAGCCGAAGCAGTGAACAGAGTGATCCTGCGAGGACTAAAACGGCAACTAGGCGGCACCAAGAAAAGATGGGTCGAGGAGCTAAGACCTCGACCGAGCTCTTAGCTTCGTCGAAGGTCGGAATACAGCTCTGACCACTCGACCAGTTCCTTACATTGTCGAGGATCAACAAAGTCGAGCAAAACCTCCAAATTACTTATACAAAAATAAAACAGATATATCATCAAACATACGAACATCACACACACAGATAAACATAAGGCAAAGCATTAAACCGGGCAGAAGCCAATTGTGAAAATAGTACAAAAATGTCATGAAGCGCCTGGCACGCAGGCCGGGCAATTACAGAAATCACGGCGCATAGGCCAAACCAAACAAAGTTAAAAGAAAATTGACGTGCAGGCCAAATAAGCTAAACAAAAGAAAAGCTAAGTATCCACGTCCTCCTCGGGCTGCCCTTCCTCCACGTTCTCGTCATCATCATCGGACGCCGAGGGGACAATCTGACCGCCGACAACCTCGTGATAAGGTCCAGTCCGCTCAGTGATAAGGTCGGGATTCAGAACCTGGAGCTGCCTCAAGGCTTTAGCAAAGCCCAACCCGACAGACTAGAGGACATCCTGCTCGGTCTGCCTCAACTTTGAGATCAACTCAGCTTGAGAGGTCAACAGCTTGGCGTCCTCAGTTTCCTCTTCAGCAGGTCGGACAGCCTGATCCAGCTCGGCGAGTCTCGCCAGGAGATTTTTCCTCTCCTCAGAAGCTTTCTCCAACTTCTCTTCCAGCTGCCTCTGAAGCTCGACCTGGGCCTCGTTCTGTTTCTTGCACTCCGTGAGGTCCTTGCTCAGCTTCTTCATTTCAGCCTCAACGGATTTGAAGCTATTCTGTAATCTAGTCTGCTCCGACGATGGACAGGTTTCGTCATTCAGGACCAGCGCGGTAGCACATACCCGCATCATCGCGGTCATATCATCCACTAGTGACTTCCTCCTCGAAACCCGGTCAACAACCGAAACGGCTTGAGCCTCGGAGGCAAGGACGAACGGGGAGTTGTCCCCCGAGAAAAAATTAGGTCTCAAATGACAAGGTGGGAACACAAATTTGTCGCGGGGGGGGGGGGGGGGGGGGGGGGGTGGGGGTGGGGGGGCTCCCAGTGAGATCGACATGCGTCTGCTCGATGGTCCTTTGTTTCTTCGGGGTCCCTGCACCTATTGTCGAAGCTGGTCGACCCGCCCTTTGCAGGCTCTCTTCGAACCTCGACCTGATGTCAGCTTCTTCACGCGTTCCTCCAAGGTCGACATGGCACCTACGAAAAAAGAGAGCAAACATCAGTAAACCAACAGTAGAAACGATAACGGACCCCGAGTCAGGGACGTGCCCACTACCTAAGAGCCGGAGAGCCTCCTCCTCGGTATCACACTCGAGGAGGGCCTTTGTGTTTATGAGCCGGGCTTTGGTAAATGTCTCTCCAGAGGCGTTGGTTATGAAGTTTTCGTCCGGGGTCACCAACTTTGCTTTGCTGAAACCTTGGACAAATTTCACTATCTTGTCGTAAGCCTGCTGGTCCTCCTCGCCCAATGCACATGGACTAACGTTATAGCTCTTAATGCTCAGCTTGAAGTACTCCTCTGTCCATTCCAGGGGGCACTTCGATTCGAGGACCTCCTTATGTCGACCACCTTCCACCTCTACCATTCTACGCTTGATAACGAACCACCAGGTTTTGAAGTTCCAAATAGAGTCCATATATGTCCGAAACAGCCTCCTCGGCTGCTTAAACAACACCCAGCTATGACGACCCTCCACCATTTGTCATTGTAGGTGGAAGATTCAGAAAAATAGGGGGACGGTGGCCTCGACGTCGAGATATTTACAAACGAGTTCGTAGGCCCGCACAAAGGCAATGGCGTTTGGATGGAGTTGGGAAGGCACCAGGTGCAACCAAGAGAACACTCCCATTTGGAAACCACTGAAGGGCAGACGTATGCCCGCCACCTAAAACGCGAACTCATACATGGGAAATCGTGTCCTCCTGAACGTCGAGCATATCCGATGACGCTCTAGTGGCCTGTACGCCTGCCAACTCAACGGGGAACCTGCGCGGACGTCCTCGATCGTGGTGAAGGTGCCGGGGCCACCGGGAACAAATAACAAGGGAAAGCCCAGAGGCAAAGCCCCAGCCCAGTCCTCAGGCGAACGAACACCGCTCTCCAACACCACGTGGGAGTCAGGCTCATCGTCCGTTTCAATATTCCCTTCAATCCACTCGGCAGCCATTTTTACCTAAAGAGCAAAGGAAACCGGTGAATTCGATATCCTAGATCAAATTCACCTTTCCACCGCTGATCAAGTGAAAGGGCGAAAAGGGGATGCGAGGAACTACTCAGTGGAACGGCCCCCGACCACGATGATTGGCGAAGCGTGCATGTGTGTTCGGTATCCCTGTCACACGTCCCCAAAACACTTACCCCATATCCTCGGGATATTCATCGAAGTCCCCGGGAAATTCATCGCGTCTCCTCGGGACCTTCAACGCGTCCTCGAGATATTCATCCCAACTCCCCGCGGCATTCATCAAGAACCTAAAGAAGCTCCTCCATTTTTGCCGAAAACTCCCCGGCCTGAGGAACCATCGTAGAAAACATAAACGAAAAGAAAGGGGTAGAAACTTACTTGAGACAGTGGTTGCGAGTTTTCGGTACGACGGCGTACGGTAGCGAGACGGTGGCGAAAGACAGAAGAAAAGGAGACGGTGGTAAGACGGACTGACTCCTATTTATAAGGCTATCACGGGACTCGAGGCATCCCTAGACACTCGAGTACCCTAGCCCTAGCCTTAGCCGGCCTATGCAATAATGGCGAGTGATATGTGGCACACGGATTCCCGTGTGCGTCCTTTCGCTTGCCTTGGTGCCCGAATCCACGTCTTCTCATCTCCCCGCTTCGTCGGCCAACGACGACATAGGAAACTCGGGCGGACTTCCACCTCCGAGGCTCCTGCCTGGCGAGCACCCCTTGCTCTTGGTTCCCGACATTTTCACCATCTCGTTATGTCGAGAACACTGCCCATTTGACGAGTCTCCTCGACAAAGGATGACCCGTGGACATCAGACGACCACCTCCTACCCGGTATTTCGAGCACCCTTACTCTGTCCTCGACATCTGGGGCTGATCCTTAAGCCATTACTTCGACACTTAGGAACAATGACTTAGGGGGCTCCAGTTCTGGACTGGGCCGGCGCCTGTCCATCGGTCGAGCAGACCCAACCCAATACTGATGTGGCCCAATAAGGCCCAAGTTTGCCCAGCGCCGAGCAGGCTCAAACTTCCACGTCGTCGAGCACACGTTGGCCAGACACTGTCGAGCAGGGGTTTCATGTCTCAGGGAACACGTCACATCACTCCTCGATCTCCACGTGCTCTTCCTCGCGAGGACATGTCATCATGTAACCTCCCAACTCCAAAAGAGTCGGCCCGCCCATCTTCTGGAGATCTCGAGACCGTTACCCCAGGGCGAAGACCACGTTCTGGTCTTCCTTACGCCACGTAAGCCTTGGCAGTCACCTAAATTAGGCCTTGTAATCCAGCCCAGTGCAGGTGACCGTTGGCCCCGCGCTGGGGGCAGCCTATAAATACCCTCTCACTTGAGAGGGTCAGGTTACACATTACATTCTAACTCACTTTCACTTTCTGTACTTGGTTACTCTCTTTTCCTGACTTTGGCATCGGAGTACTTTGCAGGTACCCCCCCTGCCGTTTCATCACCACCGGAGTTGCGGAGCTCACGACATTGTTGGCCACTAATCTCCTTTCGGATCAGGTACGATCAAAATGTTATTTTAGGTATTTCATCATTTTATCGAAACTTTTTTTGGATAACAAAAATTTCAAAAAATCACTTAATTTTGAAGCTATTTCAAATAGCTTTTCATGAAAATATTTTTTGAAATACAATTTTTTGAAAAATTTGTGATTTTGCCTATGTTTTGGTCTTCAATAATGTATATTAATGTTATAGAATGTCAAAATTAGTCTTTTAATTTATAAAAATCAAATTTAAAAAACTTGTAATATTTTGAAAAACGTTTTTATAAAATTCATTTTCAAAAATACAAAGAAAAAATTAATTTTTTTAAAGCTGAAACAAACTGGCCCAAAGTATAATACATTGAGTGTCAACATCGAATCCAATTCCAAAACAGGACAATGGATGTATGAGGTGGAGAGAGATAGAATAATATAAAGTTTGAGATGGTGTTAAATATGTGTGTCAACCTTCTAAATGTTTAAAATTTTGATTTTAGTCCTTCAAAATATTTTTATTAAGAAATAGTTCTTCTAAAATTTTTCAGTCGCACTTTTAATCTCTAATACTAAAACCTCGTTAATTCAGTTGCTAATTCAATCGTTAAGTAATAAACACTCACTAAAATTGTTGTTAATTCAGTTGCTAATTTGTGAAAACCGTCACTAAATTGCAGAAGAGATCAACAGTGTGGATACAAAAATTTAGAAGGAACATTCTTTGAAGAAAATATTTTGAGAGACTAAAAATAATATTTAAGATATTTAGGAGGAACACAAACATATTTCACTTTTTTCTTAAATTAATATCTTCTAAGTAGCACAATAAGATGCATCATCACCTGTCTCTTCCAGAGTCTTTTTCGGGATAGCCTGAATCTAATCCTAAGGGAAACCTGAATGTTGTGACAGTTAGAAGTTGTAAGCAACTAGAGGATACTAGTAAGGGGATGAAGTGAAGAAGCGTGAACTAACACCACCTCTAAAGGAAGTTGTTGAAGAGGAAGAAAATGAGGAATATTATGTTGCTCCTCCTCCCTATAAACCATTCATTTCGTTTCCCCACAGGCTTGCTAAGACCAAGATAGAAGCCAAATTTAAGAAGTTTGTGGAGTTGCTAAAAAAGCTCCACATCAATGTTCCTTTTGAAGTTACATGTCCCTAATACATTCAGGGGGAGAACCTTAATACAATTTTGTTGCTTGTCTTGTCATTTTTGTTTCATTTATTATTATTTATTGAGCCTCCTTCATGATTGCACGTCTCTGAATCAAGTTTTGAATCAATTCGTTTTTTTAACTTGCATAATTCAATTATTTGTATTTGATTTTGATCATTATGCTTTAAGTTAATTGTTTGAGTTAGTGGAACAAGAACCATATGTGTTGTTGGTTCAAGTTAGATATAAAAAGAAATGTCAAAGTATTTTGAAAAATATGAAAAATTGAGATTGTATATACATGTCTCTAATCATGTACATATCCTGTATCGAATCAAATTGACTTGGAGCAAACAAAAGTTTTTCAACATTTGTGACTCGAATTATAGTTTTAACTAAATTCGAATCAAGCAGCTCTGTGACTCAAATCACAAGTTGCACTTGATTTGAATCAGTCAGATTCTATCAGCCACTGTCTCATTTGATTCGAATCAGAATTTCTACTTGACTCAAATCTCACTATTTTTCTACATTTTTCTATTTGGCTCTGTCTAAATTGACTCAGATCAAGCTTTATACCCGACTCGAATCATGAGCCTTCATGACTCGAATTAGAGATATAAGGTGACTTGAATAACACAAAAAGGGTAAATTCTTTATGTTTATCTTGTTTCACTCTAATTGTTCATTTGACTCAAATCTGGAAATGTTCTTGACTCGAATCTAACTAAAAATTTCCATCCAAATTTGTGCTTAATCTCAAGCACATATAAATTCCTTTTGTCATCTTATTCAAAAAATAATAATCACATAATTGATAACATTTTCAGAGTGATTTTGTGAGAATTAACAATCTTCATTTTTAAAAACTCAAAATCTCTTGCAAGCAAAATTTCTTTCATCTTCAATCTCTAGTTTGATTTCAGATCTTAATTATGGATATTTGTAATTGTTGAGGGAGACGTGTCTTGAAACTAACCTTTCTTGAAGTTTTTGGTAAAGATTTCAGGAAGTTTGCATGATTGAGGTTGTTGTCATTGGTAGTGACAAATTCCAATAAAAATAAGGAGGTTCTTCTCTCCAAATAAACTTGATAGTCACTGCGTGGAAGGCTACAAACAAGGTGGAGTTCTTATCAATCTTCGGACTATTCACCGCTCAATAAATTGTTGGGATCAAGGGGTGATTGCCACACACAAAGACTGTGAGCAGATTGGTGTGAAGTTGGAAGATTCAAGAAGTGATATTCGGGTAAATATTTCACAGAAGAGTTTGGCATTAAGCTGTATACAAATTAATATCCAGATAGAAGATTTATTTTTCTCAACATTATTATGAGTTAGTGATTGTATGAATCCTTGCAATATTTGTCATAAAATAGTGGAAGAAAACAAACTCCAATGGGAAACCATTAAAAAGTGGAGTAGATTCATGCAAGGACGATAGTGATGAACCATTATATATCCCAGTCCACACTCTCTTTCTCTCTCTCTCTCTCTCTCTCTCACACACACACACACACACACACACACTCTCTCTCTCTCTCTCTCTCTTCTCTCTCTCTCTCTCTCTCTCTCTCTCTCTCTCTCTTGCATTTTAATTTTTGTAGGATATTGCATGCTTAGGTTAGCAATTCTTAGCGTAGTTTATCGTTTATTTTAACTGGTATCGATTTATTACGTAAGGTTAGGCTTTGTTAGAATTGATACCTAATTGAGCTTTAAAGCTGATTAAAATCTGGAAAACTAGTGTTGTTAGAATCCTCTATTAATTGAATCATTGTACATGACACATCTCGTGTAATCTACAATTACTCAATTAATCACTGCCTTTGAATAATCTGTGAGATTTGTGAATTGTGTATTTGTCAAAGTGGTTAAATTCCAATATAAGCATAAGATCTCTATTTACTCTTTAAGACTTTTGCGCGTTTTTGAAAAAACTCTGATATTATATTTTTGGAAAATCGGTCAAAATTTTTAATAAGGGTCTTTCACCCCCTCTAGATTGTTTCTCCACTCAATATTCTCACCTAACACCTTTCATAGAGGCTCTATCTCAGATGTCTTTCTATGCTAAGTTTCGGAAAGAAATCTTCTTTAACTTATGGTAATTAGAGGATCAAGAGACTGTAGTGTTGATTGCAGACTGTAGCGCTATAAAAGTATAACAAACAACTACCCAAGCTTAAGGATCCAGGGAGTTTTTAAATTCCTCGTGAGATAGGCACCATGAACATTGAGAGAGCACTGTGTGATTTAGTGGCCAACTTTAACCTGATGCCCTTATTTATGTGTGAAAATCTTGATTTAGGTGAAATGATGCGCATAAATATTTCTCTGCAGTTAGCAGATAGGTCAATTAAGTACCCAGTTTAAATACTGGAGGATGTGCCCATAAGGATTATTTATACCCGTCGATTTTGTAATCATAAGATGGATGAATATTTTCAGCTTTATATTATTTTAGGTAGACCTTTCGTAGCCACAACTAGTGATATAATAAATGTAAAACAAGGAAATCTCACATTTGAATTAGGAGATGAGAAGATTGAGTTTGTTCTAGAAAAATTAACGAAAAGTCTTTCCTTTAAAAATTATTGTT
Organism: Lathyrus tuberosus; assembly: GCA_022829125.1. Classification (NCBI taxonomy): domain Eukaryota; kingdom Viridiplantae; phylum Streptophyta; class Magnoliopsida; order Fabales; family Fabaceae; genus Lathyrus; species Lathyrus tuberosus. Next base: position 9,379,621 of record JALAZF010000236.1, on the reverse strand, counting down.
CTAGTCTTAACATAACTGATCAAGATATCAAAGAGGGAAAATACACAAAGTAGGAAGGTGAAAATGGGGAAGCTAAGGCTTATGGAAAACTCTTAGATAAAAATCCTAACCTCCAATCTAAAGTGCTAGCACATGAGGCAACCCCGAACTAAAAATAGAAACCTCTATCACCAGACCTCAAATATGAACCCCTTCACAAAAGAATGAAAGAAAAGGGTAAAAAGTGTAGGAAATGGATGGATATATTCAAATTGATCCGTAAAGTAGTTGAGCACGATGTTAAATACTCAAGTTTGAAGCAAGCACCCTCTTGATCATGAGATACAAAAGGTATGCTAATGACCTAAAAGAAGCATTGTGTGGGAGGCAACCCATGAAACTATGTGTTTTATTTTGCCTGTGAGTTTACTTTTGTAGGAATAAAAAGAAGGTTACATAAAGAGTTCCACCCATTACCACAAAAAACACATTTAGCCTTGGACGCGAAGTTGATTTAACCTCGTTGACAGAGCCGAGGAAACGAAGGGCATCATAAAAATTCTCCACTATACCCCTTAGTTTTAGAATAACTGTGGGGACAGTTGAAATGGTAATTGGTTTTATCCCTAGAAATAATTTTTTTAATATTTTCAAAACTAGCGCCACATACCTCTCGGTTTATGGCCAAAACTGAGGGGAAAGAGAAACTCTTTTTTTTTTTAAATACTCATTACATTATTTACACAGAATATAAATAAATTGATTTGTTTAAAAACTACATTGTTTATAGAGAATATTACGTTGTTTACAAAAAATATTAAATTATAAATATATTAAAATTTTTGAATTTGATTCATCGTCATCGCTATTGATGAAGAACAAATGTTGGATATCTCGGGGAAGAACAAATGTTGAATCCTCATTTCATTGAATCTTGGGAAAGAAAAAATGTTGGATATTCCATGCATTTATTTATGATATGAAACAAAAAAAAAGGGTTAGATAAATAAAGTAAATATCTATTTATATGATTATTTAAGAACATAAACCATGAACCCCGATAATTTTCTGCTATTCCAAGCTTCTTTAAGTTTCAAAATTTTCATGTCAAATATTTCATTATCTATTTTTAATATTTAGAATGCTTTTCTAATGTCTTTTAGGTTTCACGCAGATCACTAATGGTAGTGTCTTGAACATTTATACTCATTAAATGAACGACAAATAATTTTTAAGGATGGCGAAGAAACTCAATAAACACACTTATATTTCTCCTCGATTATTGCTCAAAACCAAGGTAAAATGTGTTTTTTTAATATAAAAAATACAATAAAATATGTTCCATCCCAAGCGCCACATACCTCTAGGTTTCTTTAAAAAAATTGAGGTGTGTAAGATACTAGCATATCTTGATAGGACCAAGCAAACACATCAACATACTCTTCCAACAACTCTATCAACCTCCTCTTGACATATTCACCAACCAGTGCCCCAATCTTGACCTCTTTCTTATCCTCTTCAAAACCCAAGTTGATCAATTCAACATGCTCTTTATATGGCTGAATAGTCTTCTCCTCGTGCTCAAGTAGCCGAGTAATTTCTTCTAAAATATCATTGTCTTCCTCACTTTCTTCTTATGCTTCAAATACAAGGAATTCAAAGTTGGGAGAGGGCACAGGATCATTGTTTTCAATGGGTTTATTGCTTATTAATCTGCACATGATTTATGTTTTATTTTAGAAAAAGACAAATGTGAAAGTGATATGCGATAAATGAGATTGTTTTTAAGAGGTTTTTTAGTCACCATTTTCCAAAAAAAAATGCAAAAGGAAAAACACATTGGATAACAAAACGTCTTTTATTAATGATCTTAAAATTTGAAACAAAGGCGCCCTAACAATGTCACTTTCACCTTGGGCAGAGTGAAAGGAATTATTTGAAAAACACAAAAAAAAATTACTTTGACTATTGAACGACACTATGAACATCCATGACTTTCCAATTTTGGCTAGTTTCTCCATGCGTCACAAAGCAAGGCCATTCTGAGTCTAAATCACTTTCACTGATAGCAGTAACAATTTGATTTTTGGGGTGAATAAAACCAGCACTATGGAACACCCCTTGGATAGGTCTGATGACAACTTCATGATTCAAGGATCTTCTAGTTGTATAGGGTGAGAACCATAAACCTACTCTTTTCTTATTCCCGAGAAGCTCAACAATCTATCGCTAACCTTCTGCTTGACTACTCTTCACAACCTGTTATACATCTCTCAAGGGCTCGGAATGGAGTTCCAACAACTTCCTCATCTGCGTCTATATATAGGAAAGAAGAAAGGTGACTGACTAGCAAGGCTTGCTCACCATAAAAAATTACCAGCTTACCATTCTTAACAAACTTGAGTCTTTGATGAAGGGTCAACGTTACTGCCCCAACGTCATGTATCAATGGTCTTCCCAATAAACAACTATACACAGGGTATATGTCCATCACCTAAAAAGTGACTTGGAAAATCTGTGGACCTATCATCATAGGGAGATCTACTTCACCAATTACTGTCCTCTTGGAACCATCAAAAGCTTTGACTACAACCCCACTGTTTCTTATAGGAGCACCTTGATAAGCCAACTTAGACAAAGTTGCTTTCGGCATAACATTGAGTGAAAAACCTATATCAACTAAGACATTGGACAGAGAGTCCTCTAGGCACTTGATAGATATATGCAAAGAACAATTGTGTTTCTTACCTTTCGGAGGTAAATCTTCATCACTGCTAGTCATACCACTGACAACTGATCGAGTTGATTCAATTATTACCTCTTTACCATCTTCCAACAAAATAGCATTATACCTCCAAGGAACAGCTTTGTCGGACTCATATGGAGTTGGTCCAGACAAACAAACTACCAAGGGAGTCACACGACTCTTCTTGTTCTGATAAGTGACTTCCAAAGGCTTTGGAACATCAAACTGAGGAACAATAACAACTATCTCATCATCCTTATGGTTAATACTAACTTATAGAATACTTTGATCCATCAAACCCTATATATCTTTCTTTACCAACGCACACCTTTCAGGATTTTGCTCACACAACTGGCAATTTGTATGATCACTTTCAAACAAACCATCCTTACACAACTTGGCATGCACTTCAACCAATGGAGTCTTCACCAAGTTAACATCATAAATCAAATACTCTTCGAGACAAACTCCTACCATGCAGACAGAAGGTCCACCATGCTCTGGTAGAGTATTAACTTGCACATTAGGTCCGACATCTCAAAACTTCAACAGATCATTCTTGACAAGCCTCTGAACTTCTGATTTCAATGAGAAACAAGATTCAAGATCATGCCCCGGTGCTCCCTGATGAAAAGCACAATGAGCTTCAAGTTTATACCACCATGGAATTGGATTTGGAATAGCTGGTGAAGATCTAGTTTGGATTAGTGCATGTTGTATCAAAGCTAGATACAGTTCCGTATAAGTCATAGGGATAGGATCAAACTGAACCTTTCTGGGAGCATGTGGTTGCTGATTTTGATTAGATAATTGATCCTGCTGATAAGCCTGAACAACAAGAGATGAACTAACCACCAGAGTTACTGCGGTAATATGAGTTTGTTGATAATACTGTTGAGATTGGTCCTGCTGACCACTTATATTTTCGGGTCTTCGTTTTCTTCCTCTTTGAGAAATAGCATTGGTATTATTTCTTCTTATGGAAACTGTTACCAGACTTCTTCGTTCCACTTGATGAACTTGATTCATTTGTCAAACGACCCTCTCTGACGCCTTCTTCTAGTCTGACTCTCATACCCACCATTTCAGTGAAATCATTTGGAGCACTAATAACCATCCTCTCATAATATAAAGAACTCAAAGTCTTGAGAAACATCTTTGTCATTTCCTTTTCCTCCATCGAAGAGTTAATCTGAGCAACAACTTTGCGCCATCTCTGAGCGTACTATTTGAATGATTCCTTATCCTTTTGTGACATAGCACGTAGTTGGTCACGATTAGGAGCCATGTCCAAATTATGCTTATACTGACGTACGAACGCCCATGCAAGGTCAGTAAAAGAACTGACATGAGCATTGTCTAGCCCCATATACCACTTCAAAGTTGCACCAGTCAAACTGTCTTGGAAATAATGGATCAACAACTTGTCATCATCAGTGTGAGTAGCCATATTCCAACAATACATAGTCAAATGACTCTGAGACAGGAGTTACCCTTGTACTTTTAAAAGTCAAGGACCTTGAATTTGACAGGGGTCTTGACATTGGGTACCAAGCACAAATCATGAGCGTTCTTACCAAACAGATTTTTACCCTTAATAGCTTCAAACTTTTTCCGTAATTCTAGGAATTGATCCTGGAATTCATCCATTCTCTCATAAATATCCATATTCTCACTAGGAGCAGTGTGGAAAACAGGGTCCTCTTGTGGCAGAGCATGCACAACCGGATGAGCGGTGACCATCACAGGTTAGTGAAGGAACTTGACTCACCAAAGGAGCCTCAATAGCAGGGTGTAAATTCTCGAGCACATAGTTGGGAGGCATACCCCAAGGATAACCAGCAGGCATCTCATTCAAACGTGGAGGTCTAGTAGGCACAACAGATACAATAGAAGTTGTTGGAATCTCAAAGATAATAGTTACTTGAGGTTGAGACAGAGGTGGTGGTTGATTTTGAGCTGCCACCAAGGATTCCAACAGAGCAGTCATTTTGTCCATTCCTGTCTTTAATGAATTCACTTCCTCACGAAGTTCCCTTTGCTCTTGTTCAATTGTCTCCATCTTTCGTCTTGAACTGGTTTTAGTATTGTACTGGTGTGTCATCTTGTCTTTTAAGAAGATAAAGGAAACGAATGAGACTCCGAAAGACTAGCAGAAAGCAAGACTAAATGATGCAAATGATGCATGAGATGCATATGCAAATGATTATTTCTACGGAACTAAGGAACTATAAACATATTGCAAACATCATAAGTAATAACATATTAAGAAGAAAATTGAATTTCCTTTCATTAAAAAACTGGAAGGATTACAACATCAATACATCATCTCAAAGCAATCCTAAACTAAGGCCTAGGATCTGAAGTAACTACAATTGAAGAAGATCCATCTCCATGCTGCAACTTCGTCTTGAGCTTCCTAATATGAACTTCAAAAGCAATCTTCATCTTAGGCTTTTCTTTCAAGATCTTGTCAATAACACCTTTCCAAGCGCCAGACCTAGCTTTTTGCTCTTTCTTTATTTTCTTTGCATGTTGCTTAAGCAGATCATCTTTCTCTTTTAATTGCCTTAATATCTCTAAGTTCTTTGCATTTGAAACATGAAACTTGATCTCCCAAGCATCTCTTTCTTGCTTCATCTGAGCTAAAGCAAATTGGAGTCCCTCTGTATCTTCAACTGAAACAAGAGTGGATCCTATGACTTTAGGGAATATAAGTTCTTCGGGAGGATAATGCATATTGATCTTAGCAGCTATTGCTTACACCCACTGAGTGTAAGGCTCCAAAGCAACACAATCTTTTGTTCCTAATTCATCCTTTCCCTTTCTATGAATCTTATGCCATGCATGGACTATCTTCTCTTTCAACCCCTTGCTATCAACACCTTCTTGAATGAAGAAAGCTTCCAGAAGGATGTTTCTTGGTTTATCCTTCATAGCATACCCTGTGAGAGCAAGAATTGTCTCTACAAGTCAATCTATGTTTTGATGATAACAATAAGTATTTGTGAAAGAACCATTCTATGGTCTAACGTGTGTTGTGTGCAGATCATAAGAACTAAAGACATCAGAACCAACATGCACCAGCTAGATGTACTATGATTGAATATATATATATATATATATATATATATATATATATATATATATATATATATATATATATATATATATATATGCGAAGTTACTATGTGTGGCTAAAGTCGCGAGAAGCAAGAACGCTTCTTTATCTAGTCATGATCAGCCAGATCCAAGGATGCCATGATTGCGGTTGCAATGCTCTTGTGGATGCTCTCTGAAAGTGATTGAGATTCTGAAGATAGCGAAGCTTCTGAAGAAGTACACACTGAAAGAACCAAAGTGCGGAAGCCTCCTATGACTTGAAGTTCTGATGGCTGAAGGCGCTGAAGACCAAGTGTAGAAAAAATCTGAAGACTTATGGGTTCTGAAGATCAAGGTTTCAAATATCAAGTTCAGAAGACTCTGAAGACAGGTTCTGAAGATTCAGAAGACTTGAAGCAGAAAAGAATAACGTTCTTAAAGACCAAGTGCCGAAGTTCTGAAGATTGATTCCTAATGGACTTCTTCAATCGGCTGAAGACTTGAAGCATCAGATATTCTGCTAAGAAGACTCTACTCATGCTTCATCAAATTAACATCAGAATCCACTGAAGTATTTGAAGTCTAGATATTACCGTTGTGAGTTAAATATACACACTGCCCAAGAAAAGATGTCCGGTCACTTCTCCCTCTGCAAAAAGGAGATGTGTCAGTACAACTCATTATATCACAATGTCTCTTTTCCAAATAGCCAATAGTATTCTCAAACGGCTATATTTCTACTGGCTATTTAATGGAAAGAGTTTTTGCTTCTGATGTGTCGATCACTTGTAGAATCAAGAACTGAATGTTCATCTACAAAATTGACCAAGTCATTGTGAAGATAGCCACAACGATGAGTTCTCGTTGTAACACTCAGAATATTCAAAAGCTATCATAATTTCACTAATGACAATTGTTGTTGAAACTCAAGAAGACAAATTAACACAACAACAACAATTAAGAACAGAAGTTGTTGATGAAGAAGACAACATTGAAGATCTGTCAAGTTATTAACCTACCTTCTCGTCAGGACTACATTGAAGATATGAAGCAAGGAGTTGCTGCTCAAAGCTTGCTCAACCAAGAAGACGAAGAAGAAGAAGATCTACAAGATGTCAAAAATTGTAATATCCAAATACATCCTTGTAGTTTCTTAGGAAAGCAAGGAGTTGTTGCTCAAATCTTGCTTCAACACATGTGTGTGTTCTTTGTACTTAAACCACAATTTGTAATCTCCAGTTTGCCAATTCAACTAAAGGAATTGAGACTCCTCCAGTGAACGTTATATCCTGAATGGATCCCTGAACGGTTCAGCTGTGAGTTGAGGCCCTTGAGTAGATCACATGGTGATCAGATACTTGAGATGACAATGGCTGAGGGTCATTGTTGAAAATCCTGAAATATGGTCACTAGCGTTATATTCATTGTGATGAATCCCTGAACGGCTAGCTGTGAAATCCCAGCAGTGGGTCTGCTCGTTCAATGAACGTTTTATCCTGTTGGATCCCTGAACGGTTCATTGGGTTGTTAGTCACAGTGCGGTTGTGCAAGTAGTTAGTCATAGTACGGCTGTGCAAATGGTTAGTCACCGGCATTGCCCGTGCAAGTGTAATCATGATTTGGTTATAGTGGATTAAGTCCTTGTGCTCAAGGCGAAATCACCTGAGGATGGTGGACTGGATTAGCCTGCGTGGTGAACCAGGATATATCGTGTGTCCTTTACTCTCTTTCTTAGTATCTCTATTTATGTTTCTGCATTGAATATCAGAACCTCATATTAAGAAAAGTCAGAACCTTGCAGCCTATCTCTAATAAGCTTCCGCACTGCAAGTTCTGAGTATCGTATCTTATGATCAGAACCTATATGGTTCTCATGCTCCATAGTTAAGAGATCAGAATCTCTCAACGAACATTGAAGGTTCTTGAGCATCTATTTAACAAGATGCGAAAAGTTAATGAAAGAGTAAATTCACAATTCAAACCCCCCTTTCTTGTGTCTTTCTCACACCTTCAATTGGTATCAGAGCTCCGGTTCTATTATTGATTCACATCAAACACTTAACAGTGTCAGAAAAAGATCCAGATTTAGTGCGTAGAAGTACTTTGGGTGAGATTGAAATCCACTTACAATTTCTGTAATAGTTCAGCAGTTGACTGTGTACAAAATTGTAATCAATCTGATTACTTCTTGAGCAATTCACTGATTCTAGATGAAGTCTCATTAAAAGTGAAGAATCAGCTGATAAGATAAATTCATCAGATAAGAAACTATATTTGTTGAATGCTCATTCTGGAAAATACGTGTGGATAAAACCACCTATATGCTTAAAAGATGAATCACCAGAAAGCAAGAAATCTTGTTTGCTGAAGATTAATTCTTTATGAGTTTTTGAGATGTTTTCAAGAAACGGATTAGGTCCACCCTTGACTTTCTCGTTTAAAACTTATTCTGAATCTCTTCATGTAAAGAAGAAAGATTGCTGCTCTAAGACTTTGAATTTCATAATGAAATCTGTCAAAGCCAGAATCTGAAAAATTCAAATTAGAAAATATTCTAAATGTACTCTTAAGCCTTAATTGATTCAGAAATCAATCTCTAACAACTTGAGATTATCCTAGTGGAATCAAATGTTGATAATCTGATTTTCGTCAGATCAAGTGTTCTCAGAACCACTTGAGCTATGAAATTAGAAGCTATCAATCCAGACATCTAGGCTCTCCAACTGATATGCGTGACCAACCCCAAATATGTTGATCAGCATTGTGAGAACAATAAGTTTTCATGCAAACCATGTCTAGTGATGTACACATGTGTTGCGTGATGATGTTTTGGTTCTGAACAAGTTCTGAAACAACCTTGAGGAACAGAGTCAGAAGCTGATATGTTAACTCTTCTTTGTATAACCTCTCAAAGGTTCTCACTAATCTTGTGAAATCAACCATCTTTCAAAGAAAAGAAATTCTCACAAACGCAAACTGAATTCAGGTTATGAAAGGAGAGCTCAACCAATTCTCAAAGTTTGTCATTTAAGATTCAGATCCATAACTTAAGAACTGTATCGGAACCAAACAGGTTCTATGGATCAAGGAAATGAGAAGTGAGACTCAATCATAAACATATGTAATCTGTTGCTATGAATAGGGTCATCAAATAGAATTTATTGTTCACTCTATACTGCTCCCAAGCATATGAGTGTCAATTTTCTTTCAGAACATTCATTACACCGCCTTACAAAAAGGATTGCATGTAATTGGCAAAGTTCGGATGAAGTGGACACTCTGATCATGTTAAGTCTTAATCTCGGTCATTATAACCTAGAGAGTTGATGGACAAGGTTGAACAAGAAAAGAGAGAAAGCTGTAATTCAACCAGGATCACATTCCAAGAAAATATTCATTTTCTTCAGAAGTCAGAACACAAGCGTATCTTGAAGAACCCAAGAAATCTCTGCCGCCTACTCGGAAATAGGCAGAATCAGAAAGATGCTCAAAGATTCAGAAGTTAGAAAGGAATGCTTTCACGAAAAGGTTTACCTAAAAGATTCTCTTCAAAAGTTAAGCATCCCTAAGGTACACTTTCTCTATCTCTTGTAATCTGAAAACCCATAAAATACTTTTATAAATTTTCATGACATATCTTACTAGTTAAATGTTTAGGACTCATTACTTACCTCTTTAGGAAAATTTTTGCACTAAGAGAATATCTGTTAAAATTTAGCTGTAAGAAATTGCTAGATAAAAGAAAATCCTTTAACAAAATCTACACGCAAAGGAACACCATAATAAATGCGAATCTTTTAAAAACACAACATATCTCATTAAAATCTTTTGCACTAACCTATATCTTCCCTAGACTAGGCATAATTCTACCTACTTATTCTATAAAATCACGTCTCCCTTTCATACATCTTATACTCAAAACCCTAAAGTTCTAAGCCTCTTTATCCATCCATTATCATGCCTCCACTAACCTTTCTCAGTAATCCAAATCTTCTAGAACTCATTCCTGAGAAACGGTTCTCATTCATTACTCCTTCACTCTCAAGTGGCACTGCTTGTAGTATAGCAGATATCTTATATAGTCAATAATGGACCAGGTACTCCATGATGCTAGAAAAGCCTATCTATGTAAACCTGGTCAAAGATTTCTGGAAGCATGCTGATCTTGATATTGAAAACAAATGCATCACTTCCTATGTTTTTGATATCCCAATTGTCATGAACCTATTCTCAGTAATCCGTGCAACTGGATGTGAGGATGTTGGAATTCATGTTAATTTTGACGTACACAAATTCTTTCCTGCTAAAATTTTTGCCTCCCTTCATGATCTAACCTCCAGATACATTCCTTACAATACTTAAAATCTTTTACCTATTCCCAAAGCTTGGTACAAACTTATGCTAACAAATTTTCTTCCCAAAGGAGAAAGTACTGACAAAATCAGGTTTCATGACCATGAGTTTATTTACCTTCTTATGAATGATTTTCGAATAAATTTACCATACACCATCTTCAACTGTCTCTGGAAGACTATCTCTGAATCCAGAAATCTCGCAAAGTCCTACATCCCTTATGGAAGAGTTTTGTCCGAGATTTTCTTCAGGGATGGGATCGTTGATATGATCAAAGGAAGAATTGAGGAAGATGGGTCTGATATCCTACCAGAAAACTGCTTGTTGAAGATTAATTGCGAATCCCTCGGTAGCTAGGAAACTGTTCAAATTCTGTCTGAATTTTGTAACTAGCTCAAATCTCTTTTCTGTCAAAATAGTTATTTCTGCTATTGTTCTGTTAATTCCAGTTCATAAAGTCGTACTAAAAAAGGGTCTCTCTGAATACTATCAGTTTATCAAAATTAAAAACTCTAATTAAACATAAAATGTCCTGTCACTATCATTAAAACTTTTTCGCGGCTCACGAAATCATCATAAATATATCAAATCTTATGATAAATGAATGCAAAGCAGCTACTAACTTTTTACTCTTCCCAATAAAGAAGTAAATACTCCGATTCCTTCTCACACATGATTACATCCGTCTGTATACTCAACTAATCATAACATATCTAGAAAATAGTAAATCAGATCCATTACACTAAGATCATTCATCCTAACCCGTCTATAAATACTAGGATTGTCTCTCTCCTCAGATCTACACCCAAATCCATCTTACTTTCTCAATACTATCCCCTCACTAAAACAATGAACTCTCAAAGGAATGGACCAACCTTCCTTGGAAATAAAGATAATCTTCACCTTATTCCTGAGAAGAAACTCAACCTTGCTCATCCCGGAGACAATGGTTTGGAGATACTCAGAAGCATGCAAGCCCAGTCTTGGCAGGGCTATTACGCTCTCCTATATGGTCCCGTCTATCCAAACCTTGTCAAAGAGTTCTAGAAATATGCTAGAATTAGCAACGACGGAAAAACCATTTGGTCAGAAGTCTACCTTCAACCCATTGCTATCTCTGTCTCCTCGATAGAGAAAATCACTGGATGTGTCTCCTCCGGAGCTACTATTGATGACTATTAATCGAACCTAAGCTTGGTGGATCAGTGCAAAATTTTATTTGACGACTCTTACGAACCAAACAACCCTGAGAGGCTTCTCATTTTTCCAAAAACATGGTTCAAATTTTCCTTGACCAACCTTCGTCCTCGTATGGCTCCTGAGAATATCTTAACGCACAATGACAGAATCCTTATCTTTCTTCTAACACATCATGTTACAATAGATCTCCCTAAAACCATTTTTAATCATATGAAACATTCTATCAAAGTCTCTAGAAACAAAGTGCAAGCCTTCATTCCGTACGGAAGAATAATATCGGAAATACTTCTACAAGAAAAGGCTTGGGATTTAATTATCAGGCTTGAACCTGGTACTTCTCATGTTGAAATCAGTTGTGAAAATATGGAAAGTATTGAGGATTCTGATGATTAAAGTTATGATGATCTTCTAGCAGTTGCTATGTTTTGAAAATTACAGTACTTTTGTGTTTAATGTACAGTCACCCATGAATTAATAAAAATGCGTTACTAGTCTCATATGAAAATTTTAAAACTTAACTCCTTCACTCTTTCTCATAAAGTCCTTTAGATAATTCAATCAGTATTAGAAATCATAATGGAAGAAACTCATTAATCCCATCTAGGAATTGCGTACAAAAGGCTACTCCCTTATTTCTTACTAGAAAATTCTCAGCCGTTCAATTCTCTTGAAATACGCATACAGACGTTCGACTGATAAACTATTGAGGAATATCTCAATCCTTCATAACACGAAAATACGTGACTCTAAAAGTTTCTCTTATAAGAATCAGTTTTGTCTGGTCTGGATCTGTATGTTTTGATGAAATTCGTCCGTAATACAATCTTTATCTAATGCAATCTATGTTTTTTTAATCTATGAACCTCTATGTTTAGATGTAGCTTATTTTTTTTAGCTCCTTGTTGGTTATTTATAATTGTCCTTCAGATTAATTAAGTCATAACGAAAAATTAGTAAAATGAACCTAAGTGCTTTTAAAATGCCTGAACACCAGTTTCACGACCTTCACAATTGGCTTCCATTACCTTCAATTGGTATCATTCATATACTTGATTGAAAGATATATGCTTAGTTGCTCATATGCCCTGGCACTTTTTTATGATGTCAAAAAGGGGGAGAAATTAAAAGATTTTGATTGAGAAGAGAAGGAAATCTGAAAGAATGCAGAACTCAAACAAAGTATAAAAATGCGTTACTACTAACGTTTGTTGTTTGATGTTATCCGAGGAACTCTAAACAAGTTCACTAGGCAGTCTAACGACAGGAACATGCTAAGAAGAAGAACTCCGATCATATAATAGAAGTTGTCTAAGAATCAGAAGAAGTAAGAAAACTCTGAAAGCAGTCAAGACAAAGTACACATTCTCAAGATGCTTACTCAGAGGAACTGTGCAAATCAGAAGCCAAGAGCTATCTGAAGATCTGGATTGAAGATCCAAGAAAGAAGCCGTTCTGATGTTTACCAGGAACCATTTGAAGTGAAAATGATTTGGTATCAGACTAAATCAATAATTGGTAATCATACTCAGTACACAAAGACTAGTATCAGACTCATCAATCAGAACAAAGCTGTGAATTATTATCAAATACCTTCATTGGTATCCATTCCCTGCACATCAAGGAACTATTCTTCAAGTCAAAAGAACTTCTTTAGTCAGCACATCACTTTATATCAGCACAAAACAAGGTGTACCAGATTCAAAATCAAGCGTTGATCGATCACATAAATTAACCTGAAATTGGTATCTAATCAGAAATCAAGCTCTGATAAACCACTGAGCTGTGACATTAACAAGATAAGAACCTATGGTCAAATGTCAAACTCTGAAAAGTCATGTTCCACATTGGTGATTAAAATCTTACTACTCTGAATCACGATTCTGAAGATCCCAATATATGACTTATGGTAATTAGGGGGAGACTACCCAGAAGATTAAAAAATAAAATAAAAAATCTTCATATAGTCTGAAACTCAGGGGGAGTTTCCTTTAAAGACAGTGTCTGTCTCTGATAAATAGCAAGGCTATGACTATCAGTCAAGAACTGTTCTGATCTTATGCTTAATGGAATCTGCTGAAAAGTAGAAATGCTTCAGATGTCTCTGAAGATAATATGCTCTGATATGACAACAACGAAAACTGAGTTCTGAAGATCTGAAGATGGAAGTTCTGATGAACTAGTCCAGATGCTAAAGACTCTTCGTTTTCCTAAAGACAAGATAGAGAAGTAACTTTTTTCTATTCTTGTTCTGACAACTCAAGTTGTTACTCTGTATATCTTTGGATTATATAAAATCCTAGATGATCTCAGATAAAGCTTTGAGGATAACTCATTCAGGGGAGCTGTTGTTCCAAACTCTAAATTTGTTTGCTTCGGTGATTACCCTGTATAAAATGTTCAATCAAAATACTTGGTTTTGTCATCATCAAAAAGGGGGAGATTGTGAGAGCAAGAATTGTCTCTACAAGTCAATCTATGTTTTGATGATAACAATAAGTATTTGTGAAAGAACCATTCTATGGTCTAACGTGTGTTGTGTGTAGATCATAAGAACTAAAGACATTAGAACCAACATGCACCAGCTAGATGTACTATGATTGAATATATATATATATATATATATATATATATATATATATATATGCGAAGTTACTATGTGTGACTAAAGTCGCGAGAAGCAAGAACGCTTCTTTATCTAGCCATGATCAGCCAGATCCAAGGATGCCAAGATTGCGGTTGCAATGCTCTTATGGATGCTCTCTGAAAGTGATTGAGATTCTGAAGATAGCGAAGCTTCTGAAGAAGTACACTCTGAAAGAACCAAAGTGCGGAAGACTCCTATGACTTGAAGTTCTGATGGCTGAAGGGGCTGAAGACCAAGTGTAGAAAGAATCTGAAGACTTATGGGTTCTGAAGATCAAGGTTTCAAATATCAAGTTCGGAAGACTCTGAAGACAGGTTCTGAAGATTCGGAAGACTTGAAGCAGAAAAGAATAACGTTCTTAAAGACCAAGTGCCGAAGTTCTGAAGATTGATTCCTAATGGACTTCTTCAATCTACTGAAGACTTGAAGCATCAGATATTCTGCTAAGAAGACTCTACTCATGCTTCATCAAATTAACATCAGAATCCACTGAAGTATTTGAAGTCTAGATATTACCATTGTGAGTTAAATATACACACTGCCCAAGAAAATATGTCCAGCCACTTCTCCCTCTGCAAAAAGGAGATGTGTCAGTACAACTCATTATATCACAACGTCTCTTTTCCAAACAGCCAACAATATTCTCAAACGGCTATATTTCTACTGGCTATTTAATGGAAAGACTTCTGCTTCTGATGTGTCGATCACTTGTAGAATCACGAACTGAATGTTCATCTACAAAATTGACCAAGTCATTGTGAAGATAGCCACAACAATGAGTTCTCGTTGTAACACTCAGAATATTCAAAAGCTATCATTATTTCACTAATGACAATTGTTGTTGAAACTCAAGAAGACAAATCAACACAACAACAACAATTAAGAACAGAAGTTGTTGATGAAGAAGACAACATTGAAGATCTGTCAAGTCATCAACCTACCTTCTCGTCAGGACTACATTGAAGATCTAAAGCAAGGAGTTGCTGCTCAAAGCTTGCTCAACCAAGAAGACGAAGAAGAAGAAGATCTACAAGATGTCAACAATTGTAATATCCAAATACATCCTTGTAGTTTCTTAGGAAAGCAAGGAGTTGTTGCTCAAATCTTGCTTGAACACATGTGTGTGTTCTTTGTACTTAAACTTAGGAGAAATTTGCTTATTAAGAAGCACAATTTGTAATCTCCAATTTGCCAATTCAACTAAAGGAATTGAGACTCCTCCAGTGAACGTTATATCCTGAATGGATCCCTGAATGGTTCAGCTGTGAGTTGAGGCCCTTGAGTAGATCACGTGGTGATTAGATACTTGAGATGACAATGCCTGAGGGTCATTGTGGAAAATCCTGAAATATGGTCAGTAGCGTTATATTCAATGTGATGAATCCCTGAACGGCTAGTTGTGAAATCTCAGCAGTGGGTCTGCTCAGTCAATGAACATTATATCCTGTTGGATCCCTGAATGGTTCATTGGGTTGTTAGTCACAGTGCGGCTGTGCAAGTAGTTAGTCATAGTGCGGTTGTGCAAATGGTTAGTCACCGGCGTTGCCCGTGCAAGTGTAATCATGATTTGGTTATAGTGGATTAAGTCCTTTTGCTCAAGGCGAAATCACCTGAGGAAGGTGGACTGGATTAGCCCGCGTGGTGAACGAGGATATACCATGTGTCCTTTACTCTCTTGCTCAGTATCTCTATTTATGTTTCTGCATTGAATATCAGAACCTCATATTAAGCAAAGTCAGAACCTTGCAGCCTATCTCTGATAAGCTTCCGCACTGCAAGTTCTGAGTATCGTATCTTATGATCAGAACCTATATGGTTCTCATGCTCCATAGTTAAGAGATCAGAATCTCTCAACGAACATTGAAGGTTCTTGAGCATCTCTTTAACAAGATGCGAAAAGTTAAAGAAAGAGTAAATTCATAATTCAAACCCCCCTTTCTTGTGTCTTCTCGCACCTTCATACCTAGATGACGTCGAGCTAAAATCAGATTATAGTTAATACCTCCTTTTGTACCAAGAAGAGGTACATTAAGGAATTCACCACAACTGTCAATAATCTTCACATCATCTTAAACTCTAGAATACCAGTCAAATCTGCATTGGTGAGATACACAGTCCTCTGAGACCACCTCAAACCCTTCTTGTTGTCCTTGAATAAGCTGGACCGTGGCAAGTGTGAAATAAACCATTGTACAGTAAAGGTGCACAACACATAACAGTTTCTCCATTCTTCTCCGTCCTATGATGGATAGAATATTAGGTATCTGCGAGCAAAGTAGGAACTGCATTTCGGATTATAAAGATACGGATAGCGTTGATGTCCACAAATTTATCAACATTAGGAAACAAAACTATGCCATAGATAAGCAAAGCGAGAACAGCTTCGAAAGCAACCATACTCCCCACACTAGCAAGAGTTGCAGCCTTTTCCATCAAGAACTTAGCAGGTAGACCAAGAATATCTCCTTTAGTCACAAGATTATAATCAATCTCCCCTTTCCTTAGGTGTACTCCCCCTCCAATGACATGAGACTTAGGAATCTCCTATAAACCACAAAATGATATCTGATCTAATACATGAAATCCTATGTGATAAGAATATTCCTTCAATGTAGGCGAAAGTTGATAATCAGGGAAAGTGAAACACCTATATATTAAATCATAGAACTGGACCAAGGTGTTTAGAACTTTGTCTTCGGGATCAGTATTCAATACAGTCAGAAGTCTTCCATACATGTCTTTGAAATCAGAAGGACAAGTCACCAAAGATCCTAACTTCCTCAACTCTTTTAATTCAGGACGCTTGAAATGGAACTGGTGAGTATTTCTCCTTCCAGAGTCCATGATCAAATTACCTGCGATATTTGCAAAGAA
This sequence comes from Lathyrus tuberosus, assembly GCA_022829125.1. Classification (NCBI taxonomy): domain Eukaryota; kingdom Viridiplantae; phylum Streptophyta; class Magnoliopsida; order Fabales; family Fabaceae; genus Lathyrus; species Lathyrus tuberosus. Next base: position 9,362,723 of record JALAZF010000236.1, on the reverse strand, counting down.
AGCTCCTAAGTTCCTTGGAAACTAGGTGAAAAAAAGATGTTTATGAATGCGTGGATGCATGATTATGCAACAATCACAAACATGGTGGGTTCAAAGGTTCAATGTCACGAGCATAAAGCAAGGTGGTCAGGTTAAAAAACATCCCACAAGGTATGTTCTATGGCTTTGAATGTCTCAAATAGTAACCAGGTTCTAAAAAAGTTCCTAAAGTTGTAAATCCATCTTTCGAATATTACCGATTTGATGACTTGCTCGTAGACCAATAATATTCTCAAGAGAACCTCGTCTGAGTGTAGTATCATCAACCATACCAGGCCTACGCCAGGAAGGTCACCACACTATGTCTTAAAAGGCCATAGGGGTTAAAATGTTCTAAAGGTCTCTCAAAATCCCAGACACCCGGGTCAAAAATAATAATGCCATTACGACTACTCGCATGACATCAATACCTCCATAGGGGCCTCATCTGAGCAGGGGTCTCATGCCAACCTAACAACGCTTAACGCCCATAAGATCGACATGACTATACCACTATTCTAGCTTAAGTGAACTCAAGTCTGGGTAGGGACTTATCTCACCAAAAGAAGATCACCAAGCACCCAAAAGCAAAAACATCAAACAAAGGCAATTATAAACATAGATAAACAAGCTAGGCTTAACCCTCTTAGGGACTACTCCCCAACAGAGTTGTCAGTTGTCGCGGCAGGAAAAATCATTGAGGTTAAGCTATTGATTAACTTAACTCGAAAAAGAAAGAGTCACCACCGAACTTTATTGTTTCAGGAAAAGGGAAAAGGTCGAACAAAACCCATAAGAAGCTAAAAAAACTAAAAAAGGGGATATTTGAATACGGGGGTTGGTTATGCGAGGGGAAGGTATTAGCACCCCTCACATCCGTTGTACTCAACGGGAACCACTTGTTAATCTGTGTTTATATAAAGTTGGGTTGTTTGTTGATTGATTTTAATTGAAAATACATTTTCTCGTATTCGAGTGGAAAACTCAACTTACTACCCACTAGTATGCGGAAATGAGCATTTACATCATCTTGATATGGAGAAATTTTACTTGGACTTTGTCACAAGTACATCTCAATATTCAAGTGGAAAATGTCACTCATGTCTCAGCATCTTGTAGAAGTATAGTGGTTTGCATCACTATAAGAATAAACTAATATCTAACCTTTTGGAAAAAAAGGCTCTTAAAGAAAAGTGAACAAAGGCACAAAAAGAAGTTTGATGAGGTTTGTCTTTTTTATAATTTTGAAAAGAGTTTGAATATGCTTAAGTGTTTTAGCATTTATTGACAAAATATTTTCTGGATTACTTGACAAAGTCAAGGTTTATTGAGAAAGAGGCGTGAAGTTTGAAAACAAGAAGTTTTTGAAATAGGGAGAAGTTTGAAAATTTAGGAAGTGGGAAAGAGATGAAGAGACTATCCTTAAGCATAAAGTAAATGGCCTCATTGTCAGGTAGCCCAAGAGAAAGCCTTTGTGTGTGCAAGTGTACTAACAACAAGAAGAGGCAAGCATTTGACATTGGTCAAAGCGAGCATTCCTTTACCTCTGGATTGAGACGCACGATGAATAAGCAACAGACAAAAATGAGTATCAAAGGAAAAAAAACCAGATGAACAACCAAGCCATAAAGAGCCTCTAAGTCTTGAATTGAGGATAAAAAAGTCTCAGATGAAACACTATGTCTCAGATGAATCACAAGGTCTCAGATACCACTCCAAGCAAAGAGGAATACTAAGTCCTAATGTCCATGGTCCAGAATACTCCTCAAGAAAGGGATAGTTGTTAGAATAAGATTTGTTCCTAAAATTATCTCTTTTACTTTTGATGATAACAAAAGTATTAAAAGAACAATGGTTTATTTGATGTGTGTTTTATTTATGTAGGTTCTTGTTCTTGTACATAAATAATCAGAATCTGTTTTACTTAGACACACTGGAGTTGCTTCATTGCTAGCTTCTGGTGGCAGGGTCTGAAGAACAATTTCTAGTGTGGTTTGAAGAAGACTCTGAACTGAAGGCCTCAGCATTCAGACGAGTTTCTACATTTAGTAATTGTATATCATCATCTGGTACCATTCAGAGTCGGTGATAAAGTTGTAGATTACACGTATTACTGAAAGCAAGATGTATTGTCTTATCATCATGTCAGCTCAAGTCTACAAAATTGCAAGGCTCAAGAAAAGGGGGTACGTTCTATGGATGTCTGCTCCCAACGGCTCTATCAGTACAAAACCTCTTGAAGGCTCAAAGGTTAAACATGTTACACACTGCATTCAGAATCTGTTGTGCATCCATCTTCAACGTCTCTTGTACTATGGAGTAAAGGTATATATATATATATATATATATGGCTGAAGATTCAAGTTTGAATTTTAACAAGGATTATTCTGTTGAAGGAGTGGCAAGATCAAGCAATTATCAACTCTAATGTAATATACATATTTTCTATTTTAGGTTGTAATTGTAAAAGCCTTAAGATTTATTATCATTAAATGTCTGAGAAATATTAAGTGCTTTAGGTCTTTATTATGGTGATTTCCCGTACCTCTGATGCTTGCATCATGTACACCTTGTTCTCTATTCTGCTGAGCCTTCAGTAGTTTAGATTAATTCTCCTGTTATGTGCTAGAGCAAAAAGTCTTATCTCATTGGGATTCAAGCTATAAGTCTTGAGCCAAGATGCTTAATCCACGTAAGTGTCATTGCTTAAGTGCTTGAGCTGTGAAAGTCTTATTCAGCTAGTCTGATTGAGCAAGTGGGGAAGTCTCCGTTTGAGGGGCGAGAGCAAGAAGTCTCGAGTGCAGCTTGAGCAAGGGAAGTCTCAGTCTGAATGGCCAAAAGAGCAGGTGGCTCGGCCAGAGGATGTGAGAAAAGGGAAGTCTTAGACATTTGCTCTAAGAAAAGGGAAAGTCTCCAACAGATGACAGGAGAGCAAGTGGCTCAATCAGATGGTGTGAGCAAAGGTTAAGTCTTAGACATGTGCTCTAAGCAGGGAAGTCTCAGACGGTTGGTCTGAGCAGTTGTAAAAGTCTTATGCAGAAGCATAAGCGATTGTAATCATAAAGTGGTTATAAATGAAAATATCTTGTGAGACAAGGGGACTGGACTACTCCTAGTTAGGGGAGGAACCAATATAAATATTTTGTGTCATCTGTTGTTATTTTATTTACTTCTGTTATATCCGCTGCCAAACGAATTAACTCAGAATCTGAACATCAGTTCTGATTCTGAAACTCTGATAAGAAGTTAAATTAAATGAGAACGCGAAACACAATTCAACCCCCAATTCTTGTGTACTTTTCACACCTTCAATTGGTATTAGAGCATGGTCTGTACTTAACACTTAACGGTGGTGCAGATAATGATCCAATAAGAAAAGTATATTTCTTCTTTAAGAAGGAATCAAGTGCCACGTGAAAAATATCATATTACTTTTCCTACCATATTCAAATGGACGACTCCACTGAATTTAAATGATGGAAAAGGTAAACATATTTTTAACTCATTGGACTTGATAAAGGGTTGCTGAAGGTCTATAGAATATCCTTGAAAAAGATATTACTATAGAAGTTGATGGTGTTAAAGATGATCATCTTGAAAATCTCTTTCACCAAATCATAAGATGCTTATTGAATATCTTCAAAGGTAGTTGCATTCTGGTAGATGCACTATCTCACTTCTGAGTATATCAACATCATTGATATGTCTGATGCATGGACTATTCTTGAAATCTTGTGCTTGGGTTTGTGGGGATCAATTTTTGAAGCTTGAAGTAGTTACACTTCATATAATCTTTTCAAGCAAGACTTCTATACTGGCTAAATGGATTGTGATATCTGTTTATAGAAGAGTAACTTCAAAAGCTTTTGAAATATTTGTATTTCAACTAATTTCCCAAATCTGAAAGGAGGAAGAAACACTACCAGAATCTAATATCAGATGCTCTTTAGTGTTTAATCTTTTGAAGCTGATATTAGTGCAAGATGCAAATGAAAAGAAGCATGTGTGTTCTGAAATAAAAAATTAAGTATTGAAAAGCAAGAGATGTTGTTAAAGCTATCTTGGTTCAAAATATTTGATTATATGGAGTTTGTTCTTTAAGGTGATATCTTAAGAAACTCCATTGCTTCTCGTTTTAGGACCATCATGGAAGTTGTTTTAAAAGACATTTCTATGAGAAATCTTCAACTTCTCTTTGAGTTCTATCAGCCGCACTAAAACAGTACTCTGATATGCTCTATGTCAATTTCTGATAGCTAACACCGTCTAGTTCTGAGCTTGTCAATGATTTCAAAGTCAAAAGATTTAATCCCAAATAATGAGATTATTGATATTGCTTAAAACAAGATTTTGTTCATATCATATTTCATTCTAGACTCATACTCTGGAGTGACTTATGGTCTGTTGTTAGGTTGAGATGTAAGGCAAAAAAGTGTCTGTTTATATTTACATGTATGGTCTTATAGAAATATGAGCATCATAATGTATCTGCTACAAATATCAAGGAAAGAAGCAGAGGCATTTTCCATAAGGTTGTTTACAACATTTATTGGAAGAAGAGCTAACAGCCTAGATTCAAGTACTGAAGGTAGTGAATTTGGTGAGAGTAGTGGAATCAATGGTTAGACAACCATTGAATCAGAATCCACTCAAAGTTGTGTTTAGTCTCTATTGGTCAAGTCTGAATACTGGATCGAGTCTGGCCAAACAAAAAAAAAGGGTATGCTTGTTCTTTTCTGGTTTATCTTTTGTTTCAATGAAACATTTTTATAGATCTAAATACAAAGTTTCTGTTAGATTTCTATAGAGGTTCTTTCTGTAAAGAAGAACTTCAAAAATCTTTAAGAGGAAATTATGTTGTGTTTGTCTATACTGAATGTCTTATTAAGCCAGATGATGATCAAATTTATGAAAATAGTTTTCTGACTTTTGTGTTGATATTGTTGCTTGTTAGCTGTCTGAAGAAGACAATTCAATATTCATCTATCACTCATGACTCTTGTTTCAAGATAAAGTGCTAGTTTTGAATAGAACCTTAGAGGTTGTGACTGACAGATGATATCTCTGTCTAAGTCTAGACTTACTAGACTCTGACAGTTGATAGCTTTTGGAAGTTGTCAGTTTCTGAGATTCAAAAGAAGATTCTTTTTTACTATCATAGTAGTTTAAGTAAAAAGTTATCTAAAAGCTTTTATAATACTTAACTTTTCATAAAGGTGAAACTCATCTAGTGGAATTGAAATATCTGATGGATAAAGAACCTTTGGGTAATGATGTTTTCTTTTTTAGTACTTGTTGTTACTATTCCCTGTCCTGTGAAACATCATTGTGTCCTTTTTCTGGAATGATTCTTATTCTTGTAATATTCTTGTTCAGTTCTTCTTCTTCTTCTCTTTCTTCTTCTCTTCTTCTTGGTTGTGTTCTGATCAAACCAAACCTAAGATGAGTTCTTCTGTTTATTCTTTTTTGAATCAGCTAGTTGTCATCAATGAAAAGTTTGTGGATTTTGATGAGTTGCTTAAGATTGGTTTCAACTTCTGGAAGACTGTGTCTAAACAAAGGTGGAATGGCTACTTTGAGATGCTCTGTGGTTTCACTAATCCAAGTCTTGTCAAAGAGTTTTAGATCAATGCCTCCATTATTGAGCTGAATTTTGAGTATGTTATTCTGTCTAGAGTAACTGGTGTTTCTATTAAAGTAACCTCTAATGCAATTGCAAATGTGATCAATTATGAGGAGATTGGAGAAAACCCACTAACTTTTGTTTGGGAATACTATTTTCCTACTTGGCATATCTTTGTAGATCCATCTAATACATCAGTGGTTTCAAATCTTCTTCCTGATGTTGTTGTTTGGAGTCAGATTCTGAATTCAAACTTACTGCCTAAGGATAAAGATTTTGACCAAGTGGACCCTATTGAAAAACATCTGCTTCTACTTCTTAATTCAGATTTGAAGATTGATCTTCCTCAAGTTATGTTTGACCATCTGAAGAGGTCTCTTTCTTCTTTTCAAAAGGGAAAGATCTTCTTCATTCCTTATGGACGAGTTATTTCTGAAATACTTGTTCAGCAAAGGGTTAACATAAGTTTTGAGGCTAGTTCTTCCAAGATTTGGAGAGACAAGTTTGAAGATATCTATGAAATATTCTAGTGTTAGATTTCTGCATAGTTATGCTTTGTATTGTTGTTAAAATCTTTGTATTAAGCATCTTATTAATAAATTCAAAGTTTGTTCATGCTTGTGTTCAGTTTTGACTGATTAATATTTATTCTTGTTGTCCACTGTGATTCTGAAATAGATAAAAGAACTCAAATGTTTGCAACTTATTTTATTAATAAAAAGGATGATATTACAAGATAATTAAATTTTTCTAGTTTATTGGATGTGTCCTAAGGAACTCCCTAGGATCATCTGACATGTCTAGATTATCTAAGAAATCTTGCCATTCTTCCTTAGAAAAATCCAAAGCCTCCTTTCTCAGTCTGTTTCTACGTCTGGATCAAGAAGATCTTCTTCTTCTGTGTGTCTTCACAAAGGATGCTAAAGAGGAGAACACTTCTGAAGTTGTCTGCTTTCTTGGAGGTTCTTCAGCTGCTTCCTTGCTTTGATTTGCTTGAGTTGTTGCATTCAGTAGTGTTGTCTTCCTGAAATCTCTCTTTGGAACCCATATTTGCTTTTGCTTATACATCTTGGTGTTTAAGGGATTAAGTGATGATGGAAGAAAGCTTACTAAAGTCCTTTTATAGACGTGTTACATTTATTGTCTTGAGTTTAATATTATTTAAGTACTAATTAAATTTTATCAGTATTTTAATAACGACTCTTGAAAATGTGATATAGCAGTCTAACCTATTAAGATTCTCTTAATAGCTATGAGTTTATGTTTGATCTGTTTTAACTATTGTTTCTGTGTCAGTTTCACTTTGATAGTGTACCTTCAGAAAATCTAAAGAAAATTCTGGAATGTAAATGCATGCTAAAGTAGTATTGGTCAGAAATTTTTTTCATTAATTAAACTGATGGATTACATTTTTTTAACAAAAAAAAAAGGGTACAAGATGATTTCTAGAATTGATCCCGTGCTAGTGCATCTCGTGCCCAACAGCGTCCACTGTTGTCATAGTCTACCTCCTTATCTTCAAAATCAATCACTTCTTCCTCTTATATGTCTGGAAGAGAGCGTTAAAACTTCTTGTTAACCTTCCTTTTCTTCTTCCTTGACCTCTTCATGCTCTTTCTCTGAGGCTACAAAGCAGCTAGTGCTGAACCTCCTTTTGAAGGTCGTTCAGGTACTGCCGAAGTTACCACTTATGTAGAAAGTATTACTGAGGGTAGAGGCACAATTGTAGAGGACTCAGAAGCATCTCGTCTCTGAGGGGATTGGATTGCCAAGCTTGTATAGCTCTCGGTTGCGTCTGTTATGACGAATGCATTATGACTCTCAGTTGCTGATTCCATATCCTTAGGTTGGTGATTGATGAAAATTACTTAGGAGCAGGATGCTTTTAAAATTACTTCTATGGATACCAAGAGTCTAAAATTAATCCTTGTTTAATTCTTGGAATAGTAACGACCACTAAGAATTTAAAGCGTGCACTTTATAAACCTTAATGTCTCTTATTACTTGATTATTCTTCCTCTTTGGAAACTGATCCTGTAATGATGATCCAAGTTACATTTATTAGTAATATTTTTTTCTCTTTCCTTTATTTTCATTCTTTTCTTTTTGATGTGACAAAAGGTGGAGAAATAATAGTAAGTATTTAAGTGGAAACTGAACCCATTGAATACCTGTCTTGTACATATTGGTCATTTATTTTCTTGTCATTTATTTTTTGTTTTTAAGGTTACCTTGCCCAGGGCGTATTTTTAACTTTCTTGTACATAGGTCTAAGGAAAAGCTTACAAACCTCAGACTTAGCCTATCAGACTCAGAAGGAGCTTACAAACCTCGTATTCTGGTGCTGCCAAAGAATGTTAAAAAGGGAAACATATTTTAACTCTCTTGTACATAGTGTTAAGTAAGAGCTTACAAACCTCTGACTTGGCCTATGAGACTCAGAAGAAGCTTACGAACCTCGTATTCTGATGTTGCTAAAGGAAGTTAAAATGTTTTTATTTTGGTTTTCTTAAATATGGAACTAAGGGGGAGCTTACAAACCTCAACCTTGGAACTGTTTGACTCAAGGGGAGCTTGCAAACCTCAGACCCTGATGTAACCAAGAAGACTAATTTATTTTTTCTTGAAAAGTAGTTCTTGGTGTTAGAGTCAATAGAGCTCAGCTGTGGACTATCGGACTTAGGGGGAGTTTTCAAACTCCATACCCTGTTGTTGCAGAGAAAATTAAATGCCCAACATTGTCTTTTAAATACTAGTGTTTGTCATCATCAAAAAGGGGGAGATTGTTAGAATAAGATTTTTTCTTGACATTTTTTCTTTTAGTTTTGATGATAACAAAAGTATTAAAAGAACAATGGTTTATTTGATGTGTGTTTTATTTATGAAGGTTCTTGTTCTTGTATATAAATAATCATAATCTGTTTTACTTAGACACACTGGAGTTGCTTCATTGCTAGCTTCTGGTGGCAGAGTCTGAAGAACAATTGCAAGTGTGGTTTGAAGCAGACTCTGAACTAAAGGCCTAAGCATTCAAGAGAGTTTCTACATTTAGTAATTGTATATCAGCATCTGGTACCATTCAGAGTTGGTGATAAAGCTATGGATTATACGTACTACTGAAAGTAAGTTGTATTGTCTTATCATCCTATTAGCTCGAGTCTACAAAATTGCAAGGCTCAAGAAAAGCTGGTATGTTCTATGGATGTCTGCTCCCAACGACTCTATCAGTATAAAACCTCTTGAAGACTCAAAAGTTAAATCTGTTACACACTGCGCTCAGAATCTGTTGTGCATCCATCTTCAACGTCTCTTGTACTATGGTGTAAAGGCAAATACACTTGTTCAAGACGCTTTCTCAACGGATAGTTTCTGCAAAGGCTATATATATGGCCGAAGATTCAAGTTTGAATTTTAATTAGGATTCTTCTGTTGAAGGAGTGGCAAGATCAAGCAATTATCAACTCTAATGTAATAGGCATATTTTTTGTTTTAGGTTGTAATTGTAAAAGCCTTAAGATTTCTTATCATTAAATGTCTGAGAAATATTAAGTGCTTTAGGTATTTTTATGGTGATTTCCTGTACCTCTGATGCTTGCATCATGTATACCGTGTTCTCTATTCTGCTGAGCCTTCAGTAGTTTAGATTAAGTCTCCTGCTATGTGCTAGAGCAAAAAAATTTGTCTCATTGGTATTCAAGAAACAAGTTTTGAGTCAAGATGCTTAAGCCACGTAAGTCTCGCTGCTTAAATGCATGAGCTGTGAAAGTCTTTTTTAGCTAGTCTGATTGAGCAAGTGGGGAAGTCTCCGTTTGATGAGAGAGAGCAAGAAGTCTCGAGTGCAGCTTGAGCAAGGGAAGTATCAGTCTAGATGGCCAGAAGAGCAGGTGGCTTGGCCAGAGGATGTGAGCAAAGGGAAGTCTTAGACATGTGTTGTAAGCAATGGGAAAGTCTCAACCAAATGACAGAAGAGCGGGTGGCTCAGTCAGATGGTGTGAGCAAAGGTTAAGTCTTAGACATGTACTCTAAGCAAGGGAAGTCTCAGACAGTTGGTCTGAGCAGTTGTTAAAGTCTTATGTTGAAGAATAAGCGATTGTAATCATGAAGTAGTTATAATGAAAATCTCTTGTGAGACAAGAGGACTGGACTACTCCTAGTTAGGGGAGGAACCAGTATAAATCTTTTGTGTCTTCTGTTTTTATTTTATTTACTTTTGTTATATCTGCTGCCAAACGAATTAACTCTGAATCTGAACATCAGTTCTGATTCTAAAACTCTGATCAGAAGTTAAATTAAAAGAGAACACGAAACACAATTCAACCCCCATTCTTGTGTACTTTTCACACCTTCAATAGGAACACAAAGTCCATAAGATTAAGTTAATGTTTTTTAGGGTTTGAGCCATTTTATGATGTTTTTGTTCTTTTAAGATAAGAAAGAAATAAAAGCAAAAATAACAACTAGAATGTAAATGACAATGAATGTAACATTATATAAAAGTAAAGACATAAAAGTAAATGATATAAATGTATAAAGCATAAAATAAATGTTAGAAGTTAGCGCAATTAATATGTCAATGTTAGTGTTAATAAGAATTTAATCGAGTTGGGACAATTTAGTGATATGTTAAGCGATTGTAAGTGGACTTATGTAGAAGTCACACCTATCTGAGGCCGATCAATAATAATTTATGTGTTAACATGTTAGAGAACTAACACAAAGTTAGTATCCTAAAACATGTGACACAATGAGGAAAACAAAAGGAGAAGAAGAAGATAAAGATATGAGAGGAGATGAAATGAGGACTCAGGACATCATATACGGATCATCTATCAACAAATTAAAAAACTCAAAATATGATTACCAAGGGATAACCTATCTTTGATACAACGTGCCACAGATGATCAAATGATCATCCATTAGCATGTTTGAACCAAAGAAGGTTCAATCAACCAAGGGATCATCAACCAATAAATCATCAAGAGACCATGTCAAGACATTCCAAAATTGAACAAAAAATCAAAATAAAAAGAACTTAAAAGTGATTAAAAATGGAAATTAAAATGGAAAGTTCCAAAGATGCATCAAAACATAAAATAAATGGTGGATAAAATATATGAGAAGTCCACAATATTGCAAATAAAAAGTTCTCAAAAGATGGATGCAAAAATATTTTAAAACGTTTGAAAATAAATTGTTGAATGAAAATTAAAAAGAAAATAAAGAGAAAATAGCAAAAAATACTAAGAATGATTTTAAAATTCAGAAGAAAAAAAATATATGATAGAAAATATTTTTATGAAACTGTGAAAAAAATTGGAGAAAGAAAGGTCAAAGGACCAATCAGAAATTAATTTGGAAATTTAATGAAAAAGAAATAGAAAAATAAAATAGAAAATAGTTTGAAAATGGTGCCAACGGCTAGGAAATTAAAAAAAAAATGCACTGGCACGCTGCTATTGGAGGAAGAATTTGAATTTGCCACGAACACGTACGAACTGGCTTCATCTTCAAGCTCTATCCAATTTTTGCAACATCATGAACTCGTGTTTTTTTAGCATAATCAACCATGGATTCAGCTTCCAAACACTTCATCGTTCATGTCTCTCTGCACCAGAGCAATTGATTTGCTCTGAGCACAGAAAATTTGCTCAAGAACACGAAGAACCATAGTTTTTTAAAGTAAAATTAAATGACTAAATCAAAAGATAAATTCCAAGTAAGTGAGGGATTTTGATCAGTGGAACAAGACGAACACGATGGTAACAATGGTGAAATCGAGTTGAAGGTTACATGAGGTTTCAAGCCACGAAACTGCTTCAGAGGAGGCCGGTGATGGATTATGGGCAAAGAAACAAGTTGAAACAAGCTTGGTTCGTAAGTTTAAATCTCTGGTTTTTTAGAGGTTTCGAGCTTAATGGTTTAATAGTTTCTTTGGCTCTCCAAGCTTAGAAATGAAGGAAAATGCTTCCTCTATTTTTAATAAATGAAATGGTGAGCTCACACGTGTAGTTTGGATCTGAATTCGTGTGAATTAGGGTTGAAATTTGATGATTTGCAAAGCGTGTGAGATGAGTGATGAAAATCATGACTTGGGCATGAAACCTAGTCGTTTTGTGTTTGTTTGCATGCATTTTACTTTGCCAAAAAGGTTGCACATGTGCTTGTGGTCCCAGATTGAGAATTGACATGAAAATTATGACATGAAACTGACCAAGAAGAAGAGCTCAAGGTACCATGTTTGAAGCTAGGCCAAATGCAATTCACTCTTGTATTTTGAGATTTTCTTTGTGCCAAATGTTCTCCTTATTGCAAAGAACCAGATGCAAAAAGAATAACATCAAAAGGGTGTTTGGATTGAAAATGGCATCGATTCAAAGTTGGGGTCGTGACCTAAAATTCTAAGTCAGGCATTAGGTCAACCAGGTCTTGGGCCTACTTTTGTGCACACATGGGCAGTTGAGCAAATCTCAAAATTTATGGACTTATAGATTGAATTTATGTTTGATCCTTGAAACAAAGTTGTAAAAGAGTTCAAATATGGCATTAGGCTTAAAGAAGATTCCAAAAATGTTGAGAAATGAAGAAGTTATGGTGTTTGGACCAAGTGACATGCCATACTTGATTTTAGGCCAACCAAACATGTGCCAACTTGAGGTTCCTTGCCATTTCTTGCATCTGAATGCCTATTGGTGAACACTTGGACACCAAATAAGGGAAACTTGATTTTCCTTTGATGATCTTTGATGATTGATTGAGAATTGGATGAAGATGGCATGGAAATAAACACATGAACCATGCTTGAATCAACTTTGAAACCATGCACCAAAATTGAACTTCTCTTGATCACATGATGTTGAATGAAGCTTGACATGAATATGACCTAAGATTATAAGCCATGCCTTGAGGTAAAAGGTCTTGTGAACCATTTGTTGACCAAAACCTTGCAAGTAACACCCTGTATAATATATATCTAGGATAATATCATACAAGAGTTATTATCTGGTACTGACACCATCATAAGTGCTTATTGGCACAATTTACATACTTGACCATTTTACAAAAAAAAGCATAAAAGAACAAAAAGGTTACAAGATATGGAAAGTGCCAAACATAAAATCTAAGATCTGAGTACAATACCCATCATTGTACATGATACATAATACACAGCGGAAAACATAATCTAAGTTTCTCTTGAAACATCCATGCAACTCCACTTGCAAACTAAGCCTGCAAACAATACCTGAAAAACAACAACAATAATGGGGTGAGATAATAATCTCAGTGAGTTTCTCTATCTTATGAGTTCACTCGGCTCTACAGGGTTCTAATCAATTTCTATCTCAAGTTAAAAAGTGAAAGGGATAAAACTTGAGTTCACACAGTTTGCAATGTATGGAAACATGTCTCTTGAATTCATCAACTCAAATGATCACTAATCGGAAACCGTACCAAGGTAAACTTCCCCTCCGCCTCACCTACGTCTAGGACTTTTAGTGTGGGTCACAGATCCTTGTAGCATACTTTGACATACGAATGGATTCGGATTCAAGGTGCTTTCCACATGAATCATCGCTTCCCATGGGACCACCCCAATCTCAAGCCTTTTACCTGTAGGCTCCATCCATACACGTGAGATAAATAAATGGATTTAGATTCAAGGTTCTTCCCACAAGAATCATCACTTCTCATGGGACCACCCCCATCTCAAATCTCTAACCCGTAGGCTCCATTCACTTAAGGGAACTCCTGCCAAAGTAATGGTGCATACATCCCAAAGGAGCTCTACATAAGCATTAACTCTTGGGACGACACAACTCACGAGTTGTTTTCAATTACATGATAACACACAACACAACGTGATTTTATTTGACAATCACAATGTGATCACATTCACCTTAATAATAAAGCAACACACTAACCATACATGTTCCATACAACGCATCTCACTCACAACTATGGCAACCATTCATCCATGACACAAACACCTAGGTATCATAGCATGAATGGCACCCTATAGTGTCATCTAAGTCATAATTGTAACCTATTTCTCCTTTTAATCCATTTCCTAGTTTTAAGCCTAAGTTTCCTCACTTATCTTCATATTGTTTTAAGCATGTTAATTCACAACCAACAAAATATCAAGATACAACAATGATCCAAGCATAGACTATGAAATGCATCATATAGGCAAAACACAAAATATAGCATACACATTGTTATTCCATACCAAGAATCCTTATTTAATCCATAATCTTACAATAGATATGTCTTTCGGAGCCAAGCCCCTCACCAAATATCAACCATCTACATGGTGCTCATCACAACACTAGGTGTTCTTCTTCACATTCTGCTTTTGGAGCATACAACTCCATATACTTATACTGAGTCACAAGAACATAATTGCGACACCTCCTCTTGGTTTCGGATAATAAACACTCCTAAAATCTTTGCGATCCAATTCAATGATTCCTTATCTTCATGTAAATACTGACGATTATCCTTTCATAGTTCCTTGAACCTTTTAAATAACCTCATAAACCGTCAATTCACATCCTTAACAACCCCACTTGGTCTGATACTATATATTGCAACCATTTACACCTTATGCTTCGTCTCTTCTGTATTTTACAAATAAGGTGACACCCTTAAAAAGAGATGGTCTTACTTCCATTCTTACAAGTAATAATATCTCTGGTTCCTATTAACTTGTTTGAGCTCTTCCATCCGTCACCTTCCAATGCGCTACTTTGATTCTAATAGTGGAACACCTCAAACTCTTAAGCACTACCAGATAGCTAATAGTCTGTGCAGAACATACTCATCCACCGGAGCGTCTACTAACCAAAAGGAACAAGAACCTTACTGACATCCATTAGTAGAATAACTTTTTTGTCGACATATATTGTATAAAATAGGTTCAACACTCTCTAGATGATAGGTATGCAGGAATCATATGACTACAACCATAAATATATACAAGCTTAAAATCCATACTAAGTTCGAAACAATTCATCCAAAGTAGCTTTGACAAATTCTGGTTCAGGTTACTACATCCCAAAAATCAAATTCTTTTATGGTATACCGACTCGTTCAAGGTTTTAGTTTAAACCAGATTTAAACTAATAACAAGATGACACCATAACGGGACTTCAGTCATTCACGAGTCGTCGCTACAAAAACTTAAGTCATCCAGGACGTAACTGCAAGTTTCCACACCACTCGTCGTTTCACACACAACGCTACACACACCTCTGGAGATTACATTACACATCTTATCAAAATCCACCATTCTCCGTCGTCCAGTCCCATATACAATCTAAGTTACAAGTTTAACTTTGGAACGTCTGATTACCACTCCTGCTTGGAAGGATAACTTTCAAATTACTTCAATTGGGTAAAGTACAATTTCACTCATCCGGTACCACTCTCACACAGTCTACATCCGATGCCATGAACTCGTGAGAAATAACAAACGCCATATTCTGACTATCCACTTATACCTTACTAACCCATATGTAAAAGGTACTGAACAGTTCTCCGTAAGGTCACCACAAGTCTTTTCCAACTTCACTCTTAAGGTCTTCAGTAGTCATAATAGTTATACACCCAAGGCTTAGTCACATAGAGTATAGTTTACTAGATCGTCTCCCCAAAGTCAAACTCCGTTGACAACCACACGGATGATCACTGTGTAACACCCTTCCCGAAAATCCAATTTCCAAACTATCAACTTGGTCTGCATTAACTTGCATTCTAATCTTCAACTCGCATATCCTCAATTGCATAATACTTGTCGCGGTGATAATTGGATATCAAGCTATTATATTAACTTGAATCACAAATCATTTATTCACCACCGGTCTTTGATTTATCCAAGGGAAGGGAGAAAGATCGAATGTCCCACAGTATGCAATGCAAATGCAAAACTAAGAGCCTAAGGTTCGGGGGTTGGTTATACCTAGGGAAGGTATTAGCATTCTAGATATCTGTAGTACTCTACAAGAACCTCTTGTTTTACCATGTTATCTGTTGATTGTTATCTGTTGCTAAGGGTTGAAGGGGTAGGAAGAACTAAAGATCTATTCCAAAGTGTGCTCGATAAGATATCGCATCTTGTGCCTACATATCCTGTCGGGAGTGGAATCAGAGCACTTGTAGTTCCTCTCTGAAGGATAATAAAGTTTGTTTAAAAAAAGGTCTATGAGAAAAGATGAGTCGTCATCTTAAGAAACCACCACAGTTTTGAGAATCTTGTTTGTATTGTGGGGTATGAGATGGTATGTCTCTTCTTTGAGATGATTCACATCTAATTCTCTTGTGTGGAGAATTAGGTGAGCTAAAGTTGGATTGATTGTCTAATCAATTTTAAGGGGGACTAACTTAGGAAGTCTATCCTAATGTTGTCTATGCACTTATCTTAAAGGGTATGAAAACCTATAGGGAGGTATGAAATGCATATGCACCATGCACAATAATTGATTGTCATGCATGGGATTTTCCCTTGGATATAATGAAAACAATTATAAGATTTACTCGTGCGCGCTAGCAAAGTGGGCTAGCCTTGTGTATAGTGACCAAGGGTTGATAGCGATGCTTAAAAGAAATCGACTTACATGGGTGAAAATGGCTCGACGTTGGATAGAGAATTTTACTTTTGAAAAGGGTTTAAAGCAAACAGAGTGCATACAACAAATAAAGGTAAACAGACAAAGGCACAAACAAGTGGCGTGATTTCAATCAAAATAAGGTTCTAAATCTATTTCACACAAACGTAAGGTTAAGTGCGATGAGGGATTCTAAAAGAACAGTTTATTAGGAAAAGAGTTTGCTAATTTTAAAAGGAAAATTAAGAGAAGGTTTTAATATTTTTGAGAATTAATTATGTTAAAGATTATTAATTTGAAAAAAGTTAAGGGTTTACCCTATTAATTAAAAAGGATTTTAATATTTTAAAAAAGGTTTTTATTATTTATTTTTTTAGTTTTAAAGTTATATTAAAAAAGAAAAAGTTATTAAAAGAGTTTTTTCTTATTAACTAGAAAAGATTTTAATTTCAGTAATTTAATAAATAAAAGCTTTTATTATGAAAGCTTTTACTAATTAAAAAAAAAAGGTTTAACAAAAGTTATAATTTATTGACTTAGTTATATTTTATTAAAAAGATATTTTAGTATAAAAGAAAATTATATAGTTATGAAAAACAAATTTATTTGATTATTAAAAAGAAAATGAAAGGTTAAATTAAAAAAAAAAGATTAAATTAAAACGGAGAGATCCCATGCGCGTAGGGGAAAGGGGGTTCATCGCGGACCCTCAGATCATAACCCTATGATCAAATGGCACTATGATCAAGGGAACGAAACGGGAGGGTGCATGGTTAAAAACCGTGTATGCACATGTACAGGATAATCATCAAACAAAAGAAAGAAAAAAAAGGGAGTCACACACGGACTCTCACTCTCACTCTCTCATTCTCGTTCTTTCTCTCTTCTCAACAAAATAGGGTTTGTGAAAACCCTAGAAATCTCGCCGCCACCCTCTCGTCTCTCTCGATCAATCAAACAATAACCCTAGCCCCATACAGTCCTGTACCCCAATTTACTATATTTCCACGGTTACAGATTACATGATATGAGAAAGTAAAGAAAAGGGAAAGAAACGGAACGACGATGAGCGAGGTTCGTGGCAACGAACGGATCTTGTACCAATTGGTTCAGCAAGGTGAGTGGATGTTTGCTTGAATCTTTGATATCTCTTTGTCTCTGCGCCTGATATGTTGGTTTGATGCTTTGAAAAATCTGGTGAAATGGTTTTGCGTAGTGATTGGGATTAGGGTTTGGTATTTGCGTTTGATTTTGGAATTGGAGGATTAGTGATGATGATTCTCTCTCTCTGGTTTTTTCGTCTCTCTTAGGATAGGTTTTCTGGTGTTGTTTAAGTGTCACAAGTGCTTCTTATATACCCTGAGGTTGATGTCAATTCTGATTGTGTATTGATTGTATTTCCTTCTTGGTTATAGGCCTGTCTGGAATCTGATTTGAAATGAATGCTTGCTAAATCCGTTTTACATATTGCCCTGAAAACTTATCACTTTGGTTTGATTGTGTTGGAACTAATTTGGAAAGTTTGGATAATTTACTTCCCTTTTGCGATTTGTGGTGAATGACTGATTGTGATTGTTTTTTGATTTAACGGTAATAACCAGGGACGAAAATAAAGTGCATTGATGACGTTTAAAAGGTGCCAAAACATGCCATTGTTGAGCGAAAACTTGATGACAAAGAGATTCTGAACCAACATCAATTTTGATTTCCAAATGATTCCCAAATTTGCAAGATTGATTCTATTGACCTTGCTATTTCAATATCGTATTAACTTTTCCTTTCTCTTTTCATGTATGAATTGACGAGGATGAACTTGGAGGTGAAGAAGGAGGATGATCATGAAGTTGGAGCTGCTTGGACGGTGCCTAACAAGTTTCAATAGCAGCTTGTACCAAATGGCTATACAACTTCAAGTAAGGCATGTTTGGAGCAAGAACCTCTTTATTCAAAAACTGCTGCTTAGGTATTCTTAGAACAACTCTCTATTTGTTTTGCTTTGAATTATACCTCACACTAAAAATTTGCCTCATTTAGGTGCGTCCTTGTGGCAAGCTTGGCATGGAATTGGGATTGATAAAATGGTTACGGTGCTACGAGTCACGAAGGTGGGAACTCTTGCAGCAACAACCTGTTGGCTCAGAGAACTGTGGCGCTCTGTTCCTTTAGAATGAAGTAAGTTAAAGATTTAAGATTGACATAATGAATTGCTTCTATAATTAGAGATTGACTCAATGCTTTGTTTCAAAGTTTGCCACTTCCATTCTCATTACCTTGAATGGTTCTTGATGATTTTGGATATGTGCTGCTTGGTTGTATATTGAAGCTAAATTGCAGCTTGTTAAATTCTTTATTTTAGGTACATTGTTGTGGTTGGACTGAGGCTTGCTTGCAGTTCTCATTGTGTCACAAATCCTAATTTCAGCATCACTCAAGAATTAGAGCGTGTTGAAGGGCTAGGCGATTCAGACGGGAGGAGCTTCTTTAGATGTTAAGCTTAATGTTGCACCTATACTATTTGTTGTGGCTGTCGTAACCCAGAATTTGACCCCCCTCTTTTTCCTTTTGCATAAGCATGCGCATTCGCATCGTTAGCATAAGCATTCGCACTTTTCTTTTTTGTGTTTTGATTGCAGGAATACTCAGGTTTTCCAAGCCCGATTAATCATATCCTCACAAGGTCATCACATTATCAAGACAAGCACAAAATGAGGGTTTCTATGCCTATTCATCAATACAAGAAGTGGAAAATTGAAGCCGGGACCACAACACCTTTTTTTAGGCAAATTAGGCATATTTTGGCCTGGTTAATCGATTAACCATTTGCAGTGCAATTGTGTTAATCGATTAACACAGGCAGAATAGGCACAATTTGCTGCTTTTTCATGACAGCACCTTTGCACACACTTTGGTCTTGGATTCTACAGTATTCTAGCAGCATGGGGAATATTCTAGACATCTCTAGACATTGTAAAGCTATTCAATTCATTCCAAGTGCATTTGTTCTAATGTTTCACTTCAAAGTAAGTGCACCATGTTCCTTGTTTTCCAAGTAATGTGGATCTTTGGATGTTGGAGTTCACCTTGGGATTGTTACCGAGTTGGTTCTAACTAACCGAGTTAACCGCCTTGACTCGGTGAGTCAAGCCCAACTAACTCCTAGCCTAGTTCCAAACCCAAAGCTAAGTCCAAACCAAATTCCAAACCTCTCATACTCCAAACCTAAAGTCTATATAAACACACCTTCACTCACTTTTTAAAGGATCCACCATTTCATCCACAATTTCTCAACCATTCTACACATTTCACTCTCAATTCTCTCACATTCTCTCTGATTTTTTCTGCTACATCTTCATCTTCATCTCTATTCTCTTCCAAAACCTCACCAAAGCTCTTCATTCTCCATTGAAGAAAAAGCTACTTTCACCTTGAAAGTGCTTTTTTCTTGAGCTTAACCTTCATTGCCATTCCATTATATTGGTTTTTGGTGGAGTTTCAATAGCTTTTGGATTCATCTCAAGTGATTGATTCAAGCTTCTTCGGTGATAATTCTCATTTTGGAGTTTTCGTCGCGATTTGATCGGTTTCGATACGTTTCGGCTATAATTGAAGATTCCTCTGGTTTTCTTTGATTATCTTCATCAAGATCACATTGCAACATTTACCAAGGCACGTCTCAGCCTTGTAGGTTGGTGGATCTCATTCATTTTTCTGTTTCGATCGTTTTCGTATCATTCACGATGTAATTTCGATGTTTTTGCATGTGAATTGATTATACCATTGCTTGATCCATGATCTTGATTGTTTAATTGATTCTATTGTTGATCATTTGCTGCTTCTAAACTTGATTTTTCGTGCATAATTGTTTGCCCTAGCATTGGAGTGATTACACAATCAAAAAGTTGGCCAAAAGCACTTTTCAAAACTGATTTTCTGCTCCATGTCCAGTGTTAATCGATTAACACTTTGTAGTGCAATAGTGTTAATCGATTAACCAGTGTTTTTTTTGCACTTTTTCAAGTGTTAATCGATTAACACTTTTCAGTGCAATTATGTTAATCGGTTAACACTGAACCAGAAGGCCATTTTCTTGCATTTTCAAGTGGTTTGCCATGCTTTCTTCATTTTAACTTCCATTGATTGTCATGTTTGATTTGATGGATGTTTTCAATGTCATTTAACTTCTGTTTGAAGCTTATTCATAAACTTTTGTTGCATACCTTCGATTATTCAAATTGTTCATATTTTTGGCATCATGTGAATATAATCATTCTTGCATTTCTCTTTGATCACATAACATGACTTTGTGTTGTATATTTGTTGAACATTTAGTACTGTTTTGTACTCCCTTTCTTGGGTTTGCATTAAGTTCATTCTTCATGGATGAGCTTAATCTTGTATAATCAATAATTCGCACCTTTTGCCTTAATGATTTTTCACTCTCTTTGGAAAATTGTTGGCATGGCATTTCCCATTGATTAATTAATCGAAACCATGTTTCGATTAGTTGATCTTCCCTTTTCCTTTCTTTAGGCTTCCTTTATAGCTTTCTCTCTCGATCCCCCGTGGAGTTGGAGTTTCGCGCTATGCCCTACATCGGAGCACTGTACAAATTGAAGCTGTTACGCTGTCCGTTTCATCACGCGGGAGCACTGTACAACTTGGAGCTGTTGTGTTGTCCAGATCAACTTCTGCATTACACCCTGGATGTTAGAGAAGTAATGAGAAGGGAGAATTCCTACTCTCATTCTGACTACTTCAGTTAGGGGACGAATGACCCTGTGCTTGGCTTAGTCATCTCTATCTCCAAGCGGTAGTGTGCTTTCTTTCCAAGTCGAGTCAATCCTTGATCACTCTTTTCCCCGTTGCAATCTCTTTTGATCCTTGATCACTCTTATCTCTTTCGATCTCTCTTTTGATCAATCACCATTCTTCTTGGTTACGATCCTTTGTTCATTGGGTTAGCAAGCTTTCTTTATTTCAATACCCTGTTCTTTTCTTGCGGTCAATCTTTGTTTTTTAATTCTCCTGAAGAGTCTCTTTCCTCTTTCTTCGGTTAAACACAGCACTCTTGTTATAACCGAATTCCCTTGCGGAGTTCACAACCTTCTTTTGGTTCTCCTCTCTTTGTTTGGTTAATCATTGCCTGTCAGTTAAAACCCCAGTGTTTGCACTCCTTCTCAGTCAACCACAGTCTGTCTGTTAAAACACTGAGTTTCTTGGGTTAATCACCTTCTCTCGATTAATCACCCTTTTTTTCGGTTAACCACAGTCCGTCTATTAAAATACTGAGTTCCTTGGGTTAATCACCTTCTCTCGGTTAATCACCTTTTTCTTCAGTTAACCACAACCTGTCTGTTAAAATACTGAACCCCTTTTTGAGTTAATCACCTCCTCTTGGTTAATCACTCATTTTTCTCGGTTAATCACAGTGTTCTGTTAAAAACCAAACCCCAGCGGTTAGCAACCTCTTTTGGTTCAATACCCTTCTTCGTTGGTCAAGTTCTGTTTATTCAGTCAATACCAACACCCCGTTTGGGTCACGACCTTTGATCGGTCCTACACCAGTTCTTCTAGTTAATTACAGTTTTCTCTGTTAAAACCAATGCTTCTCTATCCCCGCAGAGTTGCAATCCTTGTTTCCTCGATTAACCACTGTTTATCAGTTAACATACCGATATCCCCTCAGAGTAAAACACCTTCTCTTGGTTCAGCACCCTCTCTCTTGGTTTATCACAGTTCGTTTGTTGCCACCATCCTCTTTTCCCCGCCAGAGACTTACTCTATTTCTTCGGTTAACCGCTGCCAGCCAGTTAATATACTGAATCTCCCCTTTTCTCTCGGTTTTGACACCATCCCTTTATTTGGATCCCCAGCCGGGTCGCTTACCCTCTATCCCTAGCAGTTCTTTATTTTCCTTCCCCAGCAGAGTTTCTTTCGTTCTTAGTTTTGACACCATTCTTTTTCTAGTCTCTTGTGCAATCGCTCTTACTGTGTGGTCTTCCCCAGTAGAGTTTTTCTTTCACTCTTGCTCTTGGTTTTGACACCACTTCTTTTGTTTTCCTGTTTCTTTCTTGTTTTGTTTTCCGTTTGGTTCCCCGAACTACGGAAGCTATGATTCTGCATTCGTTCGAATGTCAGATGCGTAGGCACGAGACGCGATGTCTTGGCGAGCACACTTCCACCCTTCTTTCCTTCTCCCGTTCCTTTCCTTTTCTCTGTCCCCTGGTTCCATGAACTACGACGCTCTGATTTCGTCATTGCACTATGAGGGTACGTAGGCACGAGGGCCCCAATCCTCCGCGAGCACTTTCTTTCTTTCTTTTCTTTTTCCCCTCTCTTCTCTCTCCTCTTCTTTTAGCTAGAAGCCTTTAGATAGATAACCCATCCAAGCCTAGAAGCAAGCAAAATGGTTCCCGTCGAGTACGACGGATGCGTTAGGTGCTAGTACCTTCCTTTCGCATAATCGACCACCATTTCTGTTTCTCTTCCCCTTGGGTTTTATCGATATTTTCCCTGTCCTTTGGGACTAAATAAAGTTTGGTGGCGACTCTGTGTTATCTTTGAGTGTCCGATTCACTCAGGATGTAAACCAGCCATCTTCAGTGGCCTGTATCTCTTTACAGGCAGTTGTAACAGGCATTGGCTTATGACGACAAAAATGAATTTCCTTGTATTTGTATTTTGAAACATGGGAGAATGTTGAGGCCCTTTGTGTACTTTGCATTCTTGTAATTTTTGGTGGTATGAATTCTATGCATTGTATTTTCCATCAACGGAATTTTTTTAGTAACATAAGCAAACATTAAGCGACTTAATACAAACATGCTGATGTGCCTTGTAATCTCTTGTCCTCATGAATATGGAATTCTTGGAATTGAATTTAACTTAATTATTTTGGATGCCTTTAACCAAAATTCTTGTACATTTAATTTGGAAAAAAAAGATAGACACCACTGCTTATGACCCGTGAAACATTACTTGGTGTTATTATGTCAACTCTAACACCTTCCAAGGCTTGCAGCAATCCTTTGGCAACTTGAGAGTTTAGAATTTGGGAGCTTTTGTGACATGTGGAACCAAGACATAGCGACATGAATTTGCGTATCCAACTTGTGAACTTTAAATAGATTTGGGATAGAACTCAATTTCTTTGACAAAGAATCACTCTTGGATGGGTAACATTGGTTTGAAAGTTTGAACTTGTAACCTTGAAATTTAGAGCCAAACTTGATTCAAATCTCCTTGTAAATTTCCTTGATGAATCTTGAATCACCTCCTACGTCTTTGAACTAAAACTTTGAATTTGAGAATAAGGTAACTTGAATAAATTCCAATTTGAATAAAGCTTGATGAAGTTCGAATACTTAAATCCTTCGACAACGTGAATCTTCTCGTAACCATCATCAATAACTGGTATTTGACAAGAGCTTGTACTTCTTTATAACGGATTCATGAATTCGATTAGTGCTCCTTGAGAAAATTTGCACTTGAATTTTGTGTTAAAATCGTTAATTGGCCTGGAATCTCCTTGAGTAAGTTTTTGACTTAAACAAATCATCTAACTTATGAAAGAAATTTGGACGTGAGCATGAATTTCGAAACTTGAAATAGT
The DNA here is from genome assembly GCA_022829125.1 of Lathyrus tuberosus. Classification (NCBI taxonomy): domain Eukaryota; kingdom Viridiplantae; phylum Streptophyta; class Magnoliopsida; order Fabales; family Fabaceae; genus Lathyrus; species Lathyrus tuberosus. Next base: position 9,338,866 of record JALAZF010000236.1, on the reverse strand, counting down.
CTTGATTCTGTAAACTTAAACCCATCTAAGGACTTGAGTTTGCATTTTGGACTTCAACCTCTTCTACTTCCTTCCAAATTTAATCTTCGTTACCTTGTAAGGACCATGGAACCTTCACAAACACACATACAACACAACCTTCAAGTCTTTGAGCCTTCTGCTGCAGCACCTATATTCATAAATGAAACAAACAGACAATAAGTAGGTACAACGGTTAGTTATGCACGAATGATTGGCCTAAGATGTTATGTAAAGAGCAAAGCGGGGATCTTAGGGTCAAAAGTTAGGGTGCGACAGATGCCCCTATTTAAGTTTTTCCTATTCGGAGATATGCAGATTGAACTCTTCGTCTCGACGAGATAGGAGAAACTTAAATACAAACATGCACAATTTTTGGCCCTAAGATGCCACAAGATGCACATGATATGACATGAAATGACATGATATTCAAGACAAGGATCCTGTGAGGAATAATGTCACAGGGGATAACTGATGTTGAAACATCGGAAAACAGCTAAGGAAAGGAAGACCCGACGAGGAACAACTCGACAAGACAAGGCTCCATGGGGAAGAGGTCTAACTCCACTGGGGAAAAGAGACTACCAACTGAAAATCACAAGGTATCTCAAGCATAAGGTGTTGAACTTGCGATGAAATCTTCTGACAAAATCCACTTGAGGATCGTGCTATAGTGGTTAACCGAAGGAATTTCCAGAGATATCAACTGGAGGAGTCTATTGTTGAGACTTAGAACCTCCCTTGGGAATACCTTCCGAAGGTTGTATTGAAAATGTGTCCACTGGAAAAGTGTTGAGGAATCTGCTGAGAAAAGAAATGACTGTTTGTCAAAGTTTAAAATTAACCAGGGAATCTACTACCGAGATCCTGGAAAGAAACGACTGTCTGTCGAAGATTAACCCGAGAATCTACTACCGAGATCCTGGAAAGAAACGACTATTTGTCGAAGTCTTCTGAAGATCTACTACCGAGAATAACCAGGAATCCACCTACTGCCGAGGTCTTCTGGAAATCTACTGCCGAGAATAACCAGGGAAATACCTACTGTCGAGGCCTTCTGGAAATCTTCTGCCGAGAATAACCAGGAGAATACCTACTGCCGAGGGCTTCTGGAAATCTGCTGCCGAAAATAAACTGGGAAATACCTACTGCCGAGGTCTTCTGGAAATCTTTTGCCGAGAATAACCAGGAATCCACCTACTACCGAGGTCTTCGATTAAGTATTCCACTTGAAAAGGGGTAAAAATGAACTCAGTGCTCCGAGGTTGTCTACCATGAGCAAAGTCTTGAATTGAAAACTACGAGGTTGTCTACCTCGAGCATAGTCTTGAAATGAAGGTTACGAGGTTGTCTGCCTTGAGCGAAGTCTTAAAATGAAAGCTACGAGGTTGTCTGCCTCAAGCAAAGTCTTGAAATGAAAGCTACGAGGTTGTTTGCCTCGAGCAAAGTCTTGAATTCCTCCGGAAAAGGTGAATACTTGGGGGAAAGCATCTTCACGGGGGATTGGAATTTCGCTGGAGATCTTATGACTTCAGCTGGAATCCATAACTTGTTGGAGATTTAGAAGTTTCACCGGGGATCTTCAAAAGAGATGCGGGTCGGCTGACTTGTAAAATATGTCTTCTCAAATAAAGAGAAAGATCATCTGAATCTTCACCAAATTTCTCGAAGAGATGTTGTTTGATGGAAGCAAATTGAATTGTGGACTCACTGGGGAGAATACCACTGAGAAATAATATTGTTGTAGCTGAAAACTGTGTTGAAGCTATAAAATTCTTATAATAGGGATTCTTAAATAAAGAGAAACACCTAGAAGGTCTTTAATAACTTTCTCTGGAGAATAAGATGATAATTTTGACAACTTCACCGGGGATAGACAAAATGTCTTGAGGAGACTTCTATTTGTCATCCAGATAGAAAACTGAGCTCAAATAAAGAGCTACCACTTATTGTCCGGGTTTAACTCCCATAATACTGTTGGAGAAATAACTTCTCTCTTCCATAGAGATCTTCAAATAGATTCATCCTGGGGAGATAGAGTGCAAAATAAATGCACACTTAATCTAGGTTCAACAGCTTAGAGAGATTCAAAATTGTGATTGTCAATGACCAAAGTTCAATCCAGGAAATAACTGAAAAGAAACGGTCAAACAAGACTCCATCCAGTGAGGAATGAACTCATCTGGGGTTTATCTTTATCCAAAAATGGAAAAGAAAACTAAAGCAACCATCTTCCATGAGGATCGAACTCAGTGGGGAATTAGAAAGAATGTGCTCTTTCTGCCTAGGGCTGGCGACTCTACTTGGAGGGAGAAGACAAACCCAGTAACTTGGGGATAAATGCTACCATAGTGAAAGAACAAAACAAACAAATGCAGAATGCAAAATGCGCACATGTCATAAATATAAATGAATAAATGTATGCTAAGCTTATGCTGACAAAACATCGAAGAAGAAGTAAACTGGAGATGAAATAAACATCTCGATACGAATACTTGGCCAATCTTCGAAAGATAGAAACATCACTGGGGATGAAAGGAGATCCATATATAGAAACATGTCCTACTTCAAAGTTTCAAACTTCTCTGGGGAAAAGAGAGCACTCGACTTGGGGATGAACATCGTGACTTCACTCAGGATTGTCAAGACGAACCTTGTAAATCTGTTGGGGATGAGAAAGATTCACTGGGAACGAATCAAACTCATTATCGAAGTGACTTCATGGCGGATAAAATAAATATGCTCTGCGAACTGAAGTAGTCTGAATGAAAGTTATAATTGGGGATAAATAAATATCCACTTCATTGGGGAAGCTTGGAGATCCACTCAGCAGTTGAAGATATCAGAGATAAAACTTCGATTGGATGAAATAAACATCCGCCTTCACTGGAGAAGATTGAGGTAGTGAGAAAATTCATTGAGGAGTGAAATAAACACTCGCTTCGCTAGGAAAGGTTGAAACCAAAGAAGTTCACTGAGGATTCTTAGGTTGCCGACTGAGGAAATCTTGCGTCAAATGTGCCATAACTTCTTGAAATAGAGATTCACCGGGGAATCGTAATAACCGTTGAAGTAGAACTTACTGGGGAGTCATCACATTACTTAGGATAGAAACTCTTTGGAGTATGGGTGAAGAGTGTCGTGAGAACAAAAGTAGTTCTGCATTGATGAATTGCTTGGTAGTCGCCATTTTAAACAACAGTTGTTGTGAATGGATCAAAATAATTTTCACTTCTCAAAATTCCCCAGATCATATGGTTTATGAGAAGAAGTGATCTCAAGAGGATTTTACAGAGAACTTGGTATTCAACTGTTCCAATGTCTTCAAACTCTTGGAGAGATTTGCTAAATCTCGGCGTAACTGCCCCAGATTATCTATAATTTTGCATAATAGAGTCCTCGAACTTGTTCTTCAGACTATTGAGTAATAGCTATGAAATAACTTGCCCCTACTCAGCATAGTCTTCAGGCAACGTGCCCCTGGATATGGTCATCCCTTTGAGATGATTCTCCATTTACTCATCTGAGTTTCAAATGCCAAAAGATTTAGCTCATCGTTGATGCTCGTATGCTAGCTTCTATGATGTCAAGCAATGTTAGCATGCAAAAAAAATTTAATTCTGAAATTGCTAATGCAACATATGTTTGTCTTGAAGGTTTTATTAAAAGATATTTTGGTGGTTGAATTACCGATTTTATAATGCCAACACAAATTTGAGCATAGCTCATAGGAGTCAGGAAACGATATCTTAATGAGTATGCTTTTTGAAATAAACCCTGCTTCACTAAGGTCTTTTGAGGGTTGTATCATGGATTGGTTCACGGTTTAAGAAACAAAGGATATAAGGCTCAAAGTTTGTTTGTGCCCACCCGATCTTCGTGATATTTTTACTCCATTTTTGTTAACTGAAAAATCACCCTGCCCCAGGTTAAGAATGAGGGTTTTTTTTATTTGGAGAAGAAAACTCCTACTTCAAAGGCTCAAAAGGGTTAACAAGGGTTTATCTCCTTATATATTTGATGTTTGGGATTTTTGAAACAATGCCTTATATCAATAACAGAGGTTTTTCAAAAACATACAACAAGAGATCTGGCGTTCGTGATTTCGTCATCCTCCATTCAATTCACTGCCAAGGCAAGAGATTGGGGTAGTATTGGCATTATAAAATGGAAAGAACATTTAAAATGAGTGAAACGAATGGATTTCTTCAAGACAAACATTATTTATTGCATTAATTATTCAAAATAACAAGTTCTCACACGCAAAACACGTGCATTAACGAACGCAGAAAATTACATATGAAAACAACAAATATGCTTAAAACATTACGAGACATAGCCTAGAGAAAACCGTCCTCTGTATCAATCCACCATGTGCAAGGAGGGGATTACTTCTTGTTCAAGTAAGAGATAGATCTCAACTTAGGGTTCGCACAATTCGAAAGACAAGACTCCCTTTTGAATCATCTCTTTCACTTTCTCCTTCAAGACATAGCATTCCTCGATATCATGGCCAGATGCCTCTTAATGGAAGGCACAGAGGGCATCAACTATGAAGTAGCTCCTATGGGCCATTGGGATGGCTAGTGGAGTTTCCTTCTTGATCAAACCGTATTGTAAGAGGATAGGGAACAACTCGGTGTAGAGTACAGGGATGTCCCTAGATTCACCACTTTGCTCAGTTGGCCAATTGGTGGAGGAGGAGGAGAAACTATCATGGTGTTGGTATATGACCAAATCTTTGACCCAATAACCAGGCTCCTCTTGGTAGCCTTCAAGTTTACAACTTTGTCACGAAGTTCTTGATTCTTCAGCTCTTGGGTGTCCATTAGATTCTTCATTGCCGTAGAGAAAGTTTCCATGTTGTCCTTCAAAGTGGCCTTCACAAGCAACAAGTTTCAACATTATTTTCACAATTAAACATGTTTTTACACAAAACCTAAACCCCCAAATAATGTATTCTTCCCTTCCAAAAGCTACACTATCTAATGGAACTCACTTTGATGAAGAAGATTGATGATGGAGTTGATGATGATGAATCCAAACTCTTCTTCATCTCTTCCATGAGTTTCTTCTCTTCTTTCCCTTTCTCTTCTCTTTTCTTCTTCATTTCCTTCTTTTTCTTACTATCTCTGTTTGATATTTTGTCATCTAACACCAATTGACCAAATATTAGAGTTACAAAAATGTCCTCTCTTATACTTATTAATATTGATTTGTCCCTTTCATCAATATTTGATTTCTTTAGAGTTCACTAGTTGCTCTATTGGCCCCAACTGATAACATTTAGAGTAGTTAGGAGTTTCAATTTTTCCAACTAATAAAAGATATAGTACATAGGAACTCAATTAATCTCAACTGGCATCCAATTGAACATTTAAGGGAATATGGGATATTACATTTTCCCCCTTAAATAGAAATTCGTACCCGAATTTCCTCCACTCCTCAAAATAACTACTTCTTGCATCATCACCTCAGGTTAACTTTTGACTTCACTCCGATTAAAACTTCTGACGTACTCAATTTTCTGACTTGCCTTCATGGACTAAATTCCTTCTTCTCACCGATTCTATAAACTTTTTGGTATTAGCCAAACTCTTGTTCCAATGTTTGGTTAACTTCTAACTTGCTTTTCCTTAATTCATCTGTCATACCATTCAAGAACACTTGGTCGCCTTCTGCTTTCATAGTATACAACTCTATATACTTCTACTGAGTCACAAGAACATAACCACGACACCTCCTCTTGGTTTGGGATAATCAACACTCCTAAAATCTTTGTGATCCAATTCAATGATTCCTTATCTTCATGTAAATACTGACGACTAACCTTTCATAGTTCCTTCAACCTTTTGAATAACTTCATAAACCATGAATTCACATCCTTAACAATCCCATTTGGTCTGATACTATATATTGTAACCATTTGCACCTTATGCTTCGTCTCTTCCATATTTTCCCAATAAGGTGACACACTTAGAACTTGATGGTCTTACTTCCATTCTTACATGTAATCATCTCTCTGGTTCTTATTAATTGGATGAGCTCTTCCATCTGTCACCTTCCACTGGGCTACTCTGATTCTAATAGTAAAACACCTCGAACTTTTAAGCACTACCAGATAGCTAACAGTCTGCGAAGAATATACTCATCTACCGGAGCACCTACTAACTAAAAGGTAGAAGAACCTTACTGACATCCATTAGTAGAATAACTTTCTCGTCGACATATATTGTATAGAATATGTTCAACACTGTCCAGAAGATATATATATATATATATATAATATTATAATAGTGTAAAATATCTCCCTTTGATATTTTGTCATCTAACATCAATTGACCAAATATTATAGTTATAAAAATGTCTTCTCTTATACTTATTAATATTGGTCTGTCCCTTTCATTAATAATTGATCTCTTCAGAGTTCACTAGTTGCTATATTGGTCCCGACAAATAACATTTAGAGTACTTAGGAGTTTCAATTATTCCAATTAATAAAAGATAGAGTACATAGGAACTCAATTAATCTCAACTGGCACCCAATTGAGCATTTAAGGGAATATGAGATATTACATTCTCCCCCCTTAAATAAAAATTCGCCCCCTAATTTTCTCCACTCCTCAAAATAACCACTTATTGCATCATCACCTCAGGTCAACCTTCGACTTCACTCCAGTTAAAACTTCTGGCGCACTCAATTTTCTGACTTGTCTTCACGAACTAAATTCCTTCTTCTCACCAATCTCAAACTTCCTGGTCTTATCCATACTCTTGTTCCAATGTTGTGTTAACTTCTAACTTGCTTTTCCTTAATCCATCTATCATACCATTCTAAATCAATTGGCCACATTCTGCATTCGGAGCGACAACTCCATATACTTCTACTGAGTCACAAGAACATAATCGCGACGCCTCTTCTTGGTTTGGGATAATCAACACTCCTCAAATCTTTGCGAGCCAATTCAATGATTCCTTATCTTCATGTAAATACTGACGACTATCCTTTCATAGTTCCTTCAACCTTTTGAATAACTTCATAAACCGTGAATTCACATCCTTAACAATCCCACTTGGTCTGATATTGTATATTGCAACCACTTACACCTTATGCTTCGTCTCTTCCATATTTTACCAATAAGGTGACACCCTTAGAACGAGATAGTCTTACTTCAATTCTTACAAGTAATCATCTCTCTTGTTCCTATTAACTTGGTTCACCTCTTCCATCATTCACCTTCCACTGTGCCACTCTAATTCTAATATTGGAACACCTCAAACTCTTAAGCACTATCAGATAGCTAACAGTCTGCGCAGAACATACTCATCCACCGGAGCGCCTACTAACCAAAAGGTACAAAAACCTTACTGACATCCATTAGTAGAATAACTTTCTTGTCGACATATATTGTATAGAATAGGTTCAACACTCTTCAGACGATAGGTATGCAGGAATCATATAACTACAACCATAAACATATACCACCTTTAAATTCATACTAAGTTCGAAACAATTCATCCAAAGTAGATTTAAAAAATTTTGGTTCTGGTTACTACATCACAAAAATCAAATTCTTTTATGGTATACCGACTTATTCAAGGTTTCTATTGACACAAGATCTTAACCAATAACAAGATAACACCATAACGAGACTTCAGTCATTCATGAGTCATCACTACCAAAACTTAAGTCATCCAGGACGTAACTACGAGTTTCCACACCACTTGTCGATTCACACACAACGCTCCACACAGCTCTGGAGATTACATTACACATCTTATCAAAATCCACCTCTCTCCATCGTCATGTCCCATATACGATCCAAGTTACATGCTTAACTTCAGAACATCTCATTCCCACTCCAACTTGGAAGGATAACTTTCAAATCCCTTAAACTGGGTAAAGTACATCTGCACACATCCGGTACCACTCTAAAAAAGTTTACATCTGATGCCATGAACTCGCGAGAAATAACAAATGCCATTTTCTGACTATCCATTTATACCTTACTAACCCATATGAAAAAGGTACTGAACCGTTCTCCGTAAGGTCACCACAAGTCTTTTCCAACTTCACTCTTAAGGTCTTCAGTAGTCATAATAGTTATACACCCAAGGCTTAGTCACACCAAGTATAGTTTACTAGATTGTCTCCCTAACGTCAAAATCCATTGACAACCACACGGATGATCACTGCGTAACACCCTTCTAGAAAATCCAATTTCCAAACTATCAACCTGGCTTGCATTAACTTGCATTCTAATCTTCAACTCGCATATCCTCAATTGCGTAATAGTCAACAACCATGATAGTCAATATGAGGTAACATAGAGAAAGGCTAACATGCATATGAAATACTTGAAGAATGCATTATAAAGCATACGTAAAGCATTGGAATAACTTTCCAACGTTTTCGACCGTGCCTCGATCCGAGTTACAGTTTAAACATTTTGAAGGAAACAAGAAACGGGAAAACAGAATTCTGCTATGGTGGCACAGCGACCCCAAAGCCAGGTTGTTCGCTTTCTCTTTACACAGCGAACTCCAGGCGAGGAAGAGGCAGAATCAAAATTGGGTTATGGTCGCACAGCGACCTCAAGGCGAGGATATCGCCTACAGCTCGCTGCGAGCTCGCACATCGACTCAACCAGAATTCAGATTCTGTAGAATGCGAATAATGAAGCATCCATGGTCAATTCTCACACCTACCCATCCAAACCACATCCAAACACATAAATAAACATGGATTAACTTATTGGGACATGTAATTAATCACAAGAAACAAGTTTCAACATGAATTTCACAATTAAACATGTTTTTACGCAAAACCTAAACCCCCAAATCATGTATTCTTCCCTTCCCAAAGCAACACTATCTAATGGAACTCACCTTGATGAAGAAGATTGATGATGGAGTTGATGATGATGAATCCAAACACTTATTCTTCTCTTCCATGTGTTTCTTCTCTTCTTTCCCTTTCTCTTCTCTTTTCCTCTTCATTTCCTTCTTTTTCTTACTATCTTTTCTTTTTCCCTCTTTTTCATAAATAAATAAATAAATAAATAAATATATATATATATATAATATTATAATAATGTAAAATATCTCCATTTGATATTTTGTCATCTAACACTAGTTTACCAAATATTAGAGTTGCCAACATGTCCTCTCTTATACTTATTAATATTGGTGTGTCCCTTTCATCAATAATTGATCTCTTTAGAGTTTACTAGTTGCTCTATTGGTACCGTCTGATAACATTTAGAGTACTTTGGAGTTTCAATTATTCCAATTAACAAATGATAGAATACATATGAACTCAATTGTTTTCAACTGAAACCCAATTGAGTATTTAAGGAAATATTGGATATTACACTGCCTTTGGGAATCAAAACCCTAATTTATAAACCAAATTTGATCCATTGATTGCAAGTCCCTACCTTGTACAATATGAAAGAGAAGACAACACATATTTTTGTATTTTGAATAAGGTTAGTGATGATAGAATATAAACAAGAAAAAGGGTAACAAAAGAACACAAAAGGTGCTTGGTGTTCTCCTACAAAGGCAAACCCCAAAGAGGTGGAGGCTAGGAGGCTACCATGCATGTGATCTTGATGAGATGCAAATGCTATGATAGGTGGAATCTTAGGGGTAAAAATGAGGGTATGACAACTACTTCTCACATAAACCAAATATATTTATATCTATTAGCCAAGGAAAACATGGTAGGCGCTAGTGGAGTCAATACACCAATGTTCAGCTCATGTAAACCTAGTCAGTATGACACTGATGTTATATCTGATTCTACAACCTACGTAGCTATAGTGGGCGCTCTCTAATATGTAACATTGACACGATCAGATATTTCCTTTAGTGTCAATAAAGCCTGTTAATTTATGGCACAACCACTGAATTCACGTTGGAGTGCGGTCAAGCATATCCTCTGGCTACGTGGCACTATAGATCATGGTTTAATCCTCAGTCCAGCAACATCAGTGCAACACTTATCTCTTAAAGTCTATAGTAATTTTGATAGGGCAAGTGGTCCCGATGACAGGCGATCCACGTCGGGCTCGTGTTCTTACCTTGATCCTAACCTCGTATAGTGAAGTTCCAAGAAACAATCCCTAGTTTCCTGGTCGAGTGCAGAAGTGGAGTATCGAGCACTAGCGCATACAACAACTGAGTTGCTTTAGATTGAATCACTCTTTGAATAATTAAATGTCAAGCTGGATGCACCAACATTGCTCTGTGATAATATTAGTGCAATCATGGTTTAACATAATGTGGTTTTACATGGAAGGTCAAAAACATATAGAGTTAGACATCCACTTTGTAAAAGATAAAGTAGCTTCAAATAAACTTGTTATTCAACATATTCCTGATAAGACGCACCAAGTCCATGTCTCAAACAATCTTCCATGACTTTAATTCCAAGCTCAAAATTATTCCCTTGGTCAAACTTTGAACTTGTGGGAGGATATTAGTGTAATATAGAGAATAAGGTAAAGTTAGTTAAGATGTCGGTTACACTAGTTAGAAAAGTTAGTTATTAATATATAACTAACATTCTCATCTTCTAACTAACATATGAAGAGCTTGAGTTAGTATAAGTATCAAACTCCATTCAATGTAAAAGATTAATGAACAATACTATCAACATCACATACAAAATATGTGATGATCTTCTCTCAATCTTCTTCTTCAATGGTGTTCATTCTCACTCTTATTACTTATTAATGGTTCATTTGCATTTGGTGGCTTATTCACGCAACACATTAATAGATTTATGAAATTAAAAATTACATCTCAACAATATTCATAAAAAGTAGATACATGGTTCAATCCTTTTCACTCTTTTATTTTCACAATTATTTATTGACTTACTTTAAACTCTTTTACTTCATTTTATTAAGTTGGATGTTTGTCAATTATGGAAAGATTCCTTCTAAATAAGCTAAAGCTATGCTCGGTTTATTGGATATAGAGCCACGGTTTGATATAGTCCTTTCCAGCTTGTGAAGTACTAGTATGGTACACCTCTCACTATCTCATAACATTTTTTACACCGGTTGGCGCAATGCTCAATGCTCAATGCTCAATGCTGATAAGTGGTGGATGGTATACCATTCCCTTCCCTGGCCCTAAATAAGCATCTCTCTCCAAGATAACAAAATAAAGATTAAAGCACTCTCTAGACCACTCTTTCATATTTCAAGCAAAACATGACAATGTACTTTTATAAAGTGAAATGACTATTTCTTCATGTTTATAATTTGTTTGATTCCCATTCCCATTCATTGCTGAAATGCACAACAGCTAGTAACCATTACTACCAATATCTTAATTTGCTCCATCTTATCTACAAGGAATCATTCCATATTTATCAAAGTTACAAAGTAAAAAAAAAAAAAAAAAAAAGTAAAAACTCAAAGGTAACGAAGTTACAAACTCTTTATCCTACAAAATAAAGGAAAAAAAGAAAACAAAAGGAATAACCGTTGCAATTTTCTTAGTATAAAAAGAGGGAACTAGTTGTTACAAAATTCACAAGAACAACATAACACAATTTTTTCTCCATCACAATCTTCACACCCTCCCTATTTTACTTCCTTTCAAAAAAAAAAAAAAATATGAAGCCAAACTACACGCTAATAGCAAATTAGCTAACAACTACACACAAAATTACCCTCTTTGCCGAGATCACCACACACACGGTTGCACATCGGTTAAAACCACTGCACGAACCGTTCTTACCTACAAGAACTACGCCAAGCATCTTGAAGTCGATGCCATCTCAGCATTGAGGTTATGGTATACTCAATTTCTTTATCTCATTTTTTTTCCATGTTCTATAAAACATGTAGTACCTTGAATTACGACAAATATGTTTTCAACAGATTTGTTCCAAGGCTAACTAAAAAAGAAGTTGATAGGATGATTGATTTGTATATAAATTATTATTTTTTCATTGAAAATTTATTTGTCATTTTTTATTTGAATATTTATTGATTTAAGAACCATGAAAATTGATATTACATATATCTTAATGAAGACACTCGTTATCAATTGTCATGTTTAACAAATCTATGAATAATCAAAGGAAAAACAATTAAATAAGTTTCAAAGAAAAAAATAATAGTTTTTATATGAACCTATTACTCTACTCGCTTCTTTCTTTGTTAGCTTTGCGACAAATCCGTTAAAATTTCATTTGTGGTGGTTCAGTATTGACTCAGGAACTATGTTGCTCAAATAGTGAATGAGAAAAATAGATTAGATAAATAATCCAAGTATAACTTTATATATTATTTTAACATTTGATCCAAGTACAAATTGTTGTCTATAAGGTTTGTTTGGTTGATGGATGTTATGATGCTAACATTATTTTAACATTTGATGAAACAATTGCACAAAGTTGACAAATATCTATTTGGAAGAAAACAATGGTACTAACAGTTTTAGATATGTATTATCTCTTGAAGCATTCAATACTGTGATAAATTGGGTACCCACGGTATTTCAACAAGAAACTTAAATCTAGAGTCTCCATCCATTTTGAAGTGTTCATCGTGGTCAATTGGCATGGTTGATGATACCTTAGACGAGAAGTTCAATAACAAACTTCATGTCTATTGATGCTACTTGTCATTGAAATATACCATGGTGAAGATTTGCTTATGGATGCATACACTGGACTTGAGTTCTCTATTGAACATACTAGCAATATTTCATTTCTCATAGCATGAAATGCTGCAATAGATGATATAAATTTGAATTTGTTATATCATTATCTCCTAAATTAAGGAAGTAACTATGTCAACATCATATTCAATTGCGTCATCAAATGTTAATCTCATCCTTTAAATTAACTTGACTTATGAACAAAAATTTGTGTTGATGGTGTCATGCTTCTTGTTATTTTTTATGGTCTTAGGCCTGAAATGCTTGTCGCGAATACACGGAGCCCTATTGATTATGTATAGGTTTAATGACCAATTAAATCTATTGGAATTTTGAGTTTTTTTATTTTATTTTATTTTTTACTTTAGGATCTAGCACCACCAGTATTATAAAGCATACGACCCATTAATTTACTTGAAGAATGTATCAAATTTTGTTAGCATTATACTCTTTTGTCTCCATGTTTTCATAGAAACTTGAATATTATAATATGAGCAATAGAAATTTGATTTTGCGCATATGGCATTTCCAGCTGTTGCAATCTCGATTGTAAAAATAAGGTGGGATATTAGTATGGATCAAAATTCATGTTGTATATCAAATAAATAAATTTAATGAAGCTAAAAGTTTGACATGATTTAAGTATTAATTACTCTAATTATAACCCCCACTTTCATTATATGTTGTTGAATGACAATAAAGTCTCAAGTCTTTGTTTGAGTTGTCTATATACATTAGAACCTAACTAATAGAGATTGTTTATGGTAATTATGAAATGTAATAAACTTTGAGGTAGAGTCTGTATCTACTTGAGTGTGAACACTTGTATATAAGTGAAAGTAGTAGCTTCACTAAGTGAAGATGAATTCAATATACTAAAGCAAGAAGATCTTGCTCTCTCATTCTCTCTTTTCTTTTCACCAAGCATACTTATTCATTAGACATGATATCATACGCTTAAGGGGACCGTGTTCTTCCGCTGCACCATCATCTTCTTCATCTGCAACTGCAAAATCCTAACTTCAAAGAAGCTAATTTCATCCTCAATTTCTTTATCGGAGGTTGAAAGTTCAATCTTCAAAGAAGCTCTGTTTACTTGCAAAGATTGATCTGCTCAAAGGTTCATAGATTTTTCAATGGAAGACATCAAGAGTTCACCATAAGGTTTGTATGATGAAGTGCAAGCATCTTAAGCAACGTCGAATCAAATAGCTTTCCCAGGTACAACCAATACCTTTGCACCAAAATTGACAATTAAGCTTCAAGAAAACAATTTCTTGTTGTACAATCAACAAGTAGAGGGTGTTATACTCTCACATAAACTCCACAAAGTGGTAGTTAATCCGCAATTTCTTGTTCTATCCTTGGAAAATGATCGCAATGCTAACATTGTATCTGAAATTTATAAATCTTGGATTGTGCAAGATCAAGCTTTATTTACATGGCTGCCATCCACAATTCATGAATCATTTTTACCAAGAATACTCTCATGCAAACGTGTATATGAGGTTTACGATAAGGTGCATAAGCATTTAAATTCTCATATGAAAGCTCGTGCTCATTAGTTAAGGTCAGAGTTAAAGACGCTCAAGAAAGGAAATAGGTGTGCTTATGAATACATGCTCCACGTTCGTGCTATAGTTGACACACTAATGGCTATTGGTGATCCAATTTATGAGTATGATCAGGTCGATGCTATTCTCCAAGGATTGCCTGAAGAGTACAATCAATTCATCTTGATGATTTACGGAAAGACTGTACCAATTGACATTTATGATGTGGAGGCCCTCTTGTATGTACAAGAGGCACAATTGGACAAATCTTTTTTAGGAACTTGCAACTCCTAGAGCTTTAGTCAATGTAGTTGATTGTTGGCATAACTTTGATGAATATTTTGAGCTTACACCACCCAATTTCCAAACTCAAGCATCTGCATCAAGAAGCACTAATGTTGCACAAGAAGGTACCAAAAATCAAGAGGCCACAACTACAACAACAAATACATACCTAGCCCATCAAGATCACTTGTTGATCCCACAAGGACTTGAATCTCGAGCTTGGTTTGAAGACTCAGGTGCTTCCCATCACATTACTTCCAATCATTTTAATTCGTGATGACCAAATAAAGTTGTAGTTGGTAAGGGACATAGTCTTGAATTCAAGTCAATTGGAAACTCACAATTTCAATCCAATCTTGAGTCAAATTATGTGCTGAAACTAGTGGATTTACTGCATGTTCCTAGCATTACCAGAAATCTCATTTCTCAAAATTTGCAAAAAAAAAAGTAGTCATGTTTACTTTGAATTTCATTCTAATAGATGCTTTCTAAAATCTTAGACATCTAACTTGGTGATGCTTGAAGGGTTCCTAGATGATAGTGGGCTATGTTGCTTAAACAATCTAAGCTTGGAATCTTCAAGAAGTACCTTGAGTCATAAGCCAAAGGCTTTGAGTCATATAATTAATAATACAATTGTTTCAAATAAGACACTCAATAGTGCACAAGTTAATGCATTAGCTGATAATAAGTTCTCCAATTGGAATTCTAGGCTAGGACATGCTAATCCTAGAGCAATACACGGTATACTTCAATTGTGTAATATTTCTGCGAGTAATAAAGAGTCCCTTATGTTTTGTATTTCCTATTGTCATGGTAAAGCACATAGGCTATATGCTCCATTGTCGAATACTAAATATACTACTTTATTTAAACTTATTCATACTAACTTGTGGGGACCATCACTAGCACCATCTAGGAGTGTATACTCCTATTACATTGCATTTGTATATGCATTTTCAAGATACACATGGATGTATATGTGCAAGCATAAAAGTAGTGCTCTTGCTACATTCACGCTTTTTCAAAGCTATGTGGCAACACATTTCAATGCCAAGATCAAGTCAGTCTAATCATATTTTTGAGGAGAGTTCAAGCGCTTCACAAGGTTTCTTAATGAACATGGAATTCTACATAGGCTGACATGTTCTCTCACATCTCATTAGAATGGAACTGTTGAGAGGAAGCATAGATAGATTTTGGAGATTAGAGTTACTTTGCTTGCACATGCCTCAATGCCAGTTAGTTATTAGGATCATAGTTGCATAATTATTGTATAGTTGATCAACCAGATTCCAACTAGTGCATTGTCTGGATACATCTAACCTTTCTTAGTAGTGTATAAAAGCAACCTGATTATGTTTCAATAATAACATTTGGTTGTGCTTGTTTTCCACTACTCTGGCCTGATAATCAACACAACTTGTAGTTTAGAAGCACTCAATGTATATACTTGGGAGTGTCACCTACCCACATAAGTCATAAATGTCTCAACTTGGAAGGAAGAATCTTCATTTCTCAGGATGTCACATTCAATGAAACTGAATTTCCATGTAAATCAGATTTCGCACAACAAGATCTCACTTGCATTACCCAACAAAGTCTTACTCACACAAGCACCAACTCAGCCTTGACCTTTCCACAATGTAAACTTCCCTCAAGTCAAGAACCAACAATGTTCACAAAAAAACCTTCACATGTTAATGTCCCTACGGCATCTTATCAAATAGATCCAGTATATCCTATTGGTCCATCTAATACACCTAGAGTTCACAACCTATTTTCTTATGAACAAAGCCAAACACACAGAGTCTGTTCCAAACCAGTTTTTACCTAATGAACCTTTGAGAGTAACATCTCATGTCTAAAATATTATTCTATCAGACCAAAGTACACATGTCGTTCCAATCATCCTTACATCAAACTCTAGGTCACCCGAGTCTATAGATAACTTAACCCCCAAGGCACCACAGTACATTGAGTCAATTCCTTGTACTCTAACAAACATGACCAACTCCTCTGTGTCACTTTCACCACCATTTCATACCCAAGCTACTGAAGGCCCTCCTTTGGTTAATAATCATCCTATGCTTACTAGGGCCAAGACAGGGAAGTCCAAACCAAAAGCCTTTCTATATCTAGTTCACTCTTAACCCACCATTACAAAATAAGCTCTTTCTCAATTTGAGTGGTTTAAAGCCATGAAAAATTAATGTAATTCACTTATCATATTGTTTTCATGAAGAATTATTACAATTAATTAAATGCCAAAAAATCAATATTGAAATAAGGTTGGAATTAAGTGCACACGACAAGTGTGACACCATGTGTACGCTGAAACATAACAGGACCTGGGATATCTTAGCACACATGATCCCTAGTATAACATTAACTTAATAAGGGAATTTTATGCCAATGTCATGTCAACACTATAAGGTCCACTTAAGAGATTCTCTAGAGTTAAAGGTGCAAAAGTTAAGTATGACAAAAAAGATAATTAACACCTATTTAGGAAAACCCTTTGAGAAAAACTAACAAGTTGGATTATTTTGAAATTATATTGATGAATATTGACTCGAACATTGATGTGATTTCCCATGAAATCTTCAAGAAACAACATGTATTATCACATAAATGACAACTACTTATCAATTTACTTCCTAAGACAAGACCATGGTTTTAAATTGCGGTCTACAATCGCAATTGCACCCGTAATATTGCGGATGCGGTTGCCTCCGCAACCGCATCGGACCGCAATTGCGGTGTAATTTGAAAATTACGCCTCCGGCTACGTTTGGAACCATATTAGATAATTTCAATCATGTTTTCTCAAGTATTTTCATCTAAAATCAAACTATTAGAATCCTAAAACTCAATTTAATTATTATGTAATGAAAAAACTTAAACATTAAGTGTTTTTCAACTTTGTATTTCAAACACCTCCTTATAAAAATTCACACCGCAATGGCCGCAATACGCATCGCAACACCCGCAATGACCGCAATCGCAACACCCGCAACCGCAACCGCAACCGCATCCGCAGCCGCAACCGCAATTTAAAACCATGGACAAGACCTAAAATTGAAAGCACAAATGTGGGTTACGTTAACCATCAAATACATCATCCAAAGAAGTCATAGTTCATGCATGATAATGGATGTTGAAAAACTGGTATGGTTCATTATGTGAGATAGAAAGGTGAGCATTTCACGACTCCTATATTATGAGTTTTGGCGCATCATTCATTTAAGAAACTAACCAACCCCCTTTTCAAAATTGTTGATAGGTTTATTTCAACACTTCCAGGTGCCTATGATTGATTCATCATTGGTATAGATCAATCGTGACATCACTAATGCTTATATCAATAGATATTATTAGATATCGAGAAGTCGCGATGCCACATCATCAGCAGACACATATGCAACCATCAATTTCAATTCCATGGACCCTAGCTCGAAGGCATATTTTTTGCATACAAATGGGATAGGTTGAATGTGAAGAAAAGATAATGTGTAACTTAATGAGTCTCTAAACGGACTACGGATGAATCACCCTAGGCCTTACTTTTATCAGGTGCCAAATCCAACAAATTTTGATGCAATTTGTGTTTGGCCTAGAATAGAACATTATACTATGAGGGACAAGATGCTTTGAGATTATATGGTGAAGAATGTGCAGATGAAGAGATGGAGGAAGAAGGAAGTGAAGAGAATAAATTAATAACATGCCAAACCAAGCTACTTTTATTTTTTTGTCATTGACATGGTAGTATTTTATGTTTGAAATTCTTTATGTGTGTGTTGCTGATTTTTTATTTGTTGTTCTTAGTTTATGTTTTCTTTCTTTTGTTTTACTATTTTTGTAGTTTAGATTTAATTACTTTATTTACATGCTAAGTCTTAAATGTTTTACTTCTAGGATTGCGTTTAGTTTTAAAATGATATAATTACCACCAATGCTACCTAACATGTTTTAAGAATCAATGTTTAGAGACATGATGCACGATTTACATATTTGATTAAAGGGTTAATTATATGAAACCCCCCTGCCATTAGGGCGAGATTTGATTTTGCCCCCCTGAAGTTTTTTTTTTTGAACCACCCCTTATAAAACCAAAAACCATCTTTTACCACACCCTTTTACTAGGTTTGCTGACTGAGCAGTGATTAATTGGCTATTTGGCAATTAGAATTATGCTTAGTGATTGATCCACACCTGCATATAAAACAAGCTGCTTCGTCTTTTACAATTTAATTTTTTCTGCAGAGCTTCTTGAATCAGTTTTCAATATTCTCTTTTTCCTCAGCTTCACGATTTCTTCAACACACTTCATCATTCTATAGAAACTTCACTTGCCATCTTCAAATTTCACTCTTGAATTCATCAATTCTTAAAACCGCGGCAAGATTCTTCATCAGTCTCCTTCATTATCTTCACCTCAACTACATCACGGAACTCCAAAACTCCACTACTCTCGATCTTCACGAGTTCAATTCGTACCTGCAAGTTCAGCAACACCAATTCAAGGACGAACAAGAATACAACGCGCACGGAGAATATTTAGAAGAGGAAGAAGCGAAGTTCAACAATATCACAGCAACGCAGCAGAGATCAACAAACAAGTGCATAGATCGAGAAGTTGAAGGAGAAGAGCGCGAGATCGAATTCGACGGTAAAGAGTTGAAAATATAAGCATACCTCGCTTTCCAAGAGTCACCGGAACTGCTCCGGTAGGTAATCCACTCTGAATTTCTCCATTTTTCCTGTATCTTGATGCAATTTGATTGGCGAGGAGATTGTTGAGAGATTGAAGGCGAATGAGATGATGATGTAAGGTTGAGTGGAGAGAATCACGACGCTGCTCGTGATTCTTTTGCTTGCGAACGTTGGTGGAGGTGAATGCGTGATGGCCGGTGATTTTGTGAATCAAACGAAGAAGATAAGAGGCGAACGGAGAGAGTTCTGGCAAGGCGAGTGAGGTGAGTTTACGAAGGGAGAAGGTGTTGCCTGTAGTGTGACAGAGGAATAACGCTTCTGCGACGGCGTAATTGACGAAAGCAGGTTGAACGGAGGAGTTGAAGGGAAAAAGAGGTTTACGCCATTGAAGAAGAAGAAGAGGGTTGAACGGAGAGGGAAGTGACGAGCGATTGAGAGAGAGAATAGCAGGGGAGCGACGCAAGGGAAGGAAAGGAAGAAGATAACTGAGTTTTTAGGTTTTAATTCTGAAGGCCCATTTCGTTTCCATTCCTACACACCCTAATCCATTTGTACCCTAATTGCAATTAGAATTATGCTTAATTATATACCCTAATTGCACAATAATGTGGATCAATCACTAACCATTTATTTAATTGTCAATTAGCCAATTAATCACTGCCCAGTCAGCAAACCCAGTAAAAGGGTGTAGTAAAAGATAGTTTTTGATTTTATAAGGGGTGGTTCAAAAAAAAAATTCAGGGGGGCAAAATCAAATATCGCCCTAATGGCAGGGGGTTTCATATAATTAACCCTTGATTAAATAAGCTTACATGAAGTATAAACAAATAATTTTACAAATCTATATTCTAAGATTAATCTCATGGTTAACTCTTGAATCCAAGTCTGACTATGAATTTCTTACTTTATTAAAGTATACTTCTATTGAAACCAAAATTTCTTAAACCATACATTTTTTTTATCTACAAAGCCACCTGATGAGATTGTGTATGTTTTTCATTGTTTACTTAAATATGTGTGAAACATTCACTACATGATTTGATGTTATTTTGATTGATTCTGATGACTTGCTTAACTTGTTTTAAAACAATGAAATTGATCAAAATATTATTTTACTATTGAGAGAAAGACACTAGATATATAAAGCCAACATGTGAGCAAACGAACCCTCGTATCCTCTTTGAGTCGAATGTTATTTTTTTTAAAGAATGACAATCCTTAACCTAAAAAGAAAAACAAATAACATCTCTTGAAATTCCGGATTATGAGAGAAATCATTACAGTGAGGTTGTAAGTAAGATGGGGAGAGGTATGCTCAAAAAGTCAATGTGTGAAGAATAAAAGAAAGATAATTTCTTAATACACCACATGGGTTTCTTAGACACCACGCGAATTTTCGTTTTTGCCCCTTGATTCCGGATGTGCACATCCGGACGCACCATTTTTTTTAAAAACGTTGATTTGTTCCGGATGTGCATATCAGGAATAACTCTTGATCTGCAGATCCGGAAAAATAGCAGAACTTTATTTTTTTTTTTAAATCAGTTTTGTTGGTTCGTCGCAGATGTTAATATATCGTGGCAACTTAATATACATTCGAAAACATCCATATATAAAATAAAATGATATATACATAATAATACTCATGTCAAAATATAGTACATAAATGTAATAAAAATAGAATACATCAAACAAAAAACTACTGTGTATGGCGAAGGATCTCTCCTGGCTCCCTTGCTCCTCTGCCCCTACCCGCCGTCCTGACTCGATGTCTGCGGTACTGAAGTGCCCCCCGACCAATCTCAATAATCCTATCCATGGCAAATCTGCCACCAGAGCCCTCAGGGAGGTGACCGTCCGCAATGGTCGTCTGCGCTATCTCCTCTATCTCACGACAGCGAGGTAGGACATCCTGAGTATGGTCCAGTTGAGACTGTCGCTCCTCTAATATCTCCTGATGAGCAGGTCTGGGTGGCGATCCCTCAGCAGTGGGCACCATGCATGGGTGTGAGACGGTATAGAACCACATGATGTACCCGGCACAACTCTCCAATCTCTCGGCGCTCTGGTCGCCTGAGCCTCTTCTGGTATCAAGTGGGACTGGAAGTCGGCATATATCTCATCTATCCGCGTGCGGGTCAAGTCTAGAGGAGCAGACTCATGAGGCATCCTGGTGTAGCGAGCGATTTTGGACGCGGTTCTTAAGCGCTGGTCGCTCTCTGCGGTTTGAGCTTTGACTACAGGTCGATTCATTTTTTATCCTATTGTGAGCTGAATAAGGAAGGGAAATAGATGTCTCCAATTAACCCTGCTTTGCATACTGAGTTTAAACAGCGGTCTGTTAGGTTACGAATGCTATCAATGTGGGGGGCCTTGTACTGGTTATTTGTATTTTCGCCAATACTGTTTTCTTTCTTTTTACCTGGGCAGAAGGTTTCTGGCGGGGAACAAGGATTAGGATGTTAGGACTGATGCTTTTGAATTACTGCTTTTGATTGATGGAGATATGGGATTTGGGTTTTTTGTTGATTG
Source organism: Lathyrus tuberosus (assembly GCA_022829125.1). Classification (NCBI taxonomy): domain Eukaryota; kingdom Viridiplantae; phylum Streptophyta; class Magnoliopsida; order Fabales; family Fabaceae; genus Lathyrus; species Lathyrus tuberosus. The sequence goes on along the minus strand of JALAZF010000236.1, from coordinate 9,317,072 downwards.
TGCTCGCTAAGATCTTTTCTTTCGATCTTATGCCTACGTATTCTCGTTTACCAAAACAGGGAAATCAGAGCGTTCGTAGTTCCTCCTATTCTATGGGAGGAAATGGGTGTTTTTGGTGTCTTGTTCAAAGCCCAAGACGTGAAGCGAAAAGGTGATTTGTATCTTGTTCAAAGCCCAAGATGTGAAGCTGAAGGGTCTATTTGTGTCTTGTTCAAAGCCCAAGACGTGAAGCTGAAGGACCTCGACTTTAGAGAGAAATTGTCATCTCTAAAGAAGGGTTTGTCTGTCACAACTGTTGGGTGACTGGTTATAAAGGAGAATTACTTTAACTGGGATACGCGGATCCTAGCAATGCCATAATTTCCTTTAAAGGGGATTTTAACCTGAAGGAGAAGACTTTAACTCAGTGTAGAGCAATTCTATCTTTCCTTAGGAATTTCTCATGCTAAAAGAGGGACAGTGGCGTGGATGTAAATAATTCAGAGGCTTGCCGCTTACAGCGATTAGATGAAGGGGAAGGAGTTGTTGATGTTTGTATACTGTGAACGAGGCACAACTTTGATGCTAAAAGGTTGATTGGATCAACCAGTGGTTTTCTTATACAAAGCCTAAGAGGAGGCAAATATGTGTCTCGTACAAAGCCCGAGAGAGAGGCTAAAAGGTTTTAACTCGACGATGAAGTCTTTTGGTATCTCGTATAAAGCCCGAGATGAAGGCTATTTGACTCAACAAGAGATTTTTTTGTACTCAACAAGAGAGTGTTTTTTTTATCTCGTATGAAGCCCGAGATGGAGGCTGAAAGTTTGTTTGGCTCAATAAGAACCTTTTTGTATCTCGTATAAAGCCCGAGATGGAGGCGAAAGGGTTTATTGACTCGACGAGGGAGTCTCTTATGTGTCTCGTACAAAGCCCGAGAGAGAGGCTAAACGTTGTTTGACTCCGCTGGGAAGAATTTTGGTATCTAGTACGAAGCCCGAGATTGAGGCTAAACGTTTGCTTCGCAGGGAAGAATCATTGAACAAAGCCCAAGAGGAGGCTATGGTAACTGTTTCAGTTAAGTGACAGGTCCAGTATACTGATTTTAAAGAGAAAATCAGTTCTTATATGAGCAACACTGTACTCAGGGATTTGATTTGATGATCAGGGATATTTCCTTCTCTTTGAGGAAACGGGAAATCCAAAGGGTATTGAGACTGTCCGAGTCTGCGGGTTTCCTTCCTATTTAACGAAGGGGTCACTTGAGAATGTCTTTGAGACTCAAGGAAGTTAGACTGTCCGTGTCTAGAGTTTTATTTTTTGTACTATGCTTTGAGAAATAGTAGTAGACTCTTTGAAAGGACTGTTCTATGAGGATGACTAGGTTCTGTTCTTATACCTCTAGGAGGTCGTCGGGACAATTTGTACGAAGCCCAAGAGGAGGCTAGAAACTTTTAAGAAGCCGACGGGTCCTTGTACTAAGCCCAAGAGGAGGCTATCATTCCCGGAGGAAGAGATCATTATACGAAGCCTAAGAGGAGGCTGTGAATACTTCTAAGAAGCCGTAGGGTCCTTGTACTAAGCCCAAGAGGAGGCGGGGTTGCTTTTAAGAAGCCCGTGGGTCCTTGTACGATGCCCAAGAGGAGGCCGATGCTTTTAGGAAGCCCGTGGGTCCCCAAACCCCGAGAAATTCAAGGCAATCTATTCACAAGGAATAGGTCAAGTCAGGAAAGTTCGAGAATTTGGAAGAAACTCAAAGATGCCATTCACGGAGAAGACATTCATCTTGGGGAGTAGAGTTTCTTGACAATTCCTAATGAGGACAGCCGAAGAGAAGACTGTATCTGGTGATCCTATTGGGGATCTAGTTGTCTATTTCTATGAATAAACGAAACGGCGTCACCTAGTTCTAGACGTAGTTGCCGGGGAAACTCTAAATATCTATACTATTATTACACAGTTGATATGAGTTTATGAAAGAAGACTTACAGCGAAACAGCCCCACAATACAGTTATATATATATGAGTTTGTGAAAGGAGACTTACAGTGAAATAGCCCCACAATACAGTTATATACATATGAAAGCGGTAAATGAAAGCGGGTAAACACTTACTCGGTTGTAGGGCTTCCATGCTGTTTGGTTAGTTGTTCAACAAAGAAAGATTGGAAACAACAGTATATTCAAAATCAAAGGAGAAAGTGCTTTGAAAAAGAAAGATTTGGGGCTTACAGCTCAAGGAGAGGCCCAGGGTTTTATCAGTGAGCGCACTGTTGAATTTGTACAGAGGAACTTATACAAGTGACTGAGGCCCAAGAAAGGTTTTTCTGTACAAAGGGATGGGTCTTACACTCTCTCAAGAGGCCCAAGTGAGTTTTAAGAAAATAAATGGGTCTTACAACACGAGGGGAGGCCCAATGGTTAATTTTAAAAAGGGTGACGATCGCGTCGAGGTTTTGGAAACACCGTGGGACTTATACAAGTGACTGAGGCCCAAAATTTTGGTATTTACAAAGGGATTGCGTCTTACACTCTATTAGAGGCCCAAAGAGTTTAAAGAAAAGAAATTGGGCTTACAACACGAGGGGAGGCCCATAGTCTTTATTTTCAAGATGAATATTCACTTTTAAAATGCTTAAAAACAATTAAAAATGAATTTATTCACAAAAATATCAACTATATTAAATAAATAATATAAATTTGATTTTTTTGTAGAATAAAATATTTTACTATTTTTGTGATTTTTCAGAAAAAGAACCAATAAAAAATAATCAAAATTGAAGGAGTTATTAATTTTCCAAATTATTAAAAAATAATAAGAAAATATAAAAAAGAGGGGTTGGGTCTTACACTCTATTAGAGGCCCAAAGTGTATTTTTGTACAAAAGATGGGGCGTACAACTCAGGGAGAGGCCCAAAATATTTTCAGTTTGAAAATGGCGATCGCGCCGAGATTTTTAACGTATCGGGACTTATACAATAGCTGAGACCCAAAAATTGTTTCGTTAAAAAAGGGTTGGGTCTTACACTCTAATAGAGGCCCAAGTGTTTAAAAATGAAAAGAAATGGGACTTACAGCTTAAAGAGAGGCCTAGTTGATTTTCGTTTGAAAATGGCGATCGCGCCGAAGTTTTCTTTTAACGCAGAGGGACTTATACAATAAGTGAGACCCAAAATTGTTTTGGTTAAAAGGGGATTGGGTCTTACACTCTAATAGAGGCCCAAGTGTTTTGAATGGGTCTTATAGCTCGAGGAGAGGCCCAAGGTTATTTATTAAAAAGGCGACGATCGCGCCGTTTGTTTTTGACGGTATCGGGGCTTATACAATGAATGAGGCCCAAAAATGATTTGGTCAAAAAAGGATTGGGTCTTACACTCTATTAGAGGCCCAAGGTGTTTGAAAAAGATTTGTTAGGGTGAAAATCCAAGAAAACCCCAATTTCATTTTTTAGGCATTTTTCCAAGAAAAATTAAGTAAAAAATAATAAAAATATCAAATAAAATCATTAAATAATGATTAAAGTTTATGAAAAAAAATATTTTATCAACATAAATATTTAAAATCATTTTGGTTTTAAAAATCAAGAAAAAAAAGAAATCATTTTAAAAGCATTTAAAACAATTTAAAACACTATTTTTAAATATATTAAAAATAATATTTTTTTTTTTATTTTTTTGGATTAAAATATTATGGGGTACGAATTGGAAAATGATGATTTTTTTGCTATGTGAAAAAAATTGGTTGAGTTTTGAAAATAAAAAATAAGAAAAAGAGAAAAGATATCAAAATATCATTTTCGATATTTTTTGGGGTAAAAACGAGTACCGAAACTTTAATTTTCAACACGTTTTTATCAAATTTCAAACACTCATAACTCTCTCAATTTTTATCGGAATCAAAATCCGGAAATTCCTGTCTGACCGATTTTTCACAAGGAATCCGATGATATTACTCACGTGCACGGAAAATCGACGCACAAAACACAAAAAAAACTGCTATCGTTTTGAAAATACCGTTCCGCGCCGAATTTCCAACACGCGTAACTCTCTCGATTTTTATCGGAATCAAAATCCGGAAGTACCTACCTGACCAATTTTTCGCAAGGAATACGATGGTATTACTCACGCACGCGGAAAATCGACATATAAAACGCAAAAAATAAAAAACAAAAACTGTTATCGATTAAAAACATCGTTCCGCGTTGAATTTCAAACATGCGTAACTCTCTCGACAATTAACCGAATCAAGATCCACAAAAGCCTATCCTGACCGATTTTTCGCAAGGAATCCAATGGTATTGCACACGTACGCCGGAACTCAACGTACAAAACGCAGCGATAAAAAAACCAGAGCTGTTGTCGTTTAAAACACCGTTCCGCGTAAAATTTCCAACGCGCGTAACTCTCTCGATTTTTAACCGAATCAAGATCCGCAAAAGCCTATCCTGACCGATTTTTCGCAAGGAATCCAATGGTATTGCTCACGCACGCAGAAAATCGACGTACAATATGCAGAAATTAAAAAAGAAAAACTGCTATCGTTGTTTTCGACGCCGTTTCGCGTAAAATTTCCAACGCGCGTAACTCTCTCAATTTTCATCGGAATTGAAATCCGTAAAAACCTATCTTGACCGATTTTTTGCAAGGAATCCAATGGTATTATTTACGCACTCGGAAAATCACTGTACAAAGCGAAAACAATAGAACCGCTATCGTTAATTCGACGCCGTTTCGCGTAAAATTTCCAACGCGCGTAACTCTCTCAATTTTCATCGGAATTGAAATCCGTAAAAACCTATCTTGACCGATTTTTTACAAGGAATCCAATGGTGTTACTCATGCAAACTAAAACTTAATGTATAGAACACACCAATGAAGAAAAGACAGAACTGAACATGGTTTCAAAACAACCAAAATTCCACATAAAAACATGTCAAAATGCAAACAGTAGGAGAATCACAACATACACATTAAGGACTACATTTTTACCTCAAGAATTGTTCAATATGATGCATGTATGTGGACAACAAAGGAAAGCATGATTCAAAGAATTCAAGTTGTGAATTTTACCTCTTTTTTTGGAGATTTTGGGCAACCTTCCAAGTGCTTTGTTCCAGAAATGATTTGATGCTTTGGACAACCTCAAATGACCTCTTAGAATCTTTTAGGATGGTTGGAATCGGCTGGAAACCTCTGGAGCAAGTTTGTGCACTTTCTCGCGAAATGGTCAAAAACGGCCAAAATGCCAACTCTCTCAAATGGTGTTCCAGATGTGTGGCACCATTTGGGATAGTTCAAGGATGATATTTAGAGTGTGTTTGAGGTTTTATCTGGCTTGGAAAGTGACTGAATCAAAACATGGCTTGAAAAATGTAAAAAAGTGCCATTTTGAGGTTTTGAGAGGTGACTTTGTGATGTTGTGATTACAGGTCACTTTTGATGGTTTGCACAGCTTACATATGATATATATGAGGTGTGTGTGTGATTAGTTTGAGTGGAATTGCTCTCTAGCTCAAAAACTCAGAATTTCCTTACTAATGAAGGCATTTTGGAGTGAAAGAGAGAATTTGAGGAAAGCATCTGTTTGATGGCTTTGGTGTACTCAAACTGAGCACAAATGAGCTCTATTTATAGTAGAGCAAGTTTTTTTTAGGATCCACAGTGAATGGTGGCTGCAGCAGATGTTTGGCCAATGTTGGCCAATGGAAATCCAAGTCTCCTCTAGCCATTGACTAGAGGTTAGCGCACAGGCTGCTGGTTCCCTTGGTCTTGGATAAGTCTTGACTAATTTCAGATGAGAATGGCTCAGTACATGCCACCTCTAAGCATCCATTAAATGCTCCAAACCAAAATTGGAGTTGTGTCCCTCTTTTAGGGATTTCTAGGCTTTGACATGCTTTTCTTTGTTCCTTGGACTTGGGAGGTTCATGGATCAGATCATCCCACTTGGATTTGATCCTTAGATGTGTCCAAACTGATGACAAGGCTTGAAAATTCGTGTGGCACACAAAATGTGCAAATCTGCCTTGTAAAATTCAGCTTCAGCAAGCCATTTTGTAAGATCCATAACTCCCTGCTCGAGTATGCTATATGGACGTTCTAGGACTTTTCGGAAAGCTTAGATGACGTACTTCAACTTTGATGTTTAACATTAGACCTGGTTCAACTTGGATCATGGAGAAAAACAGCCTTGAAGTTGGGACATTGTGCTGAAAAATGTCAATTTTAACTTTTTAGCCATTTTGATCCAAGCATAACTCAAAATCCTTAATGAATTGGACTTAGGTCTAGTTAAAGTTTTTGTAGAGGGTAATGAGGGCTACAAATCAAACTTTGGATGGAGAAAAATGGCTTTGTGATTTAGGAGTTATGATCCTCCAAAGTTGGTACCCTTGCCACTTTTTTTCATAACTTAGAAAAATTTCTAAGTTTTTATGGTTACCCCTTTTACAAGTTATCCCACTTTCTTTGATTTTTCTTGATGAATGATGATTCCAATCACACATTAACATCATTTTAGGGTTAAAAAACCATTTTTATGAAAAATCTCAAAAAGTCAAAGTTTGACTTTTGTGCACAGTTGACTTTTTATCAGATGAATTCTAAACTGTGCGATTCTTCAGGAAATCATGTCCTTGACCTAAATCAAAATTGATGGACATGTTCCATGGGTGTTATAGGGTGTATTTAATCGTGTCCCACAGCTTGGGAGCATCTCCTGGTCAAAAGTCAAAGCTACAGTTGACTTTTCCCGCGAAACCCCAACTGTGGTTCAGATGAAATTGAAACTTGTTGCTCAAGCTTCTTGGGTCAATCCATTGTTGCAAATGGATCAACGTGGTATGTTGGAGACCCTCAAATCATGTCTTGAGGTCTTGGCTCATGATTTGTCCCAAAAGTCAACTTAGGGGTGAATTAGGTCAAGAAACCCTAATTCCTGATTTTTGATGTATGCATCCCCTGAGGCTAAATTGACTTGATGATGGAGTTTATGATGTTCCACGGAGCATTTTAGGTTATTCTTTGAAGCATTGGCTCATGCCCAGAGGAAAATTTCCATCTGGAGGCCCTAGTCGACCAAACCCTAATTTGGTGACACTGGCGATCCTGAAGCTTGATCCACCTAGAAGGGAGCAGCCTTGTGCTTAATCCTTGAAGTGGGAGTCCTCTTGATCCATTGTGGATATTTGAGAGGCTAGACAAGTTGAAGATCATGTCATTCCTTGATTGATCCTTTGTCTAAGAGCTCTGCGAGGGCTTGAAACCCTAAATCATGTTTGTAGTGAATGCTCACCCACCTTTGGGGAGACTAATGAGGTACAAAGGTACATCCATATTGTGCTGATGATTTGCACAATGATGGGAAATCTTAGTGGTCAAAATTTGGGGTATGACAGATGCCCCTATTTAATCTTCTTGGACCCGAAGGTGTGAATGGCGAAGGTATTCGAGCATTCGGGGTGCAAGAGGATTAAATATCGGAATACCCAAAATTTTGATGGTGGTTATGAATGGTAGCTTATGCATTCATCTTCTTTAGCTAAGCGAAGATGCTTAGAAAAGGTAAACTTCCCCTCGATCCTGGTCTTCATCCAAGGAGCTGGTCTCAGTTTTCTTTTGAAATAAACTTCCCCTCGATCCTGGTTTCCTACCAAGGAACTGGTCTTAATTTCTTTTGTAAACTTCCCCTCGATCCTGGTTTCCTACCAAGGATCTGGTCTCAGTTTCTGATATAAACTTCCCCTCAATCCTGGTTTCCTACCAAGGACCTGGTCTTAGTTGCTGAAATAAACTTCCCCTCGATCCTGGTTTCCTACCAAGGAACTGGTCTCAGTTTCTTTTGTCAATAAACTTTCTTGACAAGGAACGCTATTAGTAGCGGTTTTCCTCAAACTTCTCGCCGAATTTTCATGGGGAGATGCCATTTGAGTGGGAAAAGATTTGATGTCAGACTTGCTGGGGAACCCATTCGTCTGAACTGTAGAGGTACACAAACTTCTCTGTTTTGGAGACACCATTTGTCGATTCTACTAGGGGAAGTGAGTCTCTTGAGAGACTGTTTTCGTTTGGGGTCTTACATCATACTTTCCTCGGGATCTTTCCGGAGAAATGCCATATGATGGAATCCAATTTTGAGGTGCCGATGACCTTTTCATCAGTGGTTTTTCGGAGAAAAATTGCCGTACCGCCGAATCTCTAATTAAGAGGCTTTCTCTGGGGATTTTCCTTAATCCGGGAAAGCAAGGATATCATCTTCAATGGCGAAGAGTGATATTTGTTGAAAGTTTTCTCTGGCTTTTCAGAGGTTCAAGTTATCAAAGTGGTCGAGGACCGTCTCTAATCCAGAGATAAACTGGAGGAGAGATTGCTTAGATGATTCACTTCCTAACGAGGAAAGGTCTGACAACTCGATTGAGAGGACTTATCACTAGGGGATAAGAACGACTAGAGTGATAGTGATGCAATATGAATGTGAATGCAAATCAATAATGCATGATGTATGTATGTATATGCGGACAAAACTGACGCAACATACAGACTAAGGGATGAACATGACTGGATACTCGGCCATCGTGGGGCGTGTAGAAATATCGCTGGTTCAAGATAGCAATTCTGCCTTGCTTAGGAGAAACAGTCTGTGTTGGGAGCGACGCTGGTCGGGCTTAGGAGATGAGAACTCGGCCGAAGATGTCAGACGAAACATGGTCTCTGACATTGTTGATCCTTCATTCAGGCATACTGGTCTAGAAGAAGTACTTTGATTCTGCACTTTGAGGTTCGAACACCTTTGGAGACGCGATTGATGTTCTTTCGATGTTCAACAGTCAAAAGAAATTGCCATCTTTATTAAAAAGCAGAAAAAGTTTTAACAAGTAAAATTCATTTTTGTTTTATTTCAAGAATCGTTAATCATGTTAACAACGTCGTTCTGTAAAGCTAAAACAAATAAGAATTACAAACAAAAGCACAAGGGCCCAAATTTTATTGATAAGATGGAGATCAGCCAAATGCGTGATTCCAAAGAGTATTTACAAAGTTTGAAAATGGTAATTTACAGGGAAAAGGGCTACGTTGAAACATAACGGCCACTATCCTTCTACCAACTTTGAATTCGGGACATCCTGAGCTTCTGTCGAAGATGACCTTGACTGGAGTTTTCCTCCGATGGATGCTGTAACTGCTGCTGAGGGACTTGCCTCTGTTGAACATAGTTACTTGCCATTATCCCTAATTTTTTCCTGGATTGTACTATGATGTTTCCAATCCACCGGGATGATTTTTTTTCATGTCTCTAACTTTTGCCTGGACCGCCCTTTCGGGTTTTCAATCCACCGAGACGTTTTTTTTTTTTTTTTTTTAGTTTAGGCGAAGTATTTCTTGACTTCATCAACATTCGTAGGGTAGGCAAATTCCTCTCCGTCCATGGTTGCAAGTCTCAAGGCGCCGCCTGAGAAAGCTTTCGTGACCACATAGGGGCCATCATAATTTGGAGTCCATTTGCCCCGGGAATCAGTGAGAAAAGATTGTATCTTCTTGAGCACAAGGTCTCCTTTTCTGAAGACACGAGGTCGGACCTTTTTGTCGAACGCCCTCTTCATTCTCTGTTGATACAACTGACCGTGGCATAGTGCCGTTATTCTCTTTTCTTCGATCAGATTCAATTCATCGTGTCGGCTTTGACACCATTCAGCTTCGGTGAGCTTAGTTTCCATCAATACCCGGATTGATGGGATCTCTACTTCTATGGGGAGAACTGCCTCCATGCCATATACTAGAGAGAAAGGGGTAGCCCCAATTCCGTTTCCGTAATGATTGACAGCTTCGTCAAAGATAAGTCCCCACTGGGAACCTGGTTCTGGCCCTTCACTGGGTAACGGTTCATCGCAATCTTTCATTTTTAGATACATGACATCTTCGTCTGGGAAGTCAAACCTGATTGATTCTTGATCGTCAATCGGTTGATGAGCCAAATGATCGGCTAAAATACTTCCCTTAACGGCTTTTTGAGCGTGGTACTCTATGTCATATTCTGATAACAGCATCTGCCAACGGGCAATTCTTCCCGTAAGAGCAGGTTTCTCGAAAACGTACTTGATTGGATCCATTTCGGAGACCAACCAAGTAGTATGACGAATCATGTACTGGCGAAGACGTTTGGCTGCCCAAGCCAAAGCACAGCAAGTTTTCTCAAGCATCGTGTACTGAGTCTCGCAGTCGGTGAATTTCTTGCTTAGATAGTAAATGGCAGACTCTTTCCTTTTGGTTTCATCTTGTTGGCCAAGTACACATCCCATTGAGTCCTCTAGAACTGTGAGGTAAATGATCAGTGGTCTTCCTTCCACTGGAGGTGATAGAATTGGCGGATTCAACAGATATTCCTTGATACTGTCGAAGGCGGTTTGGCAATCTTCTGACCAAACGCAATCCTGGTTCTTTTTAAGTAGCTCGAAGATCGGCGCGCATGTCGCTGTCATGAGGAATATGAATCTGGAGATGTAGTTCAAACGTCCCAGGAATCCTCTGACTTGTTTTTCAGTTTTTGGAGAAGGCATTTCTTGAATGGCCTTGACCTTGTCAGGATCAACCTCAATTCCTTTCTGGCTGACGATGAACCCTAGTAGTTTCCCTGAACGGACACCGAAGGTGCACTTGTTGGGATTCAAGCGGAGCTTGAATTTTCTTAGACGTTCGAACAATTTTGACAGATGTTCAACGTGCTCATTCACTATTTTTGATTTTGCAATCATATCATCGACATACACTTCGATTTCCTTGTGTATCAAGTCATGAAACAGAGTAGTCATGGCCCTTTGATAGGTTGCCCCGGCATTCTTCAAACCGAACGGCATTACCTTGTAACAAAAGGTGCTCCATGGGGTAATGAATGAAGTTTTCTCCATGTCTTTCGGCGCCATTTTGATCTGGTTATAGCCCGAGAATCCATCCATGAAGGAGAAAACTTTGAACTTTGTTGTACTGTCAACCAGCATGTCAATGTGTGGTAAAGGAAAGTCGTCCTTTGGACTTGCCTTGTTCAGATCTCTGTAATCAACACACATTCTGACCTTTCCGTCCTTTTTGGGAACGGGTACGATGTTGGCTAACCATTGAGGATATTCAGATGTAGCGAGGAAACCTGCGTCCATCTGTTTCCGTACCTCCTCTTTGATTTTGATGGCCATGTCCGGGTGAGTCCGTCTCAACCTCTGCTTTACTGGCGGACATTCCTATCTCAACGGTAAGTGATGTTCCACGATGCTGGTATCCAACCCTGGCATATCCTGATAGGACCAAGCGAATACATCGGGGAATTCTTTGAGAAGCTTTATCAAACTTTCTTTGACAGTTGGATTGAGCAGTGCCCCAATCCTGATTTCTTTTCTCTCTTGCTCTGAACCCAAGTTTACCGTTTCCAGCGGCTCTTTGTGAGGTTCAATGGACCTTTCCTCTTGTCTGAGTAATCGGGAGATCTCTTCTGGAATTTCATTGTCATTTTCTTCTTCAGCCTTGAATACCGGGAACTCAAAGTTGGGAGAAGGCATTGGATCGTATGTTTCAACGGGGTGTAAAACAAGCAATCTGCATGACGTGATGATTCGTGTTTAGAAGAGTTAGAGAAAATGCAAGTGTGTGCAGTGTTTTATTTTACTGCTTGTTTTTATTTTTGAATTGTTTTTTTGGATTACCATTTTCTGAAAAAGCAAAAAGAGAAAACAGTAATTAATGCGGAAATTACAGAAGGACGTTATTTTATTAATGAACAAGTCGATTCTTTAAACTACAGCCCTATAAAACAAAACTCTGTCGCTTCGGGCAAAGCGAAGAGGGAAATTTACAGAAAATGAGCCCTATCAAAACATCAGTTTCACCTGGGCAGGGTGAAAGGTTAAAGATGGCAATTACTTTGACTGATGAGCGACCTTCTGAACCTCGACGGCAACCCATTGGCGGCGAACTCCTCGGTGAATCACAAAGTTTGACACCTTCCTTGATTTGTCTTCATAAATGACGCTGATTTCTGGTGGAGCAGGATCATTGGAATCTGTCTCCCAAGCAGAGTTGCCGTAGGAGGATTCCTCTGTTGTATTTTACATAGCATTTGTGCTCTCAGCTGTATCTCCCCATCCAGTTGGCTGGATATCTTCGAGCCTGATACGAGAGCTTTCGGGAGCGGTGTACTTGACCATATAGTCGTATTTTCCACTCGATTGTCCCAAGGTGTCCCACACTTTTTTGGAACTGGATGAGTCATCCCTCTCGATGACGTTGACCTCAGGAAAAGCATAGTTGATGAGTTCTAGTCCTGCAAACATTGCGAATTCATCTTCATGTTGAGTAGTTTCTGAGTGACCTGAGTGTTGATCCCATGACATGGTGGGGATACAGGTATTCTGTTCAATGACGCTCAGCTGAGTTTCATTGTTCGGCTGGCTTTCTTGCCCCAAGTCTCCTGGGTAAGACTGCCACATTGGCAGGCCATCCATCGGGCCATAGTAATTGTGATCAAAGTTGTCTTTCATCAGAGTGCCTTCCTCTAATGAATTTGGCGGAGCGCGGCATCCTTCCGGTTCACAATCCCCGTAGATCATTTCGACATCTGATCTTGGTATAAATCTCGGACTTTTAGTAGGAAAGCAAAAAGGCATAGGCACCTCTTCCTGAGACATATAACCGTCCTGGTTAAGGTAGGACTTCCATTCTTCATCCGTGTCAGAGGGATCTTCCTCATTGATAGCATGAACTGTCTGAGACACTGGGTGGAGAAAACCTCCACTGTGGAAGAAGTTTTGAAGGGGATGAAGACTTTCATCGTTGGTAGCTGTCTGGGTATAGGTTGCAGAAAAACCAAGACCCTTCTTTGTTGTATTGTCAGTGGGAATGACAAGCTGTCCCCATCCAGTTGTATAAGTACTCTCGACCGCTTTAATAGCATCTTTGTATGAGGAAATCGAGGTTCCTCCTCTGAACTGATTGTTCTCGCTTACCAACAGTGCTTGGAACTGCGTTCCAATAACCTCCTCGGGTTCTATACCAGCAGATGATGACAAGTTACTCACGAGCAAGGCTTGTTCCCCACAAACCGTGACAAGTTGATCGTTCTTAACGAAATTTAGCTTTTGGTGGAGGGTCGAAGTGACCGCTCCAGCCTGATGTATCCAAGGTCTTCCTAATAAACAACTGTACGTTGCCCGGATATCCATGACCTGGAAAGTAACTTGGAAAGTGTGAGGACCGGTAGTTATGGGAAGATCAACTTCGCCGATAACTGTTTTTCTGGATCCGTCAAATGCTTTGACGACGACCTCACTGACTCTCATTGGAGGGCCCTTGAATGATAACTTCAACAAAGTAGACTTCGGCATAACATTCAGGGCTGACCCTGTGTCTACCAGTACGCTGGCTAAAGCATCGCCCTGGCAGTTAACTGTGATATTGAGCGCCATGTTATGACGACGACCCTCTTCAGGTAATTCCTCATCACTAAATCCCAAATTATTGCAGGAAGTGATGTTAGAGACAATGTTATCGAACTGTCTAATTGTTACATCCTGTTCCACAAAGGCTTGCTCCAAGACTTTCTGCAGAGCCTCCCTGTGTGCTTCTGAACTGAGTAACAGTGATAATACCGAGATCTTTGAAGGAGTCTGCAACAGTTGATCGACAATGTTGTATTCACTCCTTTGGATGAGCTTCAGCATCTCATCATCATTTTTCGAAAGGTCGGGATTACTGGATTGACCGATTGGTGGATCGGGAGCTTCTGTCTGAAGTTCCTTTTCTTTGTTAGGTTCCCCAACCCCTCGGTTGAAGATTCTACCACTCCGTGTTACACGACTGATGTCTGCAATATTCACAACGGAGGGTAATGGAATTTCCTTTCCATTCTCAATTATCGTTGCACCGTATTTGTAAGGGATTGCCTTAGTTGATTCATACGGTAGTGGTCCCGGTAGATAGATGACTATGGGGACTTTCTGATTTTTCTGACCATCGTAAGTAATCTCGATCCGTTCCTGGTTGGGAACTTTAGATTCATCAAATAGAGGGATGATGGCAAAAACATCCCTGGTCTGGTGACGACTAGAGATGGTGACAACATCCTCAACTTGATCGACAAGGTAATTCGGCATCCAGTTGATGGGTCCAGAACCCGGATATGGACGAATTTCTCCACGGTCCACCTGACCCTGAAGAGCTGCTCTCACCAGGTAACACCCTTGGTTACTTTCCGAACAGACGCTACAACGGTCATAATTGTGTGGTGGCACTTGGCCACGCCCACTTTGAATACAATGTAACCTCACTAGGTTAGCTTCCACTAATCGGACATCCTGACTTTGACGACGAGTAGGATTCCTGTTACTGATACTAATTTGCTGAGTATCTTCGTCCATGTAGATTGGCATCCACCAATGATTTAACAAGTGCTGAAGTGCCTCCTGGACAAGGGTACAACCTCGATCATTTTCGCAACCTGCTTTACAGCTTTGATAGTCGTGTGATATTAAGAATCCAAGTCGGACCTGCTCAGCATGTAACTCTACCAGGTTGGTATTTATCATGCGAATATCGAAGATCTGAACCATATTGATCTGATAAGGGTTCCTATCATGGTAGTCTTGGATCCATCCAAGATCCATCTGACGCTGGAGGGCCTCTTGTATGAAAGAGCATCCCTATTTGTTTACCGAGTAAATCAGACAGGAATTGTATCATGTCGCGGCAGATTATGATACTGGCTTTGCCTTGAGTGCATCGCCACCAAGTTGACATTCATTGCACAGATGTCGTGGTTCTGAATGACGTTGGAGTTCGTATAGACCATGTTAACTCCACAAACTCGGTGCTCTTGGATCCATTCGAGATCCATCTGTTCCTGTAGAGCTGATTGCACTACCGAACATCCTTGGTAATCTTTAGAGCAGATATCACACTGGTGATAATTATGAGGTGGCACATGGCCATATCCACTCTGTCTACAATGCATCTTGACTAGATTGGTCTTTAACAAGAGTACATCATGAATTTGATAGACATTGTTAGTCTCTTTCTCAATCAGATTGACTGCAGCTTTCTCATGTTGAGGCAGTGGGTTCGTGAGAACATTGGGATTCGTATATTTGAAAGATAAGAGCCCGCTCCTAACAAGCTTTTGCACGTCGGACTTGAAATTAAGACAAGTCTCAATGTTATGCCCTGAACCTCCTTGATGATAAGGGCATGTCTGATCCACCTTAAACCAAAAAGGCAGATTTTCCGGTACGGTAAGAGGAGACTTAGTCTGGATGTGCCCCTTAGCCAGTAGTAACGGAAATAATTCTGCGTACAACATGGGTATAGGATCAAACCCTGATGGTCGTGTTGTACGGTTGTTATTGTATGGAGGACGAGCCTGCTGAAGAGGCTGTTGTGTCCTTTGCTGATCAGGTTGGCTCTGCGCAACCTGAGGTTGATACGTAGGAATAGGCGCATGGCTGGTAGCAGGAGTCACAGCTGCTACTGGCTGATAACGTCGCCTTTGCTTTCCGAGAGAGATATTCCCAATATCTTGCTCTTTTTTCTTAGGGAGAGCACTACCGTATTTTTTAGTACCGCTCGTCGATCCAGTGTCTTTTACCAAACGTCCTTCTCGGACGGCTTCCTCAAGACGTACGCCCATGCCGACCATCTCGGTGAAATCACTGGGCGCACTGGCAACCATTCGGTCATAGTAAAATGAGCTTAAGGTCTTTAAGAAGATTTTTGTCATCTCTTTTTCCTCAAGAGGCGGACAAATTTGAGCGGAAATTTCACGCCACCTTTGAGCATACTCCTTAAAGGTTTCCTTGTCCTTTTGCGACATTGATCTGAGTTGATCTCTTTCGGATGCCATGTCCAAACTGTATTTGTATTGTTGGACGAAGGCAGTACCAAGATCTCTGAAAGTGCTGATCGTGGCACGGTTTAAACCCATGTACCATTTTAATGCGGCACCGGTTAAACTATCCTGGAAGTAGTGAATCAGCAGGTCCTGATTCTCCGTCTGAGCTGACATCCGCCGAGCGTACATCACCAGATGGCTCTGAGGGCAAGAGTTACCTTTGTATTTTTCAAAGTCGGGAACTTGGAACTTGTGCGGGACTTTCACATTTGGGACCAAGCAGAGGTCTGTGGCGTCCTTTTCGAATAGATCCTGACCGCGAATGGCTTGCAGCTCCTTCTGAATTTCCAGGAACTGCTCCTGGAATTCATCCATTCGGTCAAACATAGTTTCCTTTTTACCAGCAGGTATTGGTGGAATCTGTCCTTCCGGGATAGTGTGCACCACAGGGGGTGGTACCGTGACTACGGTAGTGAGTCTTGGCGTTTCCCGAAGTTTGTAACCTTCAGGAGTCTTCAGTATGCCCCTGGCATCTTCACTTTCCCGAAGTTTGTAACCTTCAGGCCCAGCGGCATCTGTTGCGATTCCCTGATCTTCAGTGATCGGCAGAACATATCCTCATGGGATATAGTTGACAGGCATGCCCCAGGGACGATCTTTCGGCATCTGATACCTAGGATCATTCTTCTCCACTATGGGCATTGAGGTGATCTCCGAGATCGCAGTTCGTTGTAGCTGAGCTTCTGCCATGGCTTGCATGTCGTTACGAAGCTTTCTCATATCCTCTCTCAGAGCGTCGATCTCTTCTTTCAACTCTCTGTTCTCTTCCTCAAGATCATCCATCTTTTTCTGACGATTGGACCGAGTATTGTACGAATGAGACAGTTTGACTCTAGAACCGAGACACAAACGTGAGATTCCTAGGTAAGAAGAATTCGCGATGTGAGAATGATGAATGCAATGATTATATTAATTGTTTTTTTGGTTTAATCAAAATAAACTTCGACAATTAGATTGCAAATATCAAACACTGGGGAAATCCCTTTTTATTGAATTCAAAGGATTACAGAAATGGAAATACAGTAGATTACAAGGTGCAGAAACAGAAACCTAAGCTAATGGGTCCCGAGTCCTCACTGAGGAGAAATCGGGTGCTGATTCTGGTATCTTCCTTTTCTTTGACCGGGGCTCTGGAGCCGTTGTCGGGTTGTCATTCCTTTGCCAAGTGAAAGGAGTGAGCAAATTCCTTTGGTCATCTTGATTCTCTACAGCATGTTGCTCCAAAATTTCAATCAGAGCATCTTTTTCTCTTAGTAGTTGTTGTATTCTGATGCACTCTACGTCGAGGGTGCGGTACTTGTTCTTCCAAGACCTGCTCTCCCGTTTGAACTTTGTTGAGAGTAACCTGAAGCTTTTTAGTTTCCGTCATGAAGTACATGACAGATTCCCTCGGCGGAAGAATTCCGTAACGAGGATAAGGCATCTTTAGCTTGAGAGCTCTAGTTTGTACCTAATGGAGATAAGGCTCCACCGAGACACAGTCCGGTTTTCCCAGAGACTCTCGTCCTTTCTTATGAACGTGTTTCCAAGCATGCACTATTTCCATCTTCAGTGCTCTGTCATTTTCTCCTTCCTTGAAGAAAAGACCTTCCAGATGAACACCCAGTGGGATGTGTCTCATCGGGTATCCAAATTGACGAAGAACCAATATCGGATGGTAGTTGATTCCTCCTTTAGTTCCTATGAGGGGTACGTTGGGGAAGTTTCCACAACGATCAATGATTCTGATTCCATCATAGATCCTTTTACACCAATCTATATCAGAGTTGGTGAGAGACATGATCTTCTGCGACCAACGTAAGACACTCTTGCAATCCCAAAAAGCAGCAGACTTGGGCAAGTGAGAGATAAACCATTTATAAAGCAGAGGTACACAGCATGTGATCTCCCCTCCGCTGTACAAATTCCCCAAGTGTACAGAATGATACGCATCTACGAGCAAAGTCGGCACAGGGTTTCCAATGAGAAAAACCTTAATGGAGTTAATGTCGACGAAGTTATTGATGTTAGGAAACAAAAATAACCCGTAGGTGAGCAAGACAAAGATGCTTTCAAAAGCAGTCACATTCCCGATACTGGCGAAGTACAGGGCTTTCTTTGTCAAGAACTGGGCTGGCAAACCTTGGATGCCACCCTTAGCGGTCATGTGAGTCCTGACCTCAGACTCGTCCAAATGAATTGCTCTCGCAATTGTCTGATTCTTTGGAATTTCTTCCAGTCCAGAAAAAGGAGTTCGATCAGTGATGTGTAGATCGATCAGATGAGAATACTCCTCCAGCGTTGGTGCTAGCTGGTAATCCGGGAATGTGAAATAGTGATAAACCGGATCGTAGAATTGAATGAGCGCATCCATGATTCCCTCAATCACATGGACTCTTAACAGTGGTAGCAAACCTCCGTGTTGGCTCTGAAAGCCTCAGGGTTAGTGATCATCCTTGCTAACCTTCTCAAATCCCCTAGTTTTGGAACCTTGAAGGTGTACGTATGAGTTCTCCTTCTACCGAAATCCATTAGCGTAATCCTCTTCTCTGATATTTACAATCACAGTCTTAGTTTAATTTGAAAAACAGAGAGACTAGAAGAGAACTTTTTTGAATGTTTTAATGTTTTTTAAATGAATGCATGAATGCAGCACACAAAAACATAGAAAAAACATGGGGTCAAAGGGTCGTTGTCATGAAGTCAAGGCTCTACCCATCCCCAAAGGTTTATACTAGGGTGATTTTTGTACCTGTACTCATTATCATCAGCTCCTCCCAGGAAAGCAAAACAACAAGCGGATCGCCAGCGGGTTGTAGAGCAATCTTAGAGTAAGTGCCATTCACCGAGAATAGATCACCAGCCTCAAATGAGGGTAGTATCGCGTAACAACTATTTCCGATAGTTTCCGCACTACGAAAGGGTTTGGCTCCTCAGCTTCTCAGACTTAACAACCAGCCCATTGGCTAGAAGAGTGAATGGGTTGCGTTGGTCAGCCTCCACTGAGGTTGATGGTCGACCCCGTCGCCATCACTTATCTTAAGTGTATACTCATTCTTTCCACATACGGCATCACCCGCATTCCCATTAGCAGAAAAATAAACACGTATAGCAATTAGGAAAAGCAGTATATATATATATTTGTCCTAATCATCCTAGACTTATAAAGCTAAGAATCCTAAGTTCCTGACAGAAATGGCTCCCCGGCTGAGTTACCACTCTGTAGTTTCTACACAAGGAAAACAGAAAGAAAGAAAGACATGCCCCACGGTGGGCGCCATTTTTCTGTAGCGAGCAATTTTGGACGCGGTTCTTAAGCACTGGTCGCTCTCTACGGTTTGAGCTTTGACTACAGGTCGATTCATTTTTTATCCTATTGTGAGCTGAATAAGGAAGGGAAATAGATGTCTCCAATTAACCCTGCTTTGCATACTGAGTTTAAACAGCGGTCTGTTAGGTTACGAATGCTATCAATGTGGGGGGGCCTTGTACTGGTTATTTGTATTTTCACCAATACTGTTTTCTTTCTTTTTACCTGGGCAGAAGGTTTCTGGCGGGGAACAAGGATTAGGATGTTAGGACTGATGCTTTTGAATTACTGCTTTTGATTGATGGAGATATGGGATTTGGGTTTTTTGTTGATTGTGCTCGCTAAGATCTTTTCTTTCGATCTTATGCCTACGTATTCCCGTTTACCGAAACAGGGAAATCAGAGCGTTCGTAGTTCCTCCTATTCTATGGGAGGAAATGGGTGTTTTTGGTGTCTTGTTCAAAGCCCAAGACGTGAAGCGAAAAGGTGATTTGTATCTTGTTCAAAGCCCAAGATGTGAAGCTGAAGGGTCTATTTGTGTCTTGTTCAAAGCCCAAGACGTGAAGCTGAAGGACCTCGACTTTAGAGAGAATTTGTCATCTCTAAAGAAGGGTTTATCTGTCACAACTGTTGGGTGACTGGTTATAAAGGAGAATTACTTTAACTGGGATACGCGGATCCTAGCAATGCCATAATTTCCTTTAAAGGGGATTTTAACCTGAAGGAGAAGACTTTAACTCAGTGTAGAGAAATGCTATCTTTCCTTAGGAATTTCTCATGCTAAAAGAGGGACAGTGGCGTGGATGTAAATAATCCAGAGGCTTGCCGCTTACAGCGATTAGATGAAGGGGAAGGAGTTGTTGATGTTTGTATACTGTGAACGAGGCACAGCTTTGATGCTAAAAGGTTGATTGGATCAACCAGTGGTTTTCTTATACAAAGCCTAAGAGGAGGCTAATATGTGTCTCGTACAAAGCCCGAGAGAGAGGCTAAAAGGTTTTGACTCGACGATGAAGTCTTTTGGTATCTCGTATAAAGCCCGAGATGAAGGCTATTTGACTCAACAAGAGATTTTTTTGTACTCAACAAGAGAGTGTTTTTTTTATCTCGTATGAAGCCCGAGATGGAGGCTGAAAGTTTGTTTGGCTCAATAAGAACCTTTTTGTATCTCGTATAAAGCCCGAGATGGAGGCGAAAGGGTTTATTGACTCGACGAGGGAGTCTCTTATGTGTCTCGTACAAAGCCCGAGAGAGAGGTTAAACGTTGTTTGACTCCGCTGGGGAGAATTTTGGTATCTCGTACGAAGCCCGAGATGGAGGCTAAACGTTTGCTTCGCTGGGAAGAATCATTGAACAAAGCCCAAGAGGAGGCTATGGTAACTGTTTCAGTTAAGTGACAGGTCCAGTATATTGATTTTAAAGAGAAAATCAGTTCTTATATTAGCAACACTGTACTCAGGGATTTGATTTGATGATCAGGGATATTTCCTTCTCTTTGAGGAAACGGGAAATCCAAAGGGTATTGAGACTGTCCGAGTCTGCGGGTTTCCTTCCTATTTAACGAATGGGTCACTTGAGAATGTCTTTGAGACTCAAGGAAGTTAGACTGTCCGTGTCTAGAGTTTTATCTTTTGTACTATGCTTTGAGAAACAGTAGTAGACTCTTTGAAAGGACTGTTCTATGTGGATGACTAGGTTTTGTTCCTATACCTCTAGGAGGTCGTCGGGACAATTTGTACGAAGCCCAAGAGGAGGCTAGAAACTTTTAAGAAGCCGACGGGTCCTTGTACTAAGCCCAAGACGAGGCTATCATTCCCGGAGGAAGAGATCATTATACGAAGCCTAAGAGAAGGCTGTGAATACTTCTAAGAATCCGTAGGGTCCTTGTACTAAGCCCAAGAGAAGGCGGGGTTGCTTTTAAGAAGTCTGTGGGTCCTTGTACGATGCCCAAGAGGAGGCCGGTGCTTTTAGGAAGCCCGTGGGTCCCCAAACCCCGAGAAATTCAAGGCAAGCTATTCACAAGGAATAGGTCAAGTCAGGAAAGTTTGAGAATTTGGAAGAAACTCAAAGATGCCATTCACGGAGAAGACATTCATCTTGGGGAGTAGAGTTTCTTGAAAATTCCTAATGAGGACAGCCGAAGAGAAGACTGTATCTAGTGATCCTATTGGGGATCTAGTTGTCTATTTCTATGAATAAACGAAACGGCGTCACCTAGTTCTAGACGTAGTTGCCGGGGAAACTCTAAATATCTATACTATTATTACACAGTTGATATGAGTTTATGAAAGAAGACTTACAGCGAAACAGCCCCATAATACAGTTATATATATATGAGTTTGTGAAAGGAGACTTACAGTGAAACAGCCCCACAATACAGTTATATACATATGAAAGCGGTAAATGAAAGCGGGTAAACACTTACTCGGTTGTAGAGCTTCCATGCTGTTTGGTTAGTTGTTCAACAAAGAAAGATTGGAAACAACAGTATATTCAAAATCAAAGGAGAAAGTGCTTTGAAAAATAAAGATTTGGGGCTTACAGCTCAAGGAGAGACCCAGGGTTTTATCAGTGAGCGCACTGTTGAATTTGTACAGAGGGACTTATACAAGTGACTGAGGCCCAAGAAAGGTTTTTCTGTACAAAGGGATGGGTCTTACACTCTCTCAAGAGGCCCAAGTGAGTTTTAAGAAAAGAAATGGGTCTTACAACACGAGGGGAGGCCCAATGGTTAATTTTAAAAAGGGCGACGATCGCGTCGAGGTTTTGGAAACACCGTGGGACTTAGACAAGTGACTGAGGCCCAAAATTTTGGTATTTACAAAGGGATTGGGTCTTACACTCTATTAGAGGCCCAAAGAGTTTAAAGAAAAGAAATGGGGCTTACAACACGAGGGGAGGCCCATAGTCTTTATTTTCAAGATGAATATTCACTTTTAAAATGCTTAAAAACAATTAAAAATGAATTTATTCACAAAAATATCAACTATATTAAATAAATAATATAAATTTGATTTTTTTGTAGAATAAAATATTTTACTATTTTTGTGATTTTTCAGAAAAAGAACCAATAAAAAATAATCAAAATTGAAGGAGTTATTAATTTTTCAAATTATTAAAAAATAATAAGAAAATATAAAAAAGAGGGGTTGGGTCTTACACTCTATTAGAGGCCCAAAGTGTATTTTTGTACAAAAGATGGGGCTTACAACTCAGGGAGAGGCCCAAAATATTTTCAGTTTGAAAATGGCGATCGCGCCGAGATTTTTAACGTATCGGGACTTATACAATAGCTGAGGCTCAAAAATTGTTTCGTTAAAAAAGGGTTGGGTCTTACACTCTAATAGAGGCCCAAGTGTCTAAAAATGAAAAGAAATGGGACTTACAGCTCAAAGAGAGGCCCAGTTGATTTTCGTTTGAAAATGACGATCGCGCCGAAGTTTTCTTTTAACGCAGAGGGACTTATACAATAAGTGAGGCCCAATATTGTTTTGGTTAAAAGGGGATTGGGTCTTACACTCTAATAGAGGCCCAAGTGTTTTGAATGGGTCTTATAGCTCGAGGAGAGGCCCAAGGTTATTTCTTAAAAAGGCGACGATCGCGCCGTTTGTTTTTGACGGTATCGGGGCTTATACAATGAATGAGGCCCAAAAATGATTTGGTCAAAAAAGGATTGGGTCTTACACTCTATTAGAGGCCCAAGGTGTTTGAAAAAGATTTGTTAGGGTGAAAATCCAAGAAAACCCCAATTTCATTTTTTAGGCATTTTTCCAAGAAAAATTAAGTAAAAAATGATAAAAATATCAAATAAAATCATTTAATAATGATTAAAGTTTATGAAAAAAAATATTTTATCAATATAAATATTTAAAATCATTTTGGTTTTAAAAATCAAGAAAAAAAAGAAATCATTTTAAAAGCATTTAAAACAATTTAAAACACTATTTTTAAATATATTACAAATAATATTTTTTTTTTTAATTTTTTTGGATTAAAATATTATGGGGTACGAATTGGAAAATGATGATTTTTTTGCTATGTGAAAAAAATTGGTTGAGTTTTGAAAATAAAAAGTAAGAAAAAGAGAAAAGATATCAAAATATCATTTTCGACATTTTTTGGGGTAAAAACGAGTACCGAAACTTTAATTTTCAACACGTTTTTATCAAATTTCAAACACTCATAACTCTCTCAATTTTTATCGGAATCAAAATCCGGAAATACCTGCCTGACCGATTTTTCGCTAGGAATCCGATGATATTACTCACGCGCACAGAAAATCGACGCAGAAAACACAAAAAAAACTGCTATCGTTTTGAAAATACCGTTCCGCGCCGAATTTCCAACACGTGTAACTCTCTCGATTTTTATCGGAATCAAAATCCGGAAGTACCTACCTGACCGATTTTTTTCAAGGAATCCGATGGTATTAGTCACGCACGCGGAAAATCGACGTATAAAACGCAGAAATTAAAAAACAAAAACTGTTATCGATTAAAAACATCGTTCCGCGTTGAATTTCAAACACGCGTAACTCTCTCGATTTTTAACCGAATCAAGATCCGCAAAAGCCTATCCTGACCGATTTTTCGCAAGGAATCCAATGGTATCGGACACGCACGCCGAAACTCAACGTACAAAACGCAGCGATAAAAAAACCAGAGCTGTTGTCGTTTAAAACATCGTTCCGCGTAAAATTTCCAACGCGCGTAACTCTCTCGATTTTTAACCGAATCAAGATCCGCAAAAGCCTATCCTGACCGATTTTTCGCAAGGAATCCAATGGTATCGCTCACGCACGCGGAAAATCGACGCACAAAATGCAGAAATTAAAAAAGAAAAACTGCTATCGTTGTTTTCGACGCCGTTTCGCGTAAAATTTCCAACGCGCGTAACTCTCTCAATTTTCATCGGAATTGAAATCCGTAAAAACCTATCTTGACCGATTTTTCGCAAGGAATCCAATGGTATTATTCACGCACTCGGAAACTCACTGTACAAAGCGAAGAAATAGAACCGCTATCGTTAATTCGATGTCGTTTCGCGTAAAATTTCCAACGCGCGTAACTCTCTCAATTTTCATCGGAATTGAAATCCGTAAAAACCTATCTTGACCGATTTTTCGCAAGGAATCCAATGGTGTTACTCATGCAAACTAAAACTTAATGTATAGAACACACCAATGAAGAAAAGACAGAACTGAACATGGTTTCAAAACAACCAAAATTCCACATAAAAACATGTCAAAATGCAAACAGTGGGAGGATCACAACATACACATTAAGGACTACATTTTTACCTCAAGAATTGTTCAATATGATGCATGTATGTGGACAACAAAGGAAAGCATGATTCAAAGAATTCAAGTTGTGAATTTTACCTCTTTTTTTGGAGATTTTGGGCAACCTTCCAAGTGCTTTGTTCCAGAAATGATTTGATGCTTTGGACAACCTCAAATGACCTCTTAGAAGCTTTTAGGATGGTTGGAATCGGCTGGAAACCTCTGGAGCAAGTTTGTGCACTTTCTCGCGAAATGGTCAAAAACGGCCAAAATGCCAATCTCTCAAATGGTGTTCCAGATGTGTGGCACCATTTGGGATAGTTCAAGGATGATATTTAGAGTGTGTTTGAGGTTTTATCTGGCTTGGAAAGTGACTGAATCAAGACATGGCTTAAAAAATGCAAAAAAGTGTCATTTTGAGGTTTTGAGAGGTGACTTTGTGATGTTGTGATTACAGGTCACTTTTGATGGTTTGCACAGCTTACATATGATATATATGAGGTGTGTGTGTGATTAGTTTGAGTGGAATTGCTCTCTAGCTCAAAAACTCAGAATTTCCTTACTAATGAAGGCATTTTGGAGTGAAAGAGAGAATTTGATGAAAGCATCTGTTTGATGGCTTTGGTGTACTCAAACTGAGCACAAATGAGCTCTATTTATAGTAGAACAAGTTTGTTTTGGGATCCACAGTGAATGGTGGCTGCAGTAGATGTTTGGCCAATGTTGGCCAATGGAAATCCAAGTCTCCCCTAGCCATTGACTAGAGGTTAGCGCACAGGCTGCTGGTTCCCTTGGTCTTGGATAAGTCTTGACTAATTTCAGATGAGAATGACTCAGTACATGCCACCTCTAAGCATCCATTAAATGCTCCAAACCAAAATTGGAGTTTTGTCCCTCTTTTAGGGATTTCTAGGCTTTGGCATGCTTTTCTTTGTTCCTTGGACTTGGGAGGTTCATGGATCAGATCATCCCACTTAGATTTGATCCTTAGATGTGTCCAAACTGATGACAAGGCTTGAAAATTCGTGTGGCACGCAAAATGTGCAAATCTGCCTTGTAAAATTCAGCTTCATCAAGCCATTTTGTAAGATCCATAACTCCCTGCTCGAGTATGCTATATGGACGTTCTAGGACTTTTTGGAAAGCTTAGATGACGTACTTCAACTTTGATGTTTAACATTAGACCTGGTTCAACTTGGATCATGGAGAAAAACAGCCTTGAAGTTGGGACATTGTGCTGAAAAATGTCAATTTTAACTTTTTAGCCATTTTGATCCAAGCATAACTCAAAATCCTTAATGAATTGGACTTAGGTCTAGTTGAAGTTTTTGTAGAGGGTAATGAGGGCTACAAATCAAACTTTGGATGGAGAAAAATGGCTTTGTGGTTTAGGAGTTATGATCCTCCAAAGTTGGTACCCTTGCCACTTTTTTTCATAACTTAGAAAAATTTCTAAGTTTTTATGGTTACCCCTTTTACAAGTTATCCCACTTTCTTTGATTTTTCTTGATGAATGATGATTCCAATCACACATTAACATCATTTTAGGGTTAAAAAACCATTTTTACGAAAAATCTCAAAAAGTCAAAATTTGACTTTTGTGCACAGTTGACTTTTTATCAGATGAATTCCAAACTGTGCGATTCTTCAGGAAATCATGTCCTTGACCTAAATCAAAATTGACGGACATGTTCCATGGGTGTTATAGGGTGTATTTAATCGTGTCCCACAGCTTGGGAGCATGTCCTGGTCAAAAGTCAAAGCTACAGTTGACTTTTCCCGCGAAACCCCAACTGTGGTTCAGATGAAATTGAAACTTGTTGCTCAAGCTTCTTGGGTCAATCCATTGTTGCAAATGGATCAACGTGGTATGTTGGAGACCCTCAAATCATGTCTTGAGGTCTTGGCTCATGATTTGTCCCAAAAGTCAACTTAGGGGTGAATTAGGTCAAGAAACCCTAATTCCTGATTTTTGATGTATGCATCCCCTGAGGCTAAATTGACTTGATGATGGGGTTTATGATGTTCCACGGAGCATTTTAGGTTATGCTTTGAAGCCTTGGCTCATGCCCAGAGGAAAATTTCCATCTGGAGGCCCTAGTCGACCAAACCCTAATTTGGTGACACTGGCGATCCTGAAGCTTGATCCACCTAGAAGGGAGCAGCCTTGTGCTTAATCCTTGAAGTGGGAGTCCTCTTGATCCATTGTGGATATTTGAGAGGCTATACAAGTTGAAGATCATGTCATTCCTTGATTGATCCTTTGTCTAAGAGCTCTGCGAGGGCTTGAAACCCTAAATCATGTTTGTAGTGAATGCTCACCCACCTTTGGGGAGACTAATGAGGTACAAAGGTACATCCATATTGTGCTGATGATTTGCACAATGATGGGAAATCTTAGTGGTCAAAATTTGGGGTATGACAGATGCCCCTATTTAATCTTCTTGGACCCGAAGGTGTGAATGGCGAAGGTATTCGGGCATTCGGGTTGCAAGAGGATTAAATATCGGAATACCCAAAATTTTGATGGTGGTTATGAATGGTAGCTTATGCATTCATCTTCTTTAGCTAAGCGAAGATGCTTAGAAAA
This sequence comes from Lathyrus tuberosus, assembly GCA_022829125.1. Lineage (NCBI taxonomy): Eukaryota > Viridiplantae > Streptophyta > Magnoliopsida > Fabales > Fabaceae > Lathyrus > Lathyrus tuberosus. The sequence continues at coordinate 9,290,015 of JALAZF010000236.1, read as the reverse complement.
GGTAAACTTCCCCTCGATCCTGGTCTTCATCCAAGGAGCTGGTCTCAGTTTTCTTTTGAAATAAACTTCCCCTCGATCCTGGTTTCCTACCAAGGAACTGGTCTTAGTTTCTTTTGTAAACTTCCCCTCGATCCTGGTTTCCTACCAAGGATCTGGTCTCGGTTTCTGATATAAACTTCCCCTCGATCCTGGTTTCCTACCAAGGACCTGGTCTTAGTTGCTGAAATAAACTTCCCCTCGATCCTGGTTTCCTACCAAGGAACTGGTCTCAGTTTCTTTTGTCAATAAACTTTCTTGACAAGGAACGCTATTAGTAGCGGTTTTCCTCAAACTTCTCGCCGAATTTTCATGGGGAGATGCCATTTGAGTGGGAAAAGATTTGATGTCAGACTTGCTGGGGAACCCATTCGTCTGAACTGTAGAGGTACACAAACTTCTCTGTTTTAGAGACGCTATTTGTCGATTCTACTGGGGGAAGTGAGTCTCTTGAGAGACTGTTTTCGTTTGGGGTCTTACATCATACTTTCCTCGGGATCTTTCCGGAGAAATGCCATATGATGGAATCCAATTTTGAGGTGCCGATGACCTTTTCATCAGTGGTTTTTCGGAGAAAAATTGCCGTACCGCCGAATCTCTAATTAAGAGGCTTTCTCTGGGGATTTTCCTTAATCCGGGAAAGCAAGGATATCATCTTCAATGGCGAAGAGTGATATTTGTTGAAAGTTTTCTCTGGCTTTTCAGAGGTTCAAGTTATCAAAGTGGTCGAGGACCGTCTCTAATCCAGAGATAAACTGGAGGAGAGATTGCTTAGATGATTCACTTCCTAACGAGGAAAGGTCTGACAACTCGATTGAGAGGACTTATCACTAGGGGATAAGAACGACTAGAGTGATAGTGATGCAATATGAATGTGAATGCAAATCAATAATGCATGATGTATGTATGTATATGCGGACAAAACTGACGCAACATACAGACTAAGAGATGAACATGACTGGATACTCGGCCATCGTGGGGCGTGTAGAAATATCGCTGGTTCAAGATAGCAATTCTGCCTTGCTTAGGAGAAACGGTCCGTGTTGGGAGCGACGCTGGTCGGGCTTAGGAGATGAGAACTCGGCCGAAGATGTCAGACGAAACATGGTCTCTGACATTGCTGATCCTTCATTCAGGCGTACTGGTCTAGAAGAAGTACTTTGATTCTGCACTTTGAGGTTCGAACACCTTTGGAGACGCGATTGATGTTCTTTCGATGTTCAACAGTCAAAAGAAATTGCCATCTTTATTAAAAAGCAGAAAAAGTTTTAACAAGTAAAATTCATTTTTGTTTTATTTCAAGAATCGTTAATCATGTTAACAACGTCGTTCTGTAAAGCTAAAACAAATAAGAATTACAAACAAAAGCACAAGGGCCCAAATTTTATTGATAAGATGGAGATCAGCCAAATGCGTGATTCCAAAGAGTATTTACAAAGTTTGAAAATGGTAATTTACAGGGAAAAGGGCTACGTTGAAACATAACGGCCACTATCCTTCTACCAACTTTGAATTCGGGACATCCTGAGCTTCTGTCGAAGATGACCTTGACTGGAGTTTTCCTCTGATGGATGCTGTAACTGCTGCTGAGGGACTTGCCTCTGTTGAACATAGTTACTTGCCATTATCCCTAATTTTTGCCTGGATTGTACTATGATGTTTCCAATCCACCGGGATGATTTTTTTTCATGTCTCTAACTTTTGCCTGGACCGCCCTTTCGGGTTTTCAATCCACCAAGACGTTTTTTTTTTTTTTTTTTTTTTTTTTTAGTTTAGGCGAAGTATTTCTTGACTTCATCAACATTCGTGGGGTAGGAAAATTCCTCTCTGTCCATGGTTGCAAGTCTCAAGGCGCCGCCTGAGAAAGCTTTCGTGACCACATAGGGGCCATCATAATTTGGAGTCCATTTGCCCCGGGAATCAGTGAGAAAAGATTGTATCTTCTTGAGCACAAGGTCTCCTTTTCTGAAGACACGAGGTCGGACCTTTTTGTCGAACGCCCTCTTCATTCTCTGTTGATACAACTGACCGTGGCATAGTGTCATTATTCTCTTTTCTTTGATCAGATTCAATTCATCGTGTCGGCTTTGACACCATTCAGCTTCGGTGAGCTTAGTTTCCATCAATACCTGGATTGATGGGATCTCTACTTCTATGGGGAGAACTGCCTCCATGCCATATACTAGAGAGAAAGGGGTAGCCCCAATTCCGTTTCCGTAATGATTGACAGCTCCGTCAAAGATAAGTCCCCACTGGGAACCTGGTTCTGGCCCTTCACTGGGTAACGGTTCATCGCAATCTTTCATTTTTAGATACATGACATCTTCGTCTGGGAAGTCAAACCTGATTGATTCTTGATCGTCAATCGGTTGATGAGCCAAATGATCGGCTAAAATACTTCCCTTAACGGCTTTTTGAGCGTGGTACTCTATGTCATATTCTGATAACAGCATCTGCCAACGGGCAATTCTTCCCGTAAGAGCAGGTTTCTCGAAAACGTACTTGATTGGATCCATTTCGGAGACCAACCAAGTAGTATGACGAATCATGTACTGGTGAAGACGTTTGGTTGCCCAAGCCAAAGCACAGCAAGTTTTCTCAAGCATCGTGTACCGAGTCTCACAGTCGGTGAATTTCTTGCTTAGATAGTAAATGGCAGACTCTTTCCTTTTGGTTTCATCTTGTTGGCCAAGTACACATCCCATTGAGTCCTCTAGAACTGTGAGGTAAATGATCAGTGGTCTTCCTTCCACTGGAGGTGATAGAATTGGCGGATTCAACAGATATTCCTTGATACTGTCGAATGCGGTTTGGAAATCTTCTGACCAAACGCAATCCTGGTTCTTTTTAAGTAGCTTGAAGATCGGCGCGCATGTCGCTGTCATAAGGAATATGAATCTGGAGATGTAGTTCAAATGTCCCAGGAATCCTCTGACTTGTTTTTCAGTTTTTGGAGAAGGCATTTCTTGAATGGCCTTGACCTTGTCAGGATCAACCTCAATTCCTTTCTGGCTGACGATGAACCCTAGTAGTTTCCCTGAACGGACACCGAAGGTGCACTTGTTGGGATTCAAGCGGAGCTTGAATTTTCTTAGACGTTTGAACAATTTTGACAGATGTTCAACGTGCTCATTCTCTGTTTTTTATTTTGCAATCATATCATCGACATACACTTCGATTTCCTTGTGTATCATGTCATGAAACAGAGTAGTCATGGCCCTTTGATAGGTTGCCCCGACATTCTTCAAACCGAACGGCATTACCTTGTAACAAAAGGTGCTCCATGGGGTAATGAATGAAGTTTTCTCCATGTCTTTCGGCGCCATTTTGATCTGGTTATAGCCCGAGAATCCATCCATGAAGGAGAAAACTTTGAACTTTGTTGTACTGTCAACCAGCATGTCAATGTGTGGTAAAGGAAAGTCGTCCTTTGGACTTGCCTTGTTCAGATCTCTGTAATCAACACACATTCTGACCTTTCCGTCCTTTTTGGGAACTGGTACGATGTTGGCTAACCATTGAGGATATTCAGATGTAGCGAGGAAACCTGCGTCCATCTGTTTCCGTACCTCCTCTTTGATTTTGATGGCCATGTCCGGGTGAGTCCGTCTCAACCTCTGCTTTACTGGCAGACATTCCGATCTCAACGGTAAGTGATGTTCCACGATGCTGGTATCCAATCCTGGCATATCCTGATAGGACCAAGCGAATACATCGGGGAATTCTTTGAAAAGCTTTATCAAACTTTCTTTGACAGTTGGATTGAGCAGTGCCCCAATCCTGATTTCTTTTCTCTCTTGCTCTGAACCCAAGTTTACCGTTTCCAGCGGCTCTTTGTGAGGTTCAATGGACCTTTCCTCTTGTCTGAGTAATCGGGAGATCTCTTCTGGAATTTCGTTGTCATTTTCTTCTTCAGCCTCGAATACCGGGAACTCAAAGTTGGGAGAAGGCATTGGATCGTATGTTTCAACGGGGTGTAAAACAAGCAATCTGCATGACGTGATGATTCGTGTTTAGAAGAGATAGAGAAAATGCAAGTGTGTGCAGTGTTTTATTTTACTGCTTGTTTTTATTTTTGAATTGTTTTTTAGGATTACCATTTTCTGAAAAAGCAAAAAGAGAAAACAGTAATTAATGCGGAAATTACAGAACGACGTTATTTTATTAATGAACAAGTCGATTCTTGAAACTACAACCCTATAAAACAAAACTCTGTCGCTTCGGGCAAAGAGAAGAGGGAAATTTACAGAAAACGAGCCCTATCAAAACATCCGTTTCACCTGGGCAGGGTGAAAGGTTAAAGATGGCAATTACTTTGACTGATGAACGACCTTCGGAACCTCGACGGCAACCCATTGGCGGCGAACTCCTCGGTGAATCACAAAGTCTGGCACCTTCCTTGATTAGTCTTCAGAAATGACGCTGATTTCTGGTGGAGCAGGATCATTGGAATCTGTCTCCCAAGCAGAGTTGTCGTAGGAGGATTCCTCTGTTGTATTTTACATAGTATTTGTGCTCTCAGCTGTATCTCCCCATCCAGTTGGCTGGATATCTTCGAGCCTGATACGAGAGCTTTCGGGAGCGGTGTACTTGACCATATAGTCGTATTTTCCACTCGGTTGTCCCAAGGTGTCCCACACTTTTTTGGAACTGGAGGAGTCATCCCTCTCGATGACGTTGACCTCAGGAAAATCATAGTTGATGAATTCTAGTCCTGCAAACGTTGCGAATTCATCTTCATGTTGAGTAGTTTCTGAGTGACCTGAGTGTTGATCCCATGACATGGTGGGGATACAGGTATTCTGTTCAATGACGCTCAGCTGAGTTTCATTGTTCGGCTGACTTTCTTGCCCCAAGTCTCCTGGGTAAGGCTGCCACATTGGCAGGCCATCCATCGGGCCATAGTAATTGTGATCAAAGTTGTCTTTCATCAGAGTGTCTTCCTCTAATGAATTTGGCGGAGCGCGACATCCTTCCGGATCACAATCCCCGTAGATCATTTCGACATCTGATCTTGGTATAAATCTCGGACTTTCAGTAGGAAAGCAAAAAGGCATAGGCACCTCTTCCTGAGACATATAACCGTCCTGGTTAAGGTAGGACTTCCATTCTTCATCCGTGTCAGAGGGATCTTCCTCATTGATAGCATAAACTGTCTGAGACACTGGGTGGAGAAAACCTCCACTGTGGAAGAAGTTTTGAAGGGGATGAAGACTTTCATCGTTGGTAGCTGTCTGGGTATAGGTTGCAGAAAAACCAAGACCCTTCTTTGTTGTATTATCAGTGGGAATGACAAACTGTCCCCATCCAGTTGTATCGGTACTCTCGACCGCTTTAATAGCATCTTTGTATGAGGAAATCGAGGTTCCTCCTCTGAACTGATTGTTCTCGCTTACCGACAGTGCTTGGAACTGCGTTCCAATAACCTCCTCGGGTTCTATACCAGCAGATGATGACAAGTTACTCACGAGCAAGGCTTGTTCCCCACAAACTGTGACAAGTTGATCGTTCTTAACGAACTTTAGCTTTTGGTGGAGGGTCGAAGTGACCTCTCCAGCCTGATGTATCCAAGGTCTTCCTAATAAATAACTGTACGTTGCCCGGATATCCATGACCTGGAAAGTAACTTGGAAAGTGTGAGGACCGATAGTTATGGGAAGATCAACTTCGCCGATAACCGTTTTTCTGGATCCGTCAAATGCTTTGACGACGACCTCACTGACTCTCATCGGAGGACCCTTGAATGATAACTGCAACAAAGTAGACTTTGGCATAACATTCAGGGCTGACCCTGTGTCTACCAGTACGCTGGCTAAAGCATCACCCTGGCAGTTAACTGTGATATTGAGCGCCATGTTATGACGACGACCCTCTTCAGGTAATTCCTCATCACTAAATCCCAAATTATTGCAGGAAGTGATGTTAGAGACAATGCTATCGAACTGTCTAATTGTTACATCCTGTTCCACAAAGGCTTGCTCCAAGACTTTCTGCAGAGCCTCCCTGTGTGCTTCTGAACTGAGTAACAGTGATAATACCGAGATCTTTGAAGGAGTCTGCAACAGTTGATCGACAATGTTGTATTCACTCCTTTGGATGAGCTTCAGCATCTCATCATCATTTTTCGAAAGGTCGGGATTACGGGATTGACCGATTGGTGGATCGGGAGCTTTTGTCTGAAGTTCCTTTTCTTTGTTAGGTTCCCCAACCCCTCGGTTGAAGATTCTACCACTCCGTGTTACACGACTGATGTCTGCAATATTCACAACGGAGGGTAATGGAATTTCCTTTCCATTCTCAATTATCGTTGCACCGTATTTGTAAGGGATTGCCTTAGTTGATTCATACGGTAGTGGTCCCGGTAGATAGATGACTATGGGGACTTTCTGATTTTTCTGACCATCGTAAGTAATCTCGATCCGTTCCTGGTTAGGAACTTTAGATTCATCAAATAGAGGGATGATGGAAAAAACATCCCTGGTCTGGTGACGACCAGAGATGGTGACAACATCCTCAACTTGATCGGCAAGGTAATTCGGCATCCAGTTGATGGGTCCAGAACCCGGATATGGAAGTATTTCTCCACGGTCCACCTGACCCTGAAGAGCTACTCTCACCAGGTAACACCCTTGGTTACTTTCCGAACAGACGCTACAACGGTCATAATTGTGTGGTGGCACCTGGCCACGCCCACTTTGAATACAATGTAACCTCACTAGGTTAGCTTCCACTGATCGGACATCCTGACTTTGACGACGAGTAGGATTCCTGTTACTGATACTAATTTGCTGAGTATCTTCGTCCATGTAGATTGGCATCCACCAATGATTTAACAAGTGCTGAAGTGCCTCCTGGACAAGGGTACAACCTCGATCATTTTCGCAACCTGCTTTACAGCTTTGATAGTCGTGTGATATTAAGAATCCAAGTCGGACCTGCTCAGCATGTAACTCTACCAGGTTGGTATTCATCACGCGAATATCGAAGATCTGAACCATATTGATCTGATAAGGGTTCCTATCATGGTAGTCTTGGATCCATCCAAGATCCATCTAACGCTGGAGGGCCTCTTGTATGAAAGAGCATCCCTGTTTGTTTACCGAGCAAATCAGACAGGAACTGTAATCATGTCGCGGAAGATTATGATACTGGCTTTGCCTTGAGTGCATCGCCACCAAGTTGACATTCATTGCACAGATGTCGTGGTTCTGAATGACGTTGGAGTTCGTATAGACCATGTTAACTCCACGAACTCGGTGCTCTTGGATCCATTCGAGATCCATCTGTTCCTGTAGAGCTGATTGCACTACCGAACATCCTTGGTTATCTTTAGAGCAGATATCACACTGGTGATAATTATGAGGTGGCACATGGCCATATCCACTCTGTCTACAATGCATCTTGACCAGATTGGTCTTTAACAAGAGTACATCATGAATTTGATAGACATTGTTAGTCTCTTTCTCAATCAGATTGACTGCAGCTTTCTCATGTTGAGGCAGCGGGTTCGTGAGAACTTTGGGATTCGTATCTTTGAAAGATAAGAGGCCGCTCCTAACAAGCTTTTGCACGTCGGACTTGAAATTAAGACAAGTCTCAATGTTATGCCCTGAACCTCCTTGATGATAAGGGCATGTCTGATCCACCTTAAACCAAAAAGTCAGATTTTCCGGTACGGTAAGAGGAGACTTAGTCTGGATATGCCCCTTAGCCAGTAGTAACGGAAATAATTCTGCGTACAACATGGGTATATGATCAAACCCTGATGGTCGTGTTGTACGGTTGTTATTATATGGAGGACGAGCCTGCTGGAGAGGCTGTTGTGTCCTTTGCTGATCAGGTTGGCTCTGCACAACCTGAGGTTGATACGTAGGAATAGGCGCAGGGCTGGTAGCAGGAGTCACAGCTGCTACTGGCTGATAACGTCGCCTTTTCTTTCCGAGAGAGATATTCCCAATATCTTGCTCTTTTTTCTTAGGGAGAGCACTACCGTATTTTTTAGTACCGCTCGTCGATCCAGTGTCTTTTACCAAACGTCCTTCTCGGACGGCTTCCTCAAGACGTACGCCCATGCCGACCATCTCGGTGAAATCACTGGGCGCACTGGCAACCATTCAGTCATAGTAAAATGAGCTTAAGGTCTTTAAGAAGATTTTTGTCATCTCTTTTTCCTCAAGAGGCGGACAAATTTGAGCGGCAATTTCACGCCACCTTTGAGCATACTCCTTAAAGGTTTCCTTGTCCTTTTGCGACATTGATCTGAGTTGATCTCTGTCGGGTGCCATGTCCAAATTGTATTTGTATTGTTGGACGAAGGCAGTACCAAGATCTCTGAAAGTGCTGATCGTGGCACGGTTTAAACCCATGTACCATTTTAATGCGGCACCGGTTAAACTATCCTGGAAGTAGTGAATCAGCAGGTCCTGATTCTCCGTCTGAGCTGACATCCGCCGAGCGTACATCACCGGATGGCTCTGAGGGCAAGAGTTACCCTTGTATTTTTCAAAGTCGGGCACTTGGAACTTGTGCAGGAATTTCACATTTGGGACCAAGCAGAGGTCTGCGGCGTCCTTTCCGAATAGATCCTGACCGCGAATGGCTTGCAGCTCCTTCTGCATTTCCAGGAACTGCTCTTGGAATTCATCCATTCGGTCAAACATAGTTTCCTTTTTACCAGCAGGTATTGGTGGAATCTGTCCTTTCGGGATAGTGTGCACCACAGGGGGTGGTATCGTGACTACGGTAGTGAGTCTTGGCGTTTCCCGAAGTTTGTAACCTTCAGGAGTCTTCAGTATGCCCCTGGCATCTTCGCTTTCCCGAAGTTTGTAACCTTCAGGCCCAGCGGCATCTGTTGCGATTCCCTGATCTTCAGTGATCGGCAGAACATATCCTCCCGGGATATAGTTGACAGGCATGCCCCAGGGACGATCTTTCGGCATCTAATACCTAGGATCATTCTTCTCCACTATGGGCATTAAGGTGATCTCCGAGATCGCAGTTCGTTGTAGCTGAGCTTCTGCCATGGCTTGCATGTCGTTACGAAGCTTTCTCATATCCTCTCTCAGAGCGTCGATATCTTCTTTCAACTCTCTGTTCTCTTCCTCAAGATCATCCATCTTTTTCTGACGATTGGCCCGAGTATTGTACGAATGAGATAGTTTGACTCTAGAACCGAGACACAAACGTGAGATTCGTAGGTAAGAAGAATTCGCGATGTGAGAATGATGAATGCAATGATTATATTAATTGTTTTTTTGGTTTAATCAAAATAAACTTCGACAATTAGATTGCAAATATCAAACAGTGGGGAAATCCCTTTTTATTGAATTCCAAGGATTACAGAAATGGAAATACAGTAGATTACAAGGTGCAGAAACAGAAACCTAAGCTAATGGGTCCCGAGTCCTCTCTGAGGAGAAATCGGGTGCTGATTCTGGTATCTTCCTCTTCTTTGACTGGGGCTCTGGAGCCTTTGTCGGGTTGTCATTCCTTTGCCAAGTGAAAGGAGTGAGCAAATTCCTTTGGTCATCTTGATTCTCTACAGCATGTTGCTCCAAAATTTCAATCAGAGCATCTTTTTCTCTTAGTAGTTGCTGTATTCTGATGCACTCTACGTCGAGGGTGCGGTACTTGTTCTTCCAAGACCTTCTCTCTCGTTTGAACTTTGTTGAGAGTAACCTGAAGCTTTTCAGTTTCCGTCATGAAGTACATGACAGATTCCCTCGGCGGAAGAATTCCGTAACGAGGATAAGGCATCTTTAGCTTGAGAGCTCTAGTTTGTACCCAATGGAGATAAGGCTCCACCGAGACACAATCCGGTTTTCCCAGAGACTCTCGTCCTTTCTTATGAACGTGTTTCCAAGCATGCACTATTTCCATCTTCAGTGCTCTGTCATTTTCTCCTTCCTTGAAGAAAAGACCTTCCAGATGAACACCCAGTGGGATGTGTCTCATCGGGTATCCAAATTGACGAAGAACCAATATCGGATGGTAGTTGATTCCTCCTTTAGTTCCTATGAGGGGTACGTTGGGGAAGTTTCCACAACGATCAATGATTCTGATTCCATCATAGATCCTTTTACACCAATCTATATCAGAGTTGGTGAGAGACATGATCTTTTGCGACCAACGTAAGACACTCTTGCAATCTCAAAAAGCAGCAGACTTGGGCAAGTGAGAGATAAACCATTTATAAAGCAGAGGTACACAGCATGTGATCTCCCCTCCGCTGTATAAATTCCCCAAGTGTACAGAATGATACGCATCTACGAGCAAAGTCGGCACAGGGTTTCCAATGAGAAAAACCTTAATGGAGTTAATGTCGACGAAGTTATTGATGTTGGGAAACAAATATAACCCGTAGGTGAGCAAGACAAAGATGCTTTCAAAAGCAGTCACATTCCCGATACTGGCGAAGTACAGGGCTTTCTTTGTCAAGAACTGGGCTGGCAAACCTTGGATGCCACCCTTAGCGGTCATGTGAGTCCTGACCTCAGACTCGTCCAAATGAATTGCTCTTGCAATTGTCTGATTCTTTGGAATTTCTTCCAGTCCAGAAAAAGGAGTTCGATCAGTGATGTGTAGATCGATCAGATGAGAATACTCCTCCAGCGTTGGTGCTAGCTGGTAATCCGGGAATGTGAAATAGTGATAAACCGGATCGTAGAATTGAATGAGCGCATCCATGATTCCCTCAATCACATGGACTCTTAACAGTGGTAGCAAACCTCCGTGTTTGGCTCTGAAAGCCTCAGGGTTAGTGATCATCCTTGCTAACCTTCTCAAATCCCCTAGTTTTGGAACCTTGAAGGTGTACGTATGAGTTCTCCTTCTACCGAAATCCATTAGCGTAATCCTCTTCTCTGATATTTACAATCACAGTCTTAGTTTAATTTGAAAAACAGAGAGACTAGAAGAGAACTTTTTTGAATGTTTTAATGTTTTTTAAATGAATGCATGAATGCAGCACACAAAAACATAGAAAAAACATGGGGTCAAAGGGTCGTTGTCATGAAGTCAAGGCTCTACCCATCCCCAAAGGTTTATACTAGGGTGATTTTTGTACCTGTACTCATTATCATCAGCTCCTCCCAGGAAAGCAAAACAACAAGCGGATCGCCAGCGGGTTGTAGAGCAATCTTAGAGTAAGTGCCATTCACCGAGAATAGATCACCAGCCTCAAATGAGGGTAGTATCGCGTAACAACTATTTCTGATAGTTTCCGCACTACGAAAGGGTTTGGCTCCTCAGCTTCTCAGACTTAACAACCGGCCCATTGGCTAGAAGAGTGAATGGGTTGCGTTGGTCAGCCTCCACTGAGGTTGATGGTCGACCCCGTCGCCATCACTTATCTTAAGTGTATACTCATTCTTTCCACATACGGCATCACCCGCATTCCCATTAGCAGAAAAATAAACACGTATAGCAATTAGGAAAAGCAGTATATATATATTTATCCTAATCATCCTAGACTTATAAAGCTAAGAATCCTAAGTTCCTGACAGAAATGGCTCCCCGGCCGAGTTACCACTCTGTAGTTTCTACACAAGGAAAACAGAAAGAAAGAAAGACATGCCCCACGGTGGGCGCCATTTTTCTGTAGCGAGCGATTTTGGACGCGGTTCTTAAGCGCTGGTCGCTCTCTGCGGTTTGAGCTTTGACTACAGGTCGATTCATTTTTTATCCTATTGTGAGCTGAATAAGGAAGGGAAATAGATGTCTTCAATTAACCCTGCTTTGCATACTGAGTTTAAACAGCGGTCTATTAGGTTACGAATGCTATCAATGTGGGGGGGCCTTGTACTGGTTATTTGTATTTTCGCCAATACTATTTTCTTTCTTTTTACCTGGGCAGAAGGTTTCTGGCGGGGAATAAGGATTAGGATGTTAGGACTGATGCTTTTGAATTACTGCTTTTGATTGATGGAGATATGGGATTTGGGTTTTTTGTTGATTGTGCTCGCTAAGATCTTTTCTTTCGATCTTATGCCTACGTATTCCCATTTACCGAAACAGGGAAATCAGAGCGTTCGTAGTTCCTCCTATTCTATGGGAGGAAATGGGTGTTTTTGGTGTCTTGTTCAAAGCCCAAGACGTGAAGCGAAAAGGTGATTTGTATCTTGTTCAAAGCCCAAGATGTGAAGCTGAAGGGTCTATTTGTGTCTTGTTCAAAGCCCAAGACGTGAAGCTGAAGGACCTCGACTTTAGAGAGAATTTGTCATCTCTAAAGAAGGGTTTGTCTGTCACAACTGTTAGGTGACTGGTTATAAAGGAGAATTACTTTAACTGGGATACGTGGATCCTAGCAATGCCATAATTTCCTTTAAAGGGGATTTTAACCTGAAGGAGAAGACTTTAACTCAGTGTAGAGCAATGCTATCTTTCCTTAGGAATTTCTCATGCTAAAAGAGGGACAGTGGCGTGGATGTAAATAATCCAGAGGCTTGCCGCTTACAGCGATTAGACGAAGGGGAAGGAGTTGTTGATGTTTGTATACTGTGAACGAGGCACAGCTTTGATGCTAAAAGGTTGATTGGATCAACCAGTGGTTTTCTTATACAAAGACTAAGAGGAGGCTAATATGTGTCTCGTACAAAGCCCGAGAGAGAGGCTAAAAGGTTTTGACTCGACGATGAAGTCTTTTGGTATCTCGTATAAAGCCCGAGATGAAGGCTATTTGACTCAACAAGAGATTTTTTTGTACTCAACAAGAGAGTGTTTTTTTTTATCTCGTATGAAGCCCGAGATGGAGGCTGAAATTTTGTTTGGCTCAATAAGAACCTTTTTGTATCTCGTATAAAGCCCGAGATGGAGGCGAAAGGGTTTATTGACTCGACGAGGGAGTCTCTTATGTGTCTCGTACAAAGCCCGAGAGAGAGGCTAAACGTTGTTTGACTCCGCTGGGGAGAATTTTGGTATCTCGTACGAAGCCCGAGATTGAGGCTAAACGTTTGCTTCGCTGGGAAGAATCATTGAACAAAGCCGAAGAGGAGGCTATGGTAACTGTTTCAGTTAAGTGACAGGTCCAGTATACTGATTTTAAAGAGAAAATCAGTTCTTATATGAGCAACACTGTACTCAGGGATTTGATTTGATGATCAGGGATATTTCCTTCTCTTTGAGGAAACGGGAAATCCAAAGGGTATTGAGACTGTCCGAGTCTGCAGGTTTCCTTCCTATTTAACGAAGGGGTCACTTGAGAATGTCTTTGAGACTCAAGGAAGTTAGACTGTCCGTGTCTAGAGTTTTATCTTTTGTACTATGCTTTGAGAAATAGTAGTAGACTCTTTGAAAGGACTGTTCTATGAGGATGACTAGGTTCTGTTCCTATACCTCTAGGAGGTCGTCGGGACAATTTGTACGAAGCCCAAGAGGAGGCTAGAAACTTTTAAGAAGCCGACGGGTCCTTGTACTAAGCCCAAGAGGAGGCTATCATTCCCGGAGGAAGAGATCATTATACGAAGCCTAAGAGGAGGCTGTGAATACTTCTAAGAAGCCGTAGGGTCCTTGTACTAAGCCCAAGAGGAGGCGGGGTTGCTTTTAAGAAGCCCGTGGGTCCTTGTACGATGCCCAAGAGGAGGCCGATGCTTTTAGGAAGCCCGTGGGTCCCCAAACCCCGAGAAATTCAAGGCAAGCTATTCACAAGGAATAGGTCAAGTCAGGAAAGTTCGAGAATTTGGAAGAAACTCAAAGATGCCATTCACGGAGAAGACATTCATCTTGGGGAGTAGAGTTTCTTGACAATTCCTAATGAGGACAGCCGAAGAGAAGACTGTATCTGGTGATCCTATTGGGGATCTAGTTGTCTATTTCTATGAATAAACGAAACGACGTCACCTAGTTCTAGACGTAGTTGCCGGGGAAACTCTAAATATCTATACTATTATTACACAGTTGATATGAGTTTATGAAAGAAGACTTACAGCGAAACAGCCCCACAATACAGTTATATATATATGAGTTTGTGAAAGGAGACTTACAGTGAAACAGCCCCACAATACAGTTATATACATATGAAAGCGGTAAATGAAAGCGGGTAAACACTTACTCGGTTGTAGAGCTTCCATGCTGTTTGGTTAGTTATTCAACAAAGAAAGATTGGAAACAACTGTATATTCAAAATCAAAGGAGAAAGTGCTTTGAAAAATAAAGATTTGGGGCTTACAGCTCAAGGAGAGGCCCAGGGTTTTATCAGTGAGCGCACTGTTGAATTTGTACAGAGGGACTTATACAAGTGACTGAGGCCCAAGAAAGGTTTTTCTGTACAAAGGGATGGGTCTTACACTCTCTCAAGAGGCCCAAGTGAGTTTTAAGAAAAGAAATGGGTCTTACAACACGAGGGGAGGCCCAATGGTTAATTTTAAAAAGGGCGACGATCGCGTCGAGGTTTTGGAAACACCGTGGGACTTATACAAGTGACTGAGGCCCAAAATTTTGGTATTTACAAAGGGATTGGGTCTTACACTCTATTAGAGGCCCAAAGAGTTTAAAGAAAAGAAATGGGGCTTACAACACGAGGGGAGGCCCATAGTCTTTATTTTCAAGATGAATATTCACTTTTAAAATGCTTAAAAACAATTAAAAATGAATTTATTCACAAAAATATCAACTATATTAAATAAATAATATAAATTTGATTTTTTTGTAGAATAAAATATTTTACTATTTTTGTGATTTTTCAGAAAAAGAACCAATAAAAAATAATCAAAATTGAAGGAGTTATTAATTTTCCAAATTATTAAAAAATAATAAGAAAATATAAAAAAGAGGGGTTGGGTCTTACACTCTATTAGAGGCCCAAAGTGTATTTTTGTACAAAAGATGGGGCTTACAACTCAGGGAGAGGCCCAAAATATTTTCAGTTTGAAAATGGCGATCGCGCCGAGATTTTTAACGTATCGGGACTTATACAATAGCTGAGGCCCAAAAATTGTTTCGTTAAAAAAGGGTTGGGTCTTACACTCTAATAGAGGCCCAAGTGTTTAAAAATGAAAAGAAATGGGACTTACAGCTCAAAGAGAGGCCCAGTTGATTTTCGTTTGAAAATGGCGATCGCGCCGACGTTTTCTTTTAACGCAGAGGGACTTATACAATAAGTGAGGCCCAAAATTGTTTTGGTTAAAAGGGGATTGGGTCTTACACTCTAATAGAGGCCCAAGTGTTTTGAATGGGTCTTATAGCTCGAGGAGAGGCCCAAGGTTATTTCTTAAAAAGGCGACGATCGCGTCGTTTGTTTTTGACGGTATCGGGACTTATACAATGAATGTGGCCCAAAAATGATTTGGTCAAAAAAGGATTGGGTCTTACACTCTATTAGAGGCCCAAGGTGTTTGAAAAAGATTTGTTAGGGTAAAAATCCAAGAAAACCCCAATTTTATTTTTTAGGCATTTTTCCAAGAAAAATTAAGTAAAAAATGATAAAAATATCAAATAAAATCATTAAATAATGATTAAAGTTTATGAAAAAAAATATTTTATCAACATAAATATTTAAAATCATTTTGGTTTTAAAAACCAAAAAAAAAAAGAAATCATTTTAAAAGCATTTAAAACAATTTAAAACACTATTTTTAAATATATTAAAAATAATACTTTTTATTTTTATTTTTTTGGATTAAAATATTATGGGGTATGAATTGGAAAATGATGATTTTTTTGCTATGTGAAAAAAATTGGTTGAGTTTTGAAAATAAAAAGTAAGAAAAAGAGAAAAGATATCAAAATATCATTTTCGACATTTTTTGGGGTAAAAACGATTACCGAAACTTTAATTTTCAACACGTTTTTATCAAATTTCAAACACTCATAACTCTCTCAATTTTTATCGGAATCAAAATCCGAAAATACCTGCCTGACCGATTTTTCGCAAGGAATCCGATGATATTACTCACGCGCACAGAAAATCGACGCACAAAACGCAGAAAAAACTGCTATTGTTTTGAAAATACCGTTCCGCACCGAATTTCCAACACGGGTAACTCTCTCGATTTTTATCGGAATCAAAATCTGGAAGTACCTACCTGACCAATTTTTCGCAAGGAATCCGATGGTATTACTCACGCACGCGGAAAATTGACGTATAAAACGCAAAAATTAAAAAACAAAAACTGTTATCGATTAAAAACATCGTTCCGCGTTGAATTTCAAACACGCGTAACTCTCTCGATTTTTAACCGAATCAAGATCCGCAAAAGCCTATCCTGACCGATTTTTTGTAAGGAATCCAATGGTATCGCACACGCACGCCGAAACTCAACGTACAAAATGCAGCGATAAAAAAACCAGAGCTGCTGTCTTTTAAAACATCGTTCCGCGTAAAATTTCCAACGCGCGTAACTCTCTCGATTTTTAACCGAATCAAGATCCGCAAAAGCCTATCCTGACCGATTTTTCGCAAGGAATCCAATGGTATCGCTCACGCACGCGGAAAATTGACGCACAAAATGCAGAAATTAAAAAAGAAAAACTGCTATCGTTGTTTTCGACGCCGTTTCGCGTAAAATTTCCAATGCGCGTAACTCTCTCAATTTTCATCGGAATTGAAATCCGTAAAAACCTATCTTGACCGATTTTTCGCAAGGAATCCAATGGTATTATTCACGCACTCGGAAACTCACTGTACAAAGCGAAAAAACAGAACCGCTATCGTTAATTCGACGCCGTTTCGCGTAAAATTTCCAACGCGCGTAACTCTCTCAGTTTTCATCGGAATTGAAATCCGTAAAAACCTATCTTGACCGATTTTTCGCAAGGAATCCAATGGTGTTACTCATGCAAACTAAAACTTAATGTATAAAATACACCAATGAAGAAAAGACAGAACTGAACATGGTTTCAAAACAACCAAAATTCCACATAAAAACATGTCAAAATGCAAACAGTGGGAGGATCACAACATACACATTAAGGACTACATTTTTACCTCAAGAATTGTTCAATATGATGCATGTATGTGGACAACAAAGGAAAGCATGATTCAAAGAATTCAAGTTGTGAATTTTACCTCTTTTTTTGGAGATTTTGGGCAACCTTCCAAGTGCTTTGTTCCAGAAATGATTTGATGCTTTGGACAACCTCAAATGACCTCTTAGAAGCTTTTAGGATGGTTGGAATCGGCTGGAAACCTCTGGAGCAAGTTTGTGCACTTTCTCGCGAAATGGTCAAAAACGGCCAAAATGCCAACTCTCTCAAATGGTGTTCCAGATGTGTGGCACCATTTGGGATAGTTCAAGGATGATATTTAGAGTGTGTTTGAGGTTTTATCTGGCTTGGAAAGTGACTGAATCAAGACATGGCTTGAAAAATGCAAAAAAGTGCCATTTTGAGGTTTTGAGATGTGACTTTGTGATGTTGTGATTACAGGTCACTTTTGATGGTTTGCACAGCTTACATATGATATATATGAGGTGTGTGTGTGATTAGTTTGAGTGGAATTGCTCTCTAGCTCAAAAACTCAGAATTTCCTTACTAATGAAGGCATTTTGGAGTGAAAGAGAGAATTTGAGGAAAGCATCTGTTTGATGGCTTTGGTGTACTCAAACTGAGCAAAAATGAGCTCTATTTATAGTAGAGCAAGTTTGTTTTGGGATCCACAGTGAATGGTGGCTGCAGCAGATGTTTGGCCAATGTTGGCCAATGGAAATCCAAGTCTCCTCTAGCCATTGACTAGAGGTTAGCGCACAGGCTGCTGGTTCCCTTGGTCTTGGATAAGTCTTGACTAATTTCAGATGAGAATGGCTCAGTACATGCCACCTCTAAGCATCCATTAAATGCTCCAAACCAAAATTGGAGTTTTGTCCCTCTTTTAGGGATTTCTAGGCTTTGGCATGCTTTTCTTTGTTCCTTGGACTTGGGAGGTTCATGGATCAGATCATCCCACTTGGATTTGATCCTTAGATGTGTCCAAACTGATGACAAGGCTTGAAAATTCGTGTGGCACACAAAATGTGCAAATCTGCCTTGTAAAATTCAGCTTCAGCATGCCATTTTGTAAGATCCATAACTCCCTGCTCGAGTATGCTATATGGACGTTCTAGGACTTTTCGGAAAGCTTAGATGACGTACTTTAACTTTGATGTTTAACATTAGACCTGGTTCAACTTGGATCATGGAGAAAAACAGCCTTGAATTTGGGACATTGTGCTGAAAAATGTCAATTTTAACTTTTTAGCCATTTTGATCCAAGCATAACTCAAAATCCTTAATGAATTGGACTTAGGTCTAGTTGAAGTTTTTGTAGAGGGTAATGAGGGCTACAAATCAAACTTTGGATGGAGAAAAATGGCTTTGTAGTTTAGGAGTTATGATCCTCCAAAGTTGGTACCCTTGCCACTTTTTTTCATAACTTAGAAAAATTTCTAAGTTTTTATGGTTACCCCTTTTACAAGTTATCCCACTTTCTTTGATTTTTCTTGCTGAATGATGATTCCAATCACACATTAACATCATTTTAGGGTTAAAAACCCATTTTTATGAAAAATCTCAAAAAGTCAAAGTTTGACTTTTGTGCACAGTTGACTTTTTATCAGATGAATTCCAAACTGTGCGATTCTTCAGGGAATCATGTCCTTGACCTAAATCAAAATTGATGGACATGTTCAATGGGTGTTATAGGGTGTATTTAATCGTGTCCCACAGCTTGGGAGCATGTCCTGGTCAAAAGTCAAAGCTACAGTTGACTTTTCCCGCGAAACCCCAACTGTGGTTCAGATGAAATTGAAACTTGTTGCTCAAGCTTCTTGGGTCAATCCATTATTGCAAATGGATCAACGTGGTATGTTGGAGACCCTCAAATCATGTCTTGAGGTCTTGGCTCATGATTTGTCCCAAAAGTCAACTTAGGGGTGAATTAGGTCAAGAAACCCTAATTCCTGATTTTTTATGTATGCATCCCCTGAGGCTAAATTTACTTGATGATGGGGTTTATGATGTTCCACGGAGCATTTTAGGTTATGCTTTGAAGCATTGGCTCATGCCCAGAGGAAAATTTCCATCTGGAGGCCCTAGTCGACCAAACCCTAATTTGGTGACACTGGCGATCCTGAAGCTTGATCCACCTAGAAGGGAGCAGCCTTGTGCTTAATCCTTGAAGTGGGAGTCCTCTTGATCCATTGTGGATATTTGAGAGGCTAGACAAGTTGAAGATCATGTCATTCCTTGATTGATCCTTTGTCTAAGAGCTCTGCGAGGGCTTGAAACCCTAAATCCTGTTTGTAGTGAATGCTCACCCACCTTTGGGGAGACTAATGAGGTACAAAGGTACATCCATATTGTGCTGATGATTTGCACAATGATGGGAAATATTAGTGGTCAAAATTTGGGGTATGACACCTGGGGATTGTCTACGTGTAACTGAACTGACGCAAGACGCGCTCCGGCAGGTATCGAGCAGTAATGGTCGAACTGCATGCCAACCATCCTGAGAACAACGAAACCTCAGTGAACGGGCACGTCTAACGGTGATCGGCTTAGGCGTGATAAAAAATGTCCTCAGCAACCATCCGATCAAGATAAAAAATGTCCCCAACCAATAATCTTGGAAAAGTGCTGTAATATCCATATCTGAAATGGAAAGCATAACATCGGTGTCAAACATTATAATGAATATAGAAAGAAAAGAAATGAAAAAAAAGACTTAGAATATAAGATTGTTACCACGTATAGTGTACAACTTCCTGCCACAGTCTTGGTTTCCCAGAGGCAACCATCTGAGAGCCTAGCATAAGTGTATGCTAGCGTAGCCGCCCCCCAGTTGTACCCATGGATCTCTGTGGGATCCAAAAGGTACCTAAGGTAAACGATATCAATGTAAGTGGCGATGGTGTCCACAAACAGCTGTGTGCCGAGCAAAAACAGATAGTAGCATCTCAGGGCACACTGGCTGTTGATCGCCACCTCGGCTAGATCACCTGCTGCCCGTTCTGCCTCTGCAAGCTCCTAACGAAATCTGCGTGTCAGAAAGGAGAACCGGACGTGTGCGCCTCTCAACTAGGTCACCTCCGCAAGTGCCTCATCTGGAGTAGCCCCAAGCTCCCCAGTCAGCATCTCTATCGCCTCCACCTTCGACATCTTACTGTGACGGAGAAGGGTACACGTGATCGGTAGATGTAAAAGGCACGAGATGTCATCGAGTGTGATCGTGAGCTCGTCGTACGGTAGATGGAATGAGGATGTCTCAGGGTGCCATCTCTCAACAAAGGCCATCAGCATACCGTACATGATATGGGGATACCCAATCCTAGAAAGGCCTCCGAGACCAGAGGTAGCAAGTGTAGACTGGAACCACTCATCCTCTGGCAGCTCCGCAATCATGTTTATAACCTTGCCCCTATGGTTATAGAACTTCTGGGAATCCTTCTCCTAAAAAATTTCCAAATAAAACAATGTTACAAATGAAATTATTTTCAACGAAAACAATTCTATAAATAAACCGAGAAAGGTTACCTATCCTAGCCAGACATATCTAGCAGTATGCTCAGAGTACCCCAGAAATAGGGACATATCAGACGGTCCCCCGGGGTAACCCTCCAGCTCATCGAAATCGTCATCGCCATCACCACCCTCATGTGCTGGGTGATCACCCTCAGGAACAGGAACATGGGATGGAATAGGAGCAGGTGATGGAACTGGAGTCTCTCGACGACGCCTGCGTGCGGGCGGGGACCCTGATGAACCAGCAGTAGCACCCCGACGCCTCCGAGTTGTAGAAACGGCGGCTGACGTGGGAGTGGCCTAAACATGTGATGTGGAAGGTTGTTCCTCAGCTGTAGGGGCTACTGGAACTGCCTCTGCTGTAGACTGTGTTCACTCACGTCGGACAGATGCATGCTGAGCTGTCCGTCCATGTATGATATGATCATCTCTAGCAGCCATGTAATCTACAAAGCATAATAAATAAATTAGAATTTTTAAAAATAATTAAAAAAAAACAACAAACAATAAAAAAAAACAAAAATAGAAACCAAGATGCTTCCGGATTTGCACATCAGGAAAACATCCGTGGATGCACATCCGGAAGTACTCAGAATATTTAACGTTGGGTTTTTCCGGATGTGCACATCAGAAAAGCAATCAACGTTAAAATTTTTCCAGATCTGCACATCCGATATGTATTTCAAGTTCTTAAAACGCAGAAATGGCTACTGTACCATAGAAAATGGTATTTTAATGCCCTGATCGTCCGTTTGAAGCAGTAAACAATACCTACATTGTCTCTAACATATGTTATTCATACTACCTAACAATTTCTACACCTAAATGTCTACTATAAATCGATTACTCGAAAATAACTCCGAAACTCTAAGATTCGAAAACTTACCGATTAAATTGAGATACAGAGGATTTGGAGTGTCTTGATCGTTGTAGAAGTTGCTCTGCGCCGAACTCGAGTGAAAAAAGTCGGGATTTATGGGAATGAGAAATTGAGAGTTTGAGAGAGTTGTAAAAATGTAAAGAATGAGAGGGGAGAAGCTCTGGCACCAAGTTATAAGAAACGGTTCCGGATTTGTACATCCGGAACAAATCAACGTTTTTAAAAAAAATGATGCGTTCGGATGTGCACATCCGGAATCAGGGGGCAAAAAAGGAATCCCGCACGGTGTCTAAAAAACTCATGTGGTGCATTAAGAAATTCTCAAAAGAAATTGAAAAATAATGTAGGAATGAACTAGAACTAAATTGGCAAAACAAAGAAAAAGAAAAATAAAAATAAAATGAATGTCAGGAAAATAGAAAGCATCAGAAAGAAAAAGAAATGAATGTGGTAAAGAGGTAATGAAAAAGAAAAATAAAAAGAAGAGAGAGTGTAGAATAATGATAAATAATTGCTATGTTGAACCTAAAATTTCTTTGAATCCAAGAAAAACAATGATTTATTTTGAACTTAACCATATTACAACATAAAAACAAAAAACAGTGAATTGTGGTTCATACCTTGTTTATACATATATATATATATATATATATATATATATATATATATATATATATATATATATATATATAGTGCAAAAAGAGTAATTTACACCCGTTTTTTTTACATTTAACACCCGTTATTAGAGGGTGTGAATTCAACGGGTGAGAAATAGATGTTATATTACACCATTTTTTGTTGAAATCGGGTGTAAATGTTTACACATATACATTTATAGATGGTATATTACACCTTGTTTTATAGAAATCGGGTGTAAATATTTACATGTATACGTTTATAGATGGTATATTACACATTTTTTTGTTTAAAACGGGTGTATAAATATGCAATATTACACCTATTTTTTAGAAAACGGGTGTAAATATTTAAATAATTGCATTTAAATTAAACATATTTATTCCCCATTTGATAAAAATCGGGTGTAAAATTAGCAATGTTTACTCTATACATATTGGCAAGTTTACACCCTATTTTCTTTAAATAGGGTGTAAAAATATCTCTAGCCGGGATTCTATTTTGCCAAAGTCTCCACACAAGGAAACTAATTTCCCATGGCCTTATCCTTAATTTCACATTCACACCACACCATAACCAATTTTTCGATAAAAACCAACATAAACCATTCATTTAACTTCGGATAAAACTTACAACCTTTAATCACTATTATTAAAGTTTCTCATCCTAAGCATTGAGATCTAACCCCTCATAACGCCGAAACAATTTACTGCTAAATAACATCACAATAGAAAAATGAATCAAAGCATTAAGAAAAAGAAAGAAAATGTTTATTCTATTTTTTGAATTTGTAATACACTGATACTAAACAACTGAATTAGTCAACAAACAAAACGAAAATGAGAAATTACAAGAAAACTCTGAAATCAACATCTACTTATTTTCATACTACGCCTCAAACGACTCTTCTTTTTTATTTAAAAAACTACTTGCCACCAATCTACCTGGACTGATGAATAGCCCATGGGCTAACTCTGTGCTTAAAATTCTTCGAAGCCTTCTCCGCATATTTCGGAGCTTCAGCCCATCCACCAGATCCTCTCCATTTCAACGATCCCAACGATACCAACTCTTTCCCGTCTTCGTGTTCTACACGCCCCAAAAAAACACCAGATCCATCAGCCAATTTGCTAATTTGTGTCTGGGAAAATCCTTCCAACTGATTTCCTGCACATCTCTAAAAGACCAAACAAATCTAACATTAATTCTAACTTGCGTATATTCTCAAACGAACCATGTTAACTTTTTCGTTTTCATTAATCACATGTACATTGAACAGCTTCAGAAATTATGGACTTCTAAACAAGTCTTGCTTCAATCAGGGTTGTCGATCATGGAAAATACCTATCTGTTCAAATTCTGTTACGCTATAGAGTTATAGCCGCTACTCGACAACACTTCATATACATTATAGTCAATCATGTATTTAGCACATATGTAACATGATTTGGTCCATACATTGTATATGATTCAATCATGTATTTAGAGCAGGGGAACAATAGTCAAAATAGAAACAACAGTCAAGGTATTTATAGAGACACATATATAGATATACTAAAATCATAAAATAGTCTACGGAGTAAATTAGAGACAATGAAAAGTTATAAAATGTAACTAATTGAGTTAAGCCTTTCACAGCTCATAGCATGAATCCATTATCCATGTGAAAGAAAGGCATAATAAGAGACCTCCAACAACATGATAAATGTACCAACATGTATGCATGCAAACATAGGACCTGTGGGAACTCTATCTATTCCATCATGGAACATATGGTTTTATCTTTGCAATTTCAGGGATACCCTTGCTATATAATTCTGGATGCTTAAACTGTAAGGGTGTCTAATATAAACCAAACCAAATTGAATTTTGAATTGTCACAAAAATTAAATAATAAAAACATTGAAAACATAATCAAAGTTAAATCCTAAAAAAAAAATATCTTTAAATGTATACATCATGGACTATATAACACAAAGAAAACATGAACTTGAAAAAATCAATTACCTGTTATACTTATGAGAAAAAAACATAAATGATTGAAGAACTTGGTACCAACCCCATTCAATAGGACATTTTTAAAGCTTCACATATCTTGTCTGCGCATAAATAAAATAGAGGAATAAGTATATCACAAAACATGATATGGAGACTATGTGTTTATAAGAAATCAAATACTTGCTCTACTAGTGAGATACAAGCCAAGCTATAACTCACTCTTGAACCCAAGTATACGTTGAGAGAAAATATGTTTTCAAATAGGAAGAAATTAAATAAATCTACAGCAATAAAGAAATACTACCAAATTACTCAAAGATAAATTAATTTGTACAAGATTACATTGTAACAAAACTAAAATGGCAAACTGAATCAAAATAGAAGCGAACAGAGAACAAAATCAAAACGGATACTAACACAGACGAATTTAAAACGGAAGAGAACGACAAACGGAAGCGAATGGGGAATTTGAAAATGAGTTTCAGGGCAATCGATTTAGAACGACAGAACCAATATAATGTGAAGGAGTAACATGGTTTCTAAAGCTGAAGGTCCATATTGAAGTTTATCTGCCAAATCCAAAGTTATTTCTTGTTGCTTATTAATGGCAATAACATCCACAGCTGAATAACTTAACAAAAGGCTCAATATATGTCAAAAGAACCATTTTTCTAGTAAAAGGAAGCAAAAATACAAATCAAGAGAGTATCATTCAAGAGATTGAGTTTAACCTGTGACCGACCTTTCCTCATAGCCATGTGAAGAGCTATATTACCCTTTTTATCGCACTCATTCAATATAGTTGGATCTCCTTGTAATATCACTTCCACCACTGATGTACTCTTTCCTTTGACAGCCATATGAGCAGTTTGACCTTTTTTATCTTAAATACAAACATTTCCTGTATCACGGGCAATAAGTGCTTTCACGATTTGATCTACGTCGTACCTAACAGCATTCTATAGCACAGTTTACCCATTTTTTCTAACTATAAACATGGAGCTGACATCAACGTCCAAAATAGAATTTACCACATCCAGGTGGTCTTAAACTGCGGCAAAATATAAAGGGCTGGTGTTTAACGAGTCGCACAACTTACAAACCTCAGGCCAAGAACTAAAAATCTCCTTCATAATATTTGGAAAAAAAATCAGATATATCAATAAACCAAGACAAACATTTAACTAGAACATGATAATACTTACTAAACTTCTACAATTGTTGGACAAACAATAAATACAACTATAGCTATCATCATTGAGAACCGTAGGTGATTACAAGCTTGCAGATAACAAATTAAATCAAAGCTATCTACCATGGATCGAAATACACTACAGTTGGAAATTATAGTCGCATTTGCGCAGTCAATGAAAAATTAGCCATCAAAATATTGTTCTAGCCACTTATAAAAAAGGTACTTGGATCATCAAGCAAATTTGCACCTTTCTAAAAGATGTTACAACAAAAAAAAACACAAACATATCTAAACGATGAAAACGATTTCTAATCTTTCTCTCTTCCATCATCATTGGTGCATGGACTTCGAAAATTTGGCTGGTTTGAAACACTAAAAGCATTTGTAACCTATTGAAAATAAAATAAAATAAGTTACAAACTCAATTTAATCAATGTTCCTATAATATTCGATTCTATACAATAAGTTATATAACGATCCTATACAAGAAATCAGGTACATATGTATAGAAAGAGCCCTTGATAATCCAAACTCATGCAGAAAATTTCTAAGCTAAACTAAGCAAGCAATTTTGAGTCTTTAATAGATAAACTGATTTCTTAAGACACAAATGTCAATATCAATTAACCATTACCATGCTTTCTTTACATATACGTACAGCTTGGTTAATGGCATGTGATTAACCTCAATAATATTTTTTATGATCACAATTATGGCCATAAAATTTTGTTTATGAAAAAATGGACAGCTGTGTCAAATTGAAAATATAACAAACTATCTAATGCCATAAAGCCTTATAAAGTGAAATATAAGAAATTTTCAGCATACTACATTTTCAAGAAGTCAAACATAATAATAATAATAATAATAATAATAATAATAATAATAATAATAATAATAATAATAATAATAATAATAATAATAATAATAATAATAATAATAATAATAATAATAATAATAATAATAATAATAATAATAATAATAATAATAATAATAATAATAATAATAATAATAATAATAATAATAATAATAATAATAATAATAATAATAATAATAATAATAATAATAATAATAATAATAATAATAATAATAATAATAATAATAATAATAATAATAATAATAATAATAATAATAATAATAATAATAATAATAATAATAATAATAATAATAATAATAATAATAATAATAATAATAATAATAATAATAATAATAATAATAATAATAATAATAATAATAATAATAATAATAATAATAATAATAATAATAATAATAATAATAATAATAATAATAATAATAATAATAATAATAATAATAATAATAATAATAATAATAATAATAATAATAATAATAATAATAATAATAATAATAATAATAATAATAATAATAATAATAATAATAATAATAATAATAATAATAATAATAATAATAATAATAATAATAATAATAATAATAATAATAATAATAATAATAATAATAATAATAATAATAATAATAATAATAATAATAATAATAATAATAATAATAATAATAATAATAATAATAATAATAATAATAATAATAATAATAATAATAATAATAATAATAATAATAATAATAATAATAATAATAATAATAATAATAATAATAATAATAATAATAATAATAATAATAATAATAATAATAATAATAATAATAATAATAATAATAATAATAATAATAATAATAATAATAATAATAATAATAATAATAATAATAATAATAATAATAATAATAATAATAATAATAATAATAATAATAATAATAATAATAATAATAATAATAATAATAATAATAATAATAATAATAATAATAATAATAATAATAATAATAATAATAATAATAATAATAATAATAATAATAATAATAATAATAATAATAATAATAATAATAATAATAATAATAATAATAATAATAATAATAATAATAATAATAATAATAATAATAATAATAATAATAATAATAATAATAATAATAATAATAATACGCATTAGATGCTTCAATATCGCTTTCATCGAATAATGTTGAGGAGTTATGTTAACCTGAAATATCGGCAGGACTGGTCATATTTCTTGATACAATAGTAATAGAAACCAACAACAAACCTTGATAAGGCCCTAAACAACATCAAATAAGATTTTATTGTTATATGAAGCAAAGGCTATTTAGAAGACAACAACAAATGATAAGCAAAAAAAAAAAAACAAGAGAAATGAATGGACACAATGATTGATGTAAGATAACTTTATCTCGCTCTCACTTCAGTCTCTAGATCATATCCTTAACTTACACAAATGTTAATTAGAATATTTCTAATATTCACCACATTGATGATAGTATTCCACTTTGCAGGCCAATAGATTAGTGTGTGCAGAAAGAAGGATTAGACTAGTCAGTTTTACATCTCTCGTTCTCAAGATGTCTAAACTTGGCAACTACAACCTCGTTCTCAAGATGTCTAAACTTGGCAACTACAACCATTTCTTTATCATACTGGGAAGGAAAAAGAAATCATTTATCAGTTCATTCGTACAAAGCATTTGGATATAGGCAAATTCCATTTGGCACCTGCTATTACCTTCTTAACCAAACAAGAATAAAATGATGAAAGTCAGATTCCTTACCTCCAAACTGCTATGATAAGATCAAATTAGTTTATGGCATTCAACATAAAGGGAAATACCAACGACTAAAGACTCGACCACAATGCGAAAGAAGCTTCCCTATTTCAACAAGAACTGCCATTCTGCAGAAATATTGCAAATAATAAACACTAGAAACACACCACTAGAAGAAAAATACAACTAGCCACTTCATATCCAATCATTTGTTCCTAACATAGACGGAAAACTACCAAACCAATGCCAACCCATCCTTTGCTTAACTTTATTGCTGCAAGGAAATGAGTTAATGAGTGATGAGAATAACTTAAAAATTGAGGACTCAATTATCTCCCTCAAAATATGTCAAACAGTACTACAAAAGCCCCAGTTTTCACCACTTTAAAACAAAGCCTTACTATTCAAACAAAAAGACGACCACTTTTGCTAATAACATAAATCTTGTTCAAACTACTAAAAAAAGATCCAAGCAAGACATATTACAAAAGATCATCACACAATCAATGCAACAAGTTAATTTAAGGCAAATGAAATAAAATATTTTATGATACCTTCACAAGAGTCTCAAATCACGAACCAAAGGAACTAAAATAAGGGTGACTTCTTAAACCAATCAAACCGAAAGAAGGGTAAAATTCTAAATGTTGCCCACAATAATGAAAAAACTTGCATTGGATTGGGTAAGGACTTGGATAATTTGCATATTCTTCAAATCCCATAACCACATCTGTACAAGAAAAAAAACAAGCAGGCTCACTCTATCATACTAAGTTAGCATCAAAACAAGCAAGCTGACTCTATCATAGCTAAGTTAGCATCAAAACAAGCAAACTAACTATCATTGCTAAGACACATTACAACCAAATAAACATCAGTTCCAAACAAGAAATACAAAATCATATGCCTAGAGAAAAGATTTGAAACGTAATATGCACAAAACTACTCAACAAAACATCAATAAAACGTTTTTCACCAAAGCACAAAAAAAGGAAAAAAATGACTTGAATGGCTGCTTGGAAAAAAGTCAATTAAAACCAAAACTCCATCAAAGCCTTAAGCTCGATAACTTCTTATAATGACTAAACACATTTAAACTACAAAGAAAAAATCACAAACAGTACAATATGATAAAAAACTTCTAACACTTATTTAGTTGCAAGTCAAAGCTAATGACAGAACACAATAATTTAAACAAAAGTCCAAAACTTTACCCATGAATTGAAATTAACAGAAGTAAGAATTGATTACATGGAAAGAGAGTCGCGATTCATGGCAAAAGGAGTAGATTTCCAAATAAAGGTCGTAAATAACTAATGTAAAGGACCACATAAAACACCGTAGACCTAATTCATTCCAAAATTCCTTACTGAAAGCAAGAAGACAATAAAAAACAGAGGTCCCAAAATTTGATAAATGGAAAGGGAAAACGAAAAGTTGTTGGGTTTGAGTGATTGGAATTAAATCGAGAGAGGCTTTGTATTCAAAAGTCGATGAGTATAAAAAATACTAGGAAATTGAAGATGAAGGAATTATGAATGAAGATCGACGAATTTAGGGTTTGTGAGAGATAAAGTTTCTCGTGAGGTGTTTGAAAAATGATTTTGTGATAGTCTCTCTCATTATATTATTTAATTATTTTAATTTAATATATATATATATATATATATATATATATATATATATATATATATATATATATATAAAAGATGAAGAAATTATGAATGAAGATCGACGAATTTAGGGTTTGTGAGAGATAAAGTTTCTCGTGAGGTGTTTGAAAAATGATATTGTGATAGTCTCTCTCATTATATTATTTAATTATTTTAATTTAATATATATATATATATATCAACGGCTTTGATTGTCCTTGATAAATAATACCTATACCAACAGTTTTTATGACCGTAACTAAAACCAATGGTATATGGAAATTTTCTTGTAGTGTGGTGTTAAAAGAGAAATGGGTTTGATTGATATTCGTAATTAAATTTGATATTGATATGTGTTTTGTTATTATTTTATTTACAAAATATTAATTAATAAATTTACACCTATTAATTTAATTACTTACTCAAATATCACTTAATAAAATATAGTATGGTTTATTAATATGTTTAAGGTTAATATTTAGAGTTATTAAACTAAATAGTTATTTTTCAGTCAATCTTAATTTACACTCATTTTTCTTTTAACGGGAGTAATAGATATATTATTATAGTAATGATTTTAATTTATTATAATAATGTTTTTAATTGACACCCTTTTTAGAAAAAAATAGGGTGTCTATTGTCACATACTGCTACTATAAATGACATTTTATTTACAAATTTGTCACCGCATTTATTATTTACACTTGTTTTCAGTATAATGGGTATAAATTTTAAAATTATATTCGTCACTTTGCAATAGTATATATATATATATATATATATATATATATATATATATATATATATATATGGTAAAAGAGACACAATCACATTTTTTTTAATGAAACACTTATGAGGCAGAAATGAATAATTGGCTATTAGTTGAATGGATTTTTTGATTTTATATTTTGTTTAATATTAATTGAATGGATTCTTTTATTTTATCCTTAGTTTTATATTAAATTATTCATAGATATTCTTCATTTTGAATACTATTGTGGTTGTCTAGAAACTAAATGTTGGCAAAGCCATGAAGGTTATTGAAAAGCCATGTTCAATCAAAACCAAGAGTCATGTATGTATGTATTGATAAAAGCATGTTAGAATATTCGCCTTATTTTTGTTTGAGGATAAACAAAATTCTATGTTGTGGAAAAAAGATAAGTGATAATCACTATCATTTTTACATATTTACTAACTTACATGGAGACAATATGAAATTAGAAGCTCTTGATTTATGCTATTAAGAATGTGTCCTATTAAATACACATTAATCCAATTAGGATATCATTCAACTAACACTTATTACATATTAACAATCTACAGTTGTACCACAAAATGGACTGAGAGGATGGTTTAATTTAGATTGGTAAAAGAAGTTTTTTTTAATGTAAACAACGTGCATGTTACATTTACTTCCATAACAACAAATATTGATAAACTCTCACAAAACTAACCAATCAAATAAAAATTTTACTTTTATTTTTCATGAGATAGACTCTTCGTACTACATAGCATTTTTATTCAACTAAATAACAATTGAATTATCTTTGAAATTATAACTATATTTAAAATCATATTACAAAAACACACACTAAATTACAATTCCATACATCAACTTCCAAGTTAAAATTAAGACCAAACTTACTCATGTAAGTATAATAATAATGCTTAAATTCAAATTCGAATATAATTCAAACAAGATTTTCTATCTAATTCACGACTCTGTTGAAGTTGCAAATAATCTTTATATGTAATGCCACGATATATCGATGGATTGTTCTTACTAAGCAACTCTGGTGCAGGGGTGACAATGGTGTCAAGTGAGGGGCCATGTGCTGTACCAACAGAAATTCTCGCAACTTTCTTATTCATCACCAAAGCACGATGAACAACACTTTTATATTTTCCATTTGTAAGTATCTAAGGACAATTATGAAAAATTTATTAATGTAACTAGTACTCAATAGACATATAAATTTGAATTGTAAAATTTTAATTCTAATCACATTTTGCTCCAATTTAATATTGCCCACCTAACAATTAATTAGTTGGTGTTGAGAAACTATTTATGTTGCGGTTATCATTGATATTGACATAAACAATTATTTCATCTAAACATAAAATCAGACACAATTTAATTGATTAGATTTAATCTTAGATGGTTTTATTTTGATTGGATGATATCCTATTTTTAAAATAAAGTTAATTTAAACATTATTTTTAAAATCTTGCATGAAATCGTAGGTATGTCAGTACATGTGAGGGATGTTCTACTCAACTATGTCCTTAATTCTATTCCCATTTTCTAGATATTCTTGAAAATGTTGGTTCATGTGTGGAAGAAGATTGTCAGAATTTTAAAAAAGTTCCTTTGAGGTATGTGAAAGAAGAGTCTAAGATCGTTTGGTTTAAAGAGTATGACGTCTGTAAGACTAATTAGATAAGTGGCTTGGGTTTTCGCAATCTATGTTTGGTTAATTTGGATCTACTAGATAAATAGTGGTGGAGGTTGATATATAAAGATATTTGCCTCTAACGCGAGATTCTCTCTACTGATACGAGGGTCAAGTTGTTTCCTCCTTCAAGGGTAGGTCCTCAAGCTTATGAATTTTACCTACCAGATGGAATAATGTCTCTCTTCTTGGATCTAAGACGGGGGGTTTCCTCTAATTGGTTTTCAGAATGTTTGTAGAGGAAAGTGGGAAATAGGCTTCTCACTTCATTTTGGGATGACCCTTAGGTAGGGTGTACTCCCCTAAAGGATATTTTTTCAGGATTTATCTAATTTCTATTCAAAAGGATAAGAAAATAGGTGAGGTTAATTGTTGAACGGAGGAGGTCTTCATTTGGAATCTCCAGTGGAGGATAACTCTGTTTGTCAGGGAGTTACATGTGGCTTCTAGGGTGATCCAATGGTTTGCCTCTCCCCAAATGTTGATAATTGGTGGTGGGACTAGGGTAAAGTGGGTGTTTTATTTGTTGCCTCTGTTTTTAATGCCCTTTTAGAGGCCGAACTAGGGGCCGATATTGCCTTGTATAATAGAGGATTTCACCCTGCCTTTAATTTGGTTAAGTTGAACACCATCAAAAGTGGTTGTCTTGTCTTGACAACTCCTCAAAGAAAGGATATCAATGAGGGAGAACATTTTTAAGCGACATGTCTTTTATTTTAATCGTTTCATTTTTTTGGGTATGTTTAGGTTCTTTAGAGTCAGTCTCCAACTTATTTTTGACCTGCGAGCTTGCAGTTACTTTGTGGTATATGGTTTTCTGATGGCTAGAGGTGTATCTTTTCCTGCCTAGAGATTTGCCTACGTTTTTTATAATTTTTTTTGGGAGGTGTCTTTAAAATTATAGGTGGTCTAATTATGATCAAGCACTCTATGGTGTAGTATATTTGAAAATCTCATAATGGTGCAATTTTTTCAAAATCAATTGCAAGCATGAAGAACTTTAAGAAAAAGAACATTTTACTTCTTAGAAATATATCTTAGGAGATGTATGGTCTACTCCTCTTATTAGACTTTATGTTTGGATAATCTAAACTATCACTTTTTACCACTTCTACTTCAAATGATGTTTAAAAAACTAATCAATTTTCTTCCCACTAACCAATCAAGTTTGTTTTTTCCCTAAAAAAACATGTTTGATACAGACAATTAAAATCAATTTTCATATTTTCTACCATGAAATCAAACATAAAATAATTACTTGCAAGTGTAATTTTAATTTTACCTCCAAATGATCCCCAGTATTGATGAGAAATGAGTTGGGTAAAGGGTTAACAGGAATCCACTTGTCATCATGTTCAATTTGAAGCCCACAGAGCTCATTTTGCATTAAGAGAGTCAAAAGCCCATGATCTGTGTGAGCTGGTAAACCCATGACAAGTTCGGGCTTAGGGCAAGGTGGATAGTAGTTGATAACAAGCAGCTGGGAGCCCATATCTACATTCATCATTTGGTGTATGTAATTTTCTTCTAGGCCTAAAGTAATAGATATTCCCTTTAGCAATTCTCCAATTAGTTCTCTGCTCTTTGTGACATATTCCTCTAAAGTTTCACTACAAACATTATAAAAAATGAATAAGAAAACCTTATAAAAAATTATTTTTTGGCATATCATAAATTATAGATAGTAACAAATTATTTGATATTTTATTCGCAAAGTCCTATTTATAAAATGAAATTTATTTTTAAAATTTATTAAATAATAGATTAAATACATAATTACTCAATAAATAATAAATAAATAAAAGACAATTTTATCTTATAAATTGAACTAAAGAGAGTAAATCTTGTTAAATCAGCTCAACTGTTAATTATGCAGAGATATTAAATAGAGTGACACAGAATTCGAACCTGCGACTTCATACTTATTTATTTTTAAAAGATGAAATTTAAAGTATTAAATATTTGATAAAAACTATCAAAGAAAATAATTATTAAAATGATAATTAAGAATAAAATGAAAGTCACACACACTACACTATGAATTTAATTAAGAAAAAAAAATTGGATGGATGATATTACACACTCTACCTTTTTTTTTATCAACCCAACTAATGCTAATTGGTAATTTAATTTAATAAAATAACCACAGTGGACTTAAATAGTTTTTATGGTTACAAGTGGACTGAATTATTAATTCCACATACTTTGAGAAGTGGACTGAATTATATATATATATATATATATATATATATATATATATATATATATATATATATATATATATATATATATATATATATATATATATATATATATAAGAAAGGCTATACCGAAAAGCAATGGGCTTGTTGGGAAGATGCAATTGAGGGTGAACATAGCATTTGAGATAGTCTCTCCAATAGAGAGTTTTATCTACTTTGAGATTGAAGCTTGTACCACATCTAATTGGATCAAATAGTTTTTCACCAATATATTCCTTTTTATCTTCACTTGATAGATCAAAAAAACATTGGCTTCCTCTTAACACCTCATCCCTCAACGTCTCCGATACTCCATGGTTTATTAGCTTCAACAATTCAATTCAAAAAAATTACATATATATGATAAGTAAGTAAATAAGATCATTTATAAGTAGTTAAGTTTAAATAAATCAATTAAAAAACTATATACATTTAATATATATAATATTTATACCATAAAAAAACCCCAATCGCGACATGCATCACCAAGTTTTTGAATAGCCATAGAACGTTCATTAAGATCGGACGATATGAGCTGAGAGAAATCAATTTTTGGAATGTTGTTTGTTTCATTTAACAACATGGAATCATGTTCTTCATTTTTGTTGAGACAAATATAATTTGAAGGAATAGACTTTAGAGAGTTTGATTCAACTAAGCATTTAAGGCTTAACATGTTGTTGGTTTTGTGTTTGGATGAGAATGAAATAGAGAAGAAAGCAGGTCTGGATATAAATAACACTACTACATGTGTGTCTTTATATAATACGATTTTCTCGTGACCACTTAAAAGAACTTTTGTGGTTTGGCTTCAATTTCATAAGACGACAACACCAACTAAACTTTTGGTGATACTTGAATTGTACGAGGACTATCATCAGTATTATTGTCTCAATTAGTGGTGGTCCTTAATTTAGTTGATGAGTCACACTTCTTGGGCTCCATATAATAGGACACCAGTGATAGCAACCAGTACCATATCAGGTGTTCTCAACCACATAATGCTTAAATGAGTTTATGTTGAGATTTAAACGTTAGTGGTTAAGTTCCACTCTTAAAATTAAAATTAAAATGGTTTTCTAAGAAAAATGAAAGAAGAAGCAGAGAAAAGAGAGGAAAACTATAAAATTGAATTTGTGAAAAGCAAACATTTTTATTGAATGTGTGGTTTTATGAATTTTTTTTAATATAACACATTTTTTAAAAAAAAATACCAAAAAAACTAACATTTTAGTTAATTTATCAAAATGGTTGGGTTTGAAAACTATCTATAAGGGTGACGCCATATGAGATGGCGCCTCAGGCAAATGAGTCATGTCCTAAAATTTTTCAAAGTTCCTTGAGGAGTCGCCATCTGGGATGGCGCCTCAGGTGTTCTTCATTTTTTTTTAATTTTGGAAATTGAAAAAAAAACAGTTTTTTTTTAATTCTTTTTTAATGTTTTGTTTAATTTGTGAAGAGGTATGCTAACGAACAGTGGAAGCAGAGTGTAGACATGCAGAGATGTGTGGTCTTGTCAAGACTAGTCTGTCCATGTAGAGTTGTGTGGTCTTGTCAAGGCTAGTGTAGGCATGCAGAGCAACACATAGTTCTTGGCAAGACTATTCTGAAGTAATACTCCTATTAATACACATCAAATATACTATCCTGAGGCGCCATATGGTTTGGCATGTGGCTTCTAACTGAGGCGTCATCCCATATGGCGCCATCCTTATAGAGGGTTTCCAAACCCAACCATTTTCGTAAATTAATTGAAAAGTTAGTTTTTTTGGTTTTTTTTTTAAAAAAATGTGTTATATTAAAAAAAAATTCTGGTTTTATTTACGGTGAATTATTCGATACCCTTGGATTCACTTGGATATCAGTACTCTCGTCCAATGAAACATTGATATTCAATGTCATGTCATTTTTATGTATATTTTATTTAAAATTAAATTAATATTTTAAATCAACTTATACCAAAGGTACCGATACCCAAACTATTTATCATGGGTATCTAAGAATTTGCCTTTATTTACACCAATTCATACGCTTTATATAAACAACAAAAATTCAGACTCAAAACTTACAAAAGTATAAAATATAAAACTACAAATTATATTTCGACATAACAACTATATGTTGCATTAATCCTCGTACACCAAATTCTCATCGAAAAAATATTATGACATATTTGTTAGGGGCCCACATCTGGGGCGAAACATGTTTTGCATTATTAGACGGGCGCCCCATGCATAATTTGACACCCTCGCATAACGGAGGGCTCTCTCTAGGGACAATGTGGTCAGTAACATTACTCAGTCTATAACTGTACATAGTAAGCCATATCCATGATTCGCTAAGAAGTAGGGCGCTGTCTATCATGAGAGACCTCAATAGATCTCTCACGTGAGAGACCTCATTAGCGACGGACATTTACCGTCGCTAAATGTTACTATTCATTTAGCGATAAATTTTTTCCGTCGCTAAATGTTACTATTCATTTTAGCGAAGGATTTTTTACTGTCGCTAAATGTTACTATTCATTTTTAGTGATGGTAAAAATCATTCGCTAAATGAATAGTAACATTTAGCGACGGACTTTTACCGTCGATAAATGATACTATTCATTTTTAGTGACGGAAAAAATCCGTCGCTAAATGAATAGTAACATTTAACGACGATAAAAATCTGTCGCTAATGAGGTCTTTCACGTGATAGACCTATCACAATAGACGGAGCCAAAAAGTAGACATTGAACCACTTTTCTATCTAAGATTGAGCATTACCATTTCTTAGAGTTCCATGAATATAGGCCCATAAACCCCTTATAAATACACTCATTTCTAGTATAAAAAAATACAAATAATAACAACTCGGAATGCACGCAAAATATTCTAAGAATAAATGTTTCTTACCTCCTTAAATTTGCTCTCTAAATAGTCAAAACACCATAAAATAGAAATTTTCACCATCGTGAACAAATCCAAACGCACATAAAATTACTAAAGCATCTGACTACCCCTTGTAATACAGAGGTGTCAAGCATTATGTATTTTTTTAACAAATAGAAATTTTTTATGGAGACACTGAAGTTTTGAAATGTAGCTTCTCTTCTTGTCCACAAAATTAATTCCTACAAGACCTCCCTTAATTAGATTTTCATCTTCCCTAGTTAAATCAACTAAAATAAAATATATTTCTTTTCAATTTAAAAATTTGTTCAAAATTGGTTTATCTTTCTCCCGTGCAAAAGAACCAAACTTATCAGTAGGGGTCTGCAAAAAATCCAATAACTATAAACCAAATTTATATCCAAATTAATCCATATTTTAAAATCCAATCCAAAATTACATTTTAGAACCGTTAGTCCATTTATCAAAACAAAAAAAAAAACGGTAACCATTAATTAAATTTGGATCAGCTTATCGGTTTTCAAATTTGAGACTTTCTCAAAACTCTCTCTTCCTCAAATTTGAACCTAATAATCTGCTTCTCATGTGTGATAATAATCGGTATCAGATAGTTCACTAACTATGGTGATTTTAGTATATTATTTACTTACAGTATTTTTGGGTGAATATTGTTTGACCATATTTGACTCTAGGTTTCATTTTGTATTGGTAATTTTGTGGCTACTTAAAATTTGTAAGAATCTTTTATTTATTCGTTGTTGGATGGAGTGATGGTTCTACAATTGGGTATAATAGTATTGGTTAATCTATGCTGATACTCTCATTTTTCATCTAAGACCATCTGGTTTAGAAATAAAAGCCATCTGGTTTAAAAATAAAAGAAAGTTATAATTCCTTGCTGTCATATAATTTGAGCTAGACAATACAACAGTGCATAGGAACTGGTTTTTTTTTATAAAATTGGTTTTAAAACTGATTTATTTAAAATAAAAAACTGGTTTTGAGAGAAACCTGTTTAAAACTGATTTTTTTAAAAAATTGGTTTTTTTGTGAGAAACCGGTTTAAAACTAAACTGATCCACTTATAAACCGGTTTTAAAAAAATAAACCGGTTTTATAAAAACGGTTTTAAGATCCAAACCAAATCATATATATGGTTTAATTTGGTTTGGTTTATGATTTATGCACACTCCTACTTATCAGCAAGAATATGAAATATTGTATGATTTTGATATATATCTACCCTTTAACTTTCCTCCTACTTCATTTTTGAATTAAATCTTCTTGGCCTTCAAAACCTCAATTTTTGAATCACGATTTCTTAAATATATTTTTTTCAAAAAAGAGATATCATATCTTCCCACAACATTTTAAATTATTATGCATATGATCCACACCTCTTACATATAAAATATTTTTTTCATTTATATTTTGGTCAACAATAGTAGAACGAATTTCACATTTATTTTTATTACCTTAGTTACTTCCATTGGTTGAGTAAGAAAAAGTACTCCCCTGAGAGATTTTTTGAGTTATAAGATGTCGATTGAGTTAACAGCGTTGAAGTTATTGTTTGCATATGAAACACGTTTTCTTAAATAAAATTATTACTAAAGTATTATTTGTGGTATAGTGAGTCACAAGAAAAGATTAATAGACTTACTTTTTTCAATCAGCTGTGTGTGGCATTTAAATGTGGGGAATGGTTAATCCTTTTCCACTATGAAAACGTGACAATTTTATATCTACTTGTAAGTTTTGACTGATTAAAAATATGTTAATATACACTACTACAAAAAACACTTTTTAAATCGGGTAAAAATGACCTTTTAAATCGGTTGTCGCTTCGATTTAATTTCGAACGATTTAGAAAGTTTTTTGTTTTTAAATTGGGTTTAATCTGATTTAAAATATTTTATTAAATCGGTTCGCATGATTTAGAAGTGTTTATTTAAATCGGTTTGATAGATTTAAAAAAAAAATCTAAAAGTTGTGAAAGTTTTTTAAATCAATTTGACCCGATTTAAAATCTAAAATTTAAATCGCCTCACTTGATTTAGTAGTGTTTTTTTAAATCGTTTGATCTGATTTAAAATTTCAAATTTAAATCGATTCACTTGATTTAATAATGTTTTTTTAAATCGTTTGTTCTGATTTAAAATCTCAAATTTAAATCGGCTCACGTGATTTAGTAATGTTTTTTTAAATCGTTTGATCTGATTTAAAATATCATATTTAAATCGACTCACTTGATTTAGTAATGTTTTTTTAAATCGTTTGATCCGATTTAAAATCAGAATGTCATTTTTTTTTACTCATCGTCATTTTTTAATTCAGGTTTCTACCACAATATTGTACAAAAAATTATGAATAATACAAAATTTCATCACAACTAATTACTAATCAAATATTTCATACATAATCATTAATACAAACAATACCATATAACAAAGTTTTAAATAAATTCCATCATTTTTCAATTAGTCAGGAAACTATGTCACAAAAAGTACCATAGAACTAAATACGTCTTGCCAAAACCAAACTATGACACTATCAAAACACTAGTTAATCTAGGCAAAGCCAAACAAACTATGAGGCCTATAACAAAAGCACAAAAACAAATGGCAACTATGAGGCCTACAACAAAAGCACAAAAACAAATGACACCGACCTATGATTGCCATTTTTTACCTAACCAAATTACTTCAAATGGATTCTAGAATAAAATTTGCACAACGTTCTTGAACATTCGTAATGTCATCCTCATGAAATGGTGTTGAGTCTCCAAATATCTGAATAAATATAAAAAATATTAAAATATTGTATTAACATTAAAGAAGACATTTAACACATACTTAATTTTTTTCGTTACATACCTGATTCCATGAATTAACAATCCCAGCAGATACAATGTTCAACATATGTATCATAACATAATAGCCACACTCATAACTGAAAGATTGTCTATGGCACTGCAATTATCATAAATTATAGTAAGTAAATAGTATATATACAAAAATTATTAATAAATTTTAAATTATTTATGAAATTGTTAACTTACTTTAAGATTAATGTTCCATGTTGGCTTTCTCTGTTTTCTCGAACCGTTCAACCTATTATATTCATCTATGGCTCTACGGTAATAAAATATATTCATTAAATTTGTCTTCTAAAACATCTTAAATTATACGTAAGGTAAATAAATTATACTTACGAATCAACAATAAAAACGATGTTTTTATCTGGCTTCAACCCTATTGAACATAGGAAGACTACATTTTGTTTCTTTGGCTCAATAATGAGCGATTGACAATGATGGCTACATTCCAAGGGAAACAAAAATTAAATGTGTCAACTTCAATTGCTAACTCATAACATGGAAGAGATTATGGGCTACTAAATCTCAAAATACAAATTTGAATATATGTGATTACCTAAAAAAATTAATTTAGTAAAAAATACTATGAAGATCATGATACACTTACTTGTTGAGGTATGGTACAAAAACACAGTCTTTGTCATTTTCAAACAACTTTTCAGTTATGTGAGACTGAGAACTAACTCGACCATTTTGTGGTTGAATGAAATTTGGATCAGTGAAACCATACATGTTACTCTTGTCCAACTGAGTACAAAGCTGTTTTATATACCTAAAAAGAGAACAGAGATTTGTTACTCTCTAAAATTTTTATGTACACAAGAGAACAGAGATATTCAGCAGAATAATTAACATAATATATGCACAGGTGTTATGTGAAGTTATTATTTTATACACGCCCATTATTTTCAAGTTGATATAGTGACATCTATAGCAAATATTAAACTAGAACACAAAATATCATTAGTCCCTAATAAAAAAAATATAGTACAAAACCAGTGTCGTCAGTGGCAGACCCGCAATAGGCCGATATTTACCACTACGTCGGCGAGCCCAAAAAACCGCCATGTATATCTACCATAGCGGTCATGGTCATGGCGCCGCTAGGGCTATTTGATAACACTGAAAAAAACATATTTAACATATGATAGATTGATTCTGCATGAATCTACTGAGAAAGAAACACATCAACATTTTAAGTTAAAAATGCCTTAAACCCTATTACATCAGTTAATATAGTCATCATACAGAATCTGAGCAATAACAATGGCCTAATCCCATAACATTGGTGATAAGAATAGGACAGAGAGATATAAAAATAAAGAGAATTTACCATCACAAAAGTATGATTTGTTTTTAATAGTTTCGTGATTCTTTGTTAACATAAGTATGAATTTAACTATTATAGAGAAATATCACATAAGTTCTTGATTCTTTGTTAAGTATGATTTTAATAATTAGATATGGAAATCTATAAGTGAGACAATGATATTCAGTCATTCCATGATTTAACAACACACGAAAGTCTTGCATTAGACAACTTACGTGATTCATACTATTGTTAAAATCATACTTATGTGATTTCCATATAAAAATAAAGAGAATTTACCAACACAAAACTTATGTAAATATTATAGACATGTTCTTCATGTATTTGGTTTTGGTTTAAATTGGATTGTATGCGTTTTACTTTTTCATTTTAGTCAAATATACTTTGGAAAAGAAGTAGAATATATACCAATTTTATTTTTGGGATGACTGCGCTGCTAGAGTGCTATTTGAGATTGATAACATAAGATAGGAAGTGAGATTGTTTTCCTAAGGTCGTCGGCTGGGAGACACACCTTACTACTTTTTTTTTGTTTCTAATTTTCCTTAGAGGTGAAGGCAAGACAACTTTAGCATTTGTCCGTATAAGCTTCCTTTTCAAGGTCCACCAATGTAAAACCAAATTCATCAGTTTTGACACCACTGTTTATGTCAATCCATTTACATTTAAAAACAGGAACTTTAAATTTAATGAAATCAACTTCCCAAATCTCTTCAATGATTCCAAAATGAGGTATAGATGCCATAACTGGATTTTTATCTTTTGAACAAGCAAAGTGCATAGACTCAGCTACGACCATCACCCCACTGTTTTGTACGACACTTTTGTCATCCTGAGTCTTTGTATAAAATGAAAAATTATGGATATCATAACCAGACCAAGTTATGACATCAAAGTAAGGCTTCCTTGATAGCCATTTTAATGTAACAGAAGTTGAATTGTCATTTAAAATGGTTTCTTTGAACCACTTTAAAAAAGTCTTGTTATGCTCATTCATCAACCATTTTTCATTCACTCTAGACTTTTTTCCCTTCACAATGACTTTATGAGCAGAAAGGTAAGGCTGAACCTCGTCAGTGTTATTCAAAATATACAATTGTGCTTTAAGTACTTCTGCACGCCCCATGCTCTTAAGTTTTAAACCTCGTGTGCCCTTAACTGCACATCTTCCTTCATGACGATATTTAGGAATTCCTATTGTTTCCGCTTCAGATATATAGTCAGAACAAAATTCAATAGCCTCTTCTGCGATATACCTTTCAAAAATAGATGCTTCGGGACGACGAAAATTCTTCACATACCCTTTTAAAATCTTCATATATCGTTCAACTGGATACATCCACCTCAAATAAACAGGACCACACAACCTAATCTCCCTCACTAAATGAACAATTAAGTGAACCATTATGTCAAAGAAAGAAGGAGGAAAATACATCTCTAGTTGGCACAAGATAATTGCAGCCTTATTTTTCAACTCATCTAATTTATTAGGATCAATGACTTTGCTGCAAATAGCATTGAAGAATAAGGATAACCTAGTTAAGACATCTATAACTTTTTTAGGCAATATTCCACGAATTGCCACTGGTAGGAATTGTTGCATCAATATGTGACAATCATGAGACTTCAATCCAACTAATTTCAAATCTTTCATTGAGACAAAACTCTTGACATTTGAAGAGTAGCCTTGTGGAACTTTTATGCCGTGTAGACATTCACAAAAGCTTCTTTTCTCATTTTTTGACAAAGTATGACATGCCGGAGGCAGATATGTTCGCTTACCTACTGACTGTGGAGCTAACTATTGTCTTATACCCATCTCAACCATATCCAGACGAGCATTCAAACCATCCTTTGTTTTTCCCTGAATGTTGAGCAATGTTCCTATTACACTATCGCACACATTTTTTTCAACATGCATTACATCGATACAATGTCTAACATCTAGACTAGACCAATAAGGAAGATTAAAGAAAATAGACCTCTTCTTCCATATGTTTTTCTCAGTGGTTTGGTTTTGGTCCTTCCCAAATATCACACTGACATCTTTCAATTTTTCATAAACTTGCTCTCTAGTTAAGGCTTTTGGAGCAATTTCATTTTCCGGGTGTCCATTAAATGCTTTTCTCAACCTACGATATGGGTGAAATCATTAGAGGAATTTACGATGCCCAAGGTAAATTGTCTTCCTTCCATTTTTCAATTGTTGGAAGCAAGTGCGTTCTTCACATATGGGACATGCTTTATGCCCCTTCACGTTATAGCCACACAAGTTCCCATATGCAGGAAAATCATTAATGGTGCAAAATAACATGGCACGCAACTTGAAATAATTACAAGAATGAGAATCAAACACATCAACACCTTCTTCCCAAAGCACTTTCAAGTCTTCGATCAATGGACTAAGATAAACATCTATGTCATTTCCCGGTTGCTTTGGACCCGAAATCATCATAGATAACATAATGTATTTGCGTTTCATGCAAATTGAAGGAGGTAAATTATAGATCATTAAGAGGACGGGCCATGAACTATGGTTACTACTTAAGTTCCCATATGGGTTCATTCCATCTGTAGCAAGTCCAAGCCTAAGGTTTCTTGGTTCATTCCCGAATTCCGGATACAAAGTGTCAATT
The DNA here is from genome assembly GCA_022829125.1 of Lathyrus tuberosus. NCBI lineage: Eukaryota > Viridiplantae > Streptophyta > Magnoliopsida > Fabales > Fabaceae > Lathyrus > Lathyrus tuberosus. Next base: position 9,246,121 of record JALAZF010000236.1, on the reverse strand, counting down.
TTCTTCCATTGTAATGAATCGGCCGGATGACGAATGTACCCGTCACATTTACTCTCATCTGTATGCCATCTAATATTCTTTGCATCATTTACATTATTGAACAACCATTTGAGCCTTGGAATTATTGGAAGATACCACAACACCTTCGCAGGAGGACATTGTATGCTTTCATCAAAATTGAAATCATTGTCCTTCTCTTTGTAGCGTGATAGTCCACACCTAGGGCACCTCTTCAACTCTTTAAACTCATTTTGATATAATATACAATCATTAGGGCATGCTTGTATTTTCTTATACTCCATACCCATCGGACATAATATCTTCTTTGCCTCGTAGTTACGATTGGGTAATGTGTTACCTTCTGGGAGCATTTCCTTTAACAACTCAAGTAATTCAGTGAAGCTTTTATCTGTCCATCCATTTCTCCCCTTCAAGTTGAACAATCTTAACACCGCAGACAACCGTGTGAAGTTAGTGCACCCCGGATACAAAGTCTCTTCTCTATCTTTGCACAAATTATCATACATATGTGCTTGCTGGAAAGACTCTGGACCTATATCACGAATCATATCATCTAGCCGATCGTTCATATCTACATTGACTTCATTTGTACTCGATGCACTTGGCATGTTTACCGGCTCGTCATGCCATATCCATTTGTATAATTTTGGTTAATCCCGTGACAAATAAGATGAGTTTTTATCAACTCAAAATGTAACGAGGGAATATTCAAACATTTAACACAGGGACAATAAAATTTTCCGTTATTATCAGGAATTTTTTCTGAAGCAAATTTAATAAACTCGTCCACTCCTTTATTATACTCTTCACTCAAACGGTTAGAATTCATCCAACTACGATCCATAACTACTTCTGGAAAAAAAATACATACACAAATAGTAAGTTATGGTGCTTAATTAGTCTATTATAATTAACAAAAAATATTTATTATATACTTTCACAAAACAGAGAAAAACTCACGAACAATATAGCATGTAATAATTAATAAACTAGAAGACAGACTAGTAAATAATAGAAAAAGACAAATCATCCTCCATCTAAGTCACCAATATTTAGCTTAAAGAGCTTGCTTAGCTAGAAATCTTATACCCTTTCTGATGGTTTTGTATCAGATGATCTGCCCCGTCATGGGTAAACTTTCGAGTGCTTTTAAAACATCCTAAACAAAGGAATCTTAAATATACTGAACATAGGAATACCTATCATCTATCTCATCTAGTTCAAAACGTAGTTTTAATGATATCAACAAATGATATCAACAAAAGGCTTACAAGGACAATTCAGACTTAATTCTACTCCAGGAAAACACAAATCACATTTCGCCAAAGATAAGATCATTAATAAATACAGTAACTTCTATTTAGTAGTGACTTCAATACTACTGGAATGTTCAAAGCTGACTAGTAGTCTTTTCGAGATTGTTCCAACGATAAGATATCAGTGAAGAATTTGGACGTGGTTAAAGTCATCACAGAGAAATTAGACCTTGACACAAAACAGGTAATATGTTATACATTGATCTTAATTCTAATTATGTAGTAAGATAATGCTTTTAATTTGATGATTAATAATGCTAATTTATAAAATTATACCTTTGTGTTCAGTTGCAGAGTCCAAGAAGGCAGTGTTGTGATGTGTTACAATCTAACTCTGGTTAAGTAATGGAAATTGCAATAAGAGAATGCAAATATGAAGAATTGATTCACATGCATTGAATAAATCTATGTACTAAATTTCAATATGGATAAGCATATTATTGTAGAAGTTATTCTAAGTTTTAGATATGGTAGAAATAAATAGAAGTCACTACTACAAAATGTATTGAAGTTATAATAACACAGTAACTAACTACTAGTCTACTACTAATTTTCAACTTTGAACATTCCAGTAGTATTGAAGTCACTACTAAATAGAAGCCACTACTAGTCTACTACTGATTTCCAGTAACACCTTTCATTAATAACACAGTAACTAACTACTAGTCTACTACTGATTTTCAACTTTGAACATTTCAAGTTGCAACATACATTACATGGCACTATTCAAAACATATGATAGAATCTGAAGCTCACCTGTCTAAAGTCGTGCAGATTTCTCGACGTTAGATTTCTCCAATGCCTCTAAGACCCTAAAATTGAAAACAATATCATTTAACATACAATATTTGTTAACTTTCAAATTACTAATTACGAAAGCAGGATATCGTAGTATATAACGATAAATACTGTCTTAAATCCAAAAAGAATATGATGACATCAAAACGTGTTAGTGTCATAAAAATAAACAAAAGAGACAACAGAGTACGTGATAGAACAACACCTTTAGATCTGGCGTGGATAACACAAAGGACAACGAATAGTTTACTAAGGCAAAAATCAAGATTGAAGTTGATTAAGGACGGGGACTCTAACTCGAGTTTCTTTCACCATGTTCTAAAATTTAGAAGAATAAATCAAATCACAACTCTAAAAAACAACGGAGGGTGGATTAAAGGTGTCGATAACATAAAGTCAGAAGTTCACTCATTCTACTCTAACTTTTATGGAGAGATGAATCAAAGTAGGCCTTTTATGATCCGGACAGATATCCAATGGATATCAGAATGCGACAATCAATTCCTTACTGCATTATTTTTAGAAGAAGAGATTAAAAAAGTTGTGTAGAGTTGTGACGGCAATAAAAACACGGGCCCAGACGGTTTCAAAGAAGGAACACCACTAAAGTCTGAATGACTACAAACCAATATGCCTTATTGGTTGCCTATATAAATTCAAAGCTGACTGTGAAAAAGCATAAGACAATGTGAGTTGGGGATTTCTTGATCACATGATGATTAGAATGAATTTTTGTCATATTAAGTAAATATTCAATAGTACTATGTCCATTCTAAGAAACAGAAGTCCTTAAGCTTGTGTAGTCCATAAGACGCGCATTAAAGACCACTTTTTGTTAACAACTAAAGTGAATCTTGTGAAGAACTGTCCCTATCTTCATGCATGAATAACACAAACTATCTTCACGAGAAAAATCAATAAAAACTGTGTCACTCAATTCTCAAACTCTATAAACTTTAACTACAAAGTGTGACGCCCCCAATCTATACCCCCAATTAAATAAAGCGGTAAAAGAAAATTCAAAATTTCATCAGAGTACATTTAGATTATCATGGCATAGACGGGGGAAATCACATTATATTGAAATAAATCATACAACACCTGCCCATAAAGATATGCAACAGTGGGGTAGCAATCAACAGAGGAACTCAGTTCCTTACACCCACATCTCAGATTTAGAATAAAAGCGGAAAATCTAAAACTAAATATCATATATATATATATATATCACATGAAAAGTTTGTCATACATCAAGTCATACATGCACAAGCCAATATATATATATATACACGTAATACACAATAATCACAAACGGCCTCCCTAACTACCCGATGTCACATATCAGAGCCGACCGACAAAAGAATGAAGTCCTAAGCTTCACAAAAGACCTCCAGCAACTCTAATCTGCAATGCCTCATAGAGCATTATAAAACAGCAGAAGGGTGAGAAAAACAATCATAATATAATTGCATACAATTATATATATAACATAAAAATACATATATATACGGTTCTCACCACAACTCACACCCTAATTCAAACACAATACCACACAAGGTATAATCCATATTTCCATCACCAACACATATCCATATATCAATTTATCAATTCCAACCATAAACAAAACATTAATGATTTATGCAAATGCAAGAGACCGACACAACGACTCTATGCATATGCACATGCGGTACCGACTTCCAATGTTTCTCATCACTAGTTCACTCAGGAACTCTGCTGGAATCATCGCTCGTTACTTAATGTAACTCCCCGTCAGGCATATGATGTTTCCCGCCGCTCACACCTCTTTGTATAAGGCACACGACGTTTATGGATCGCTCACACCTCTTTGTATAAGGCACACGACCCGATCGCTCACACCTCTTTGTATAAGGCACACGATCGTCTATAATCATCACTCACACCCCACACGGGCACACGATGTTATAGCGGATTCCCTCTAGAATCAATCCGTCACTCAGGACGTCACAACAATGCATATCATGATGCTCAGCATACCATAACTCATGACATTCAAATGCACACATATATGTAACCATCTCACTTAACATAAATCATGCTTTGCAATTTAAGCCCAAAACAATGCATTTAATTTCCATACGGCCACCAATCATCTCAACACCATCTAAACACATACATTTACATCATACAACAGCACGTTGCATTATACACATCAATTACACACAGTTACAACGACAAAAGTCGACAAACCGACACTATTCCAAATTCCCGACATAATTAAATCGGCTAACAATTTCTAAATCATCATAATAAGAAAGTACAACTCAATAGCTTTCCAACGATACCAAGAATGTAAAAATCGGATAAATGGAACACAAGTTACAAAATAAAAACGAAAATGATATTTTGAAAAGTCCCATTTTACAATTATCCTGACCATACGCGTACAGCCCCTCGTCATACGCGTACGGCAAAACCTCATATGCGTACCATACGCAAATGGGCAGATGGCCGAGAAAATTGAAGATCCATACGCGTATTGGCCCATGCCTCACCCATGTTACGCGTATTACCAAGGTCCATACGCGTACGAACATGCCCCATACGCGTATGACCTAGAAAAACCAGAAAAAAAATTCTGCAGAACTTACTGCTACGGGTTTCAACCAAAAATCCTCCCAATCATCATCCAAACTCAGAAAACACCAATTTGAGGTATAACAATACATACCCAACATGTATAAACAACAAGGAACACAATCAATATGAGTTTAGACACATTTTAAATCAATTTCTACCAATTTCTAAACATTATGATCTTTACTATATTTCTCATTTTAATCCAATAACAATCAACAAACACACATACATAATCATACACAAGTATATAATAATCGAGTTTCACACCCTTACCCGATTAAATCGATTCTAGAAGTTGATTTCTTGATTTTCCAAGATTTTCTCACTTTTTCTTATCTTCTTCTCTTTTCTCCCCTTTTTCCCTCTTCTCTTTTTCTTTCTCTCTATTTTTCTCTCTTTCTATTTTCTATTCTTACTATCTAAATGAAAATATTATGAAATGACCAAAATACCCCCACACTCAAATATCTCGCAAACGTTCCCAAAGCCCGATAAAATATCACAACATTGAAAAATAACATATTTTCACATAAAAGTCGAAAATAAAATAAAATAATAATAAAATAATCACACGACTCGATTAAATAAAAACTGACAAGACTGGGGCGTTACAACTCTCCCCCACTTAGAAATTTTCGTCCTCGAAAATATACCTGAGACGAACAACTCCAGATACGACTCCCGCATCCGACTCTCCAACTCCCACGTCAAATTGCCCTCAGCAGCGCCTCCCCACGCCACTTTCACAAGTGCAATATCCTTGTCTCTCAACCACTTCACCTCGCGATCCAAAATCCTAACTGGTAATGCCTCCACCGTAAGGTTCTCCCTTACCTCAACCTCATCCATCGAAATCACATGCGACGGATCCGGAACATACTTCCGAAGCTGTGAAACATGGAACACATCGTGCAAATTCGACAGATTCGGCAGTAACGCCACCCTATAAGCCACAACACCCACTCTCGCGGATATCTGGTAAGGACCAATAAACTGAGAAGTAAGTTTCTTTGATTTCAATGCACGCCCCAGACCCGTTACTGGCGTAACCCTTAGAAATACATGATCGCCCTCTTGGAACTCAAGATCCTTCCGCCTCCGATCATGATAACTCTTTTGTCTACTCTGAGCAGCCTTCATTTTCTCCCGAATAAGCTTCACTTTCTCCATCGTCTGTTGCACCAACTCTGGTCCAACCACCAAACTCTCCCCTGATTCGTGCCAACACAAAGGTGTTCGACATCTTCGTCCATACAATGCTTCAAACGGTGCCATTCCAATACTAGAATGAAAACTGTTATTATACGTGAATTCAATCAATGCAAGATAACTATCCCACACGCCACCTTGTTCCAAAACACACGCCCTCAACAAATCTTCCAACGACTGAATCGTCCTCTCCGTCTAACCATCCGTCTGCGGATGATAAGCCGAACTCAATCTCAATTTAGAACCCAACGCCTTCCATAAACTTTCCCAAAATCTCGAAGTAAACCTAGGATCTCGATCCGAAACAATACTCAACAGAACCCCATGCAATTTCACAATCACACTGATGTAAATCTCCGCCAACCTCTCCAAAGTAAAACTGATGTCAATCGGAATGAAATGAGCCGATTTAGTCAGCCTATCAACAACCACCCAAATAGCATTATGCCCTCGTTGTGTATTTGGCAACCCCGTTACAAAATCCATGGAAATGCTATCCCACTTCCACTCAGGAATATCCAACGGCTGCAACAAACCACTAGGCCTCAGATGTTCCACCTTCAATTTCTGACAAGTCAAACATGCATAAACAAACTGAGCCACATCTCTTTTCAATCCAGACCACCAGCAAATCTTCTTCAAATCTTGGTACATCTTATTCGCTCCCGGATGTATACTCAAATTACTCTGGTGTCCTTCCTTCAAAATCATCTTTTTCAACTCCGCATCGTCAGGAATACAAATCCTACCTCGGAATCTCAAAACACCATTAATATCCACTTTAAAATCACTACTCGCATCTTTTTCTCCAACTAACATCAAATCCACAAATTTCACATCCAGCTTTTGCTTCTCACTAACAGTCATCAGAAAATCATTAGTAATCGTTAGCATTCCAAGCCTCATGCTATCCGACGTAACTTCACATACCAAACTCAAATCTCTAAACGATTCCAAAAGTTCCCACTCCTTAACCATTAAAGCGGACATATGCAACGATTTCCGACTCAATGCATCAGCTACCACATTAGCTTTACCAGGATGGTAATTCAAGCCAAAGTCGTAGTCCTTCAGAAATTCCAACCATCTACGTTGCCTCATATTTAGCTCTTTCTGATCAAACAAATATTTCAAACTTTTATGATCACTAAAGACTTCAAACCTTGTACCGTAGAGATAATGCCTCCAAATCTTCAACACAAAAACCACAGCCGCTAATTCAAGATCATGAGTAGGATAATTTTTCTCATGCACTCTCAATTGCCTTGAAGCATGCGCCACGACCTTACCTTCTTGCATCAGAACACCACCTAGACCAATCAAAGACGTATCACAATAAACCACAAATGGTTCATTAGGATTCGGTAAAATCAAAATCGGAGCTGTCGTCAATCTTTTCTTTAGCTCATTAAAACTTTCCTCGCACCGAATATCCCAAATGAACGCTTGCCCATTACAAGTCAACTGGGTCAAAGGAAGTGCTAGCTTAGAAAAACCCTCAATAAACCTTCGATAATATCCGGCCAAACCCAAAAAGCTTCGAATTTCAGTAACAGATCTCGGAGCCTCCCATTGTAGAACTGCTTCTACTTTAGATGGATCCACAGAAATACCATTATCTGAAATCACGTGTCCAAGAAAACTCACCTCCGACAACCAGAATTCACACTTAGACAATTTGGCAAAAAGCTTCCTTTCTTTCAAAACCTGCAAAACAATACGCAAATGCTCCGCGTGCTCCTCCTGAGACTTAGAATAAATCAATATGTCATCAATAAACACAACAACAAATCGATCCAAATGCTCGTGAAAAATACGATTCATGTACTCCATAAACACACCTGGCGCATTAGAAACCCCGAACGGCATCACAGAATATTCATAATGACCATATTGTGTCCTAAACGCCGTCTTCTGGATATCTTCCTCCTTCACCCTAATCTGATGATACCCTGATCTCAAATCAATCTTACTAAACACACACGCACCAACCAACTGATCCATCAGATCATCAATCCTTGGAAGAGGATACTTATTCTTAATCGTCACCTTATTCAACTGGTGATAATCAATACACAACCGCATACTTCCATCTTTCTTTTTCACCAATAAAACTGGAGCACCCCAAGGAGAAACGCTTGGTCTTACAAACCTCTTTTCCAACAACTCATTCAACTGTTTCTTTAACTCAACCAACTCAGATGCCGACATACGATAAGGTTCCATAGAAACAGGTCTAGTACCAGGAACTAGATCTATAGAAAACTCCACCTCTCTCTCTGGCGGCAAGTCTGAAATATCCTCAGGAAACACTTCCGGAAATTCACACACAACAGGAAACACATCAAGTGAAACTTGACTATCCATAGTCAAAGATGCAAACAACCCAAACAACTGAGCTTCATCCGCCAAAAGTCTCTTCAACTCTTTGGTAGATAAGAAACTCGAGTCTTCGTCTTCCTCAAGAGAAGGGAACCTTACCAGCTTATGATAACAATCAATATGAACTCTATTGAATTGCAACCAATTCATTCCCAAAACCACATCTAAACCCTCCAACGGCAAACACACTAAATCCATCTCAAAGTCTTTACCATAAATGGTCAAAGGACAACTTAAACAAACCAAAGAAGTAGTTACTGACCCCATTGCTGGAGTCTCAATAACCATTTCACCACCCATCGAAGACAACACAAGTTTCAAACGCTTCGCGCACTCAGACGGAATAAACGAATGAGTCGCTCCAGTATCAATAATAGCAACTAAAGGCGTACTATTAATAAAACAAGTACCTCTGATCAGACGATCTGCACTTGAAGTCTGAGTTCCCGCCAAGGCAAAAGCTTTCCCACCAGCTGGAGCTTACTTCGGTTTCGGACACTTTGTACTAACATGTCCAAGCTCACCACAATTGAAACACTTCACCACGTTCCTCTTACAATCAGCTGCAATGTGTCCTACACCTCCACAGTTAGAACACTTCCTAAAATCCTTCTTACATTCGAACTGACGATGTCCCACATCACCACATCTATAACATCTCAAAGGACTAGACATTCCTCCTCCACTTGACCTTTTCTCAAAATTTCCCCTTTGTTTACCTTTATCAGCTGGTGTTACATAAGGACCACCATGGAACTGTTGCTTCCTTTTCCTCTCGCTCACACTCTTATAGTGAGTAGAACGAGCCTTACTGTCCTCCTCATAAATCCTACAAAAATCCACCAAATCAGAAAACCTCCGAATCCTTTGATAACCAATTGCCTGCTTTATCTCAGGACGCAATCCGTTCTCATACTTCACACACTTAGAAAATTCCGCGGTCGCTTCAGCATAATGGGGATAAAATTGCACAAGCTCCACAAACTTAGCAGTATAATCAACAACAGACATAATACCTTGTTTCAGTTCCAAGAACTCAATTTCCTTCTTTCCTCTTACATCTTCAGGAAAATACCTCCTCAGAAACTCAATGCTAAACACAGCCCAAGTGATCTCCTCCTCTGCAGCTTCCAACACAAGATGAGTACCAACCCACCAATCATCAGCTTCTTCCAGTAACATGTGAGTACCCAGTCTTACCATCTGATCCTTAGCACAATCCATAACCCGGAAAATCCTTTCAATCTATTTAAGCCAAATCTGTGCACCATCAGGATCATATCTTCCTTTGAAGACAGGCGGTTTGTTCTTCCTAAACTCATCATTACCTGCATCATTAGGTGCACCCTGCACAGCACGAGCCATAGCTTGCATAGCAGCAGCCAAAGCAGTGTCATTTCTACCAGCCATATTCTGTTCATTTCCAATAACAGCAACTATGGTTAAACAAACAGCTCACCCAACAACAACGACCAACAAGGACTGACACAACTGACACGGACTGGCACAAACTGACACGGACTGGCTCTGATACCACTTTATGTGACGCCCCCAATCTATACCCCCAATTAAATAAAGCGGTAAAAGAAAATTCAAAATTTCATCAGAGTACATTTAGATTATCATGGCATAGACGGGGGAAATCACATTATATTGAAACAAATCATACAACACCTGCCCATAAAGATATGCAACAGTGGGGTAGCAATCAACAGAGGAACTCAGTTCCTTACACCCACATTTCAGATTTAGAATAAAAGCGGAAAATCTAAAACTGAATATCATATATATATATATATATATATATATATATATATATATCACATGAAAAGTTTGTCATACATCAAGTCATACATGCACAAGCCAAAAGATATATATACTTAATACACAATAGTCACAAACGGCCTCCCTAACTACCCGGTGTCACATATCAGAGTCGACCGACAAAAGAATGAAGTCCTAAGCTTAACAAAATACCTCCAGCAACTCTAATCTACAATGCCTCATAGAGCATTATAAAACAGCAGAAGGGTGAGAAAAACAATCATAATATAATTGCATACAATTATATATATATAACATAAAAATACATATATATACGGTTCTCACCACAACTCACACCCTAATTCAAACACAATACCACACAAGGTATAATCCATATTTCCATCACCAACACATATCCATATATCAATTTATCAATTCCATCCATAAACAAAACATTAATGATTTATGCAAATGCAAGAGACCGACACAATGACTCTATGCATATGCACATGCGGTACCGACTTCCAATGTTTCTCATCACTAGTTCACTCAGGAACTCTGCTGGAATCATCGTTCGTTACTTAATGTAACTCCCCGTCGGGCATACGATGTTCCCCGCCGCTCACACCTCTTTGTATAAGGCACACGACGTTTATGGATCGCTCACACCTCTTTGTATAAGGCACACGATTGTCTATAATCATCGCTCACACCCCACACGGGCACACGACGTTATAGCGGATTCCCTCTGGAATCAATTCGTCACTCAGGACATCACAACAATGCATATCATGATGCTCAACATACCATAACTCATGACATTCAAATGCACACATATATGCAACCATCTCACTTAACATAAATCATGCTTTGCAATTTAAGCCCAAAACAATGCATTTAATTGCCATACGGCCACCAATCGTCTCAACACCATCTAAACACATACATTTACATCATACAACAACACCTTGCATTATACACATCAATTACGCACAGTTACAACGACAAAAGTCGACAAACTGACACTATTCAAAATTCCCAACATAATTAAATCGGCTAATAATTTCTAAATCATCATAATAAGAAAGTACAGCTCAATAGCTTTCCAACGATACCAAGAATGTAAAAATCGGATAAACGGAACACAAGTTACAAAAGAAAAACGAAAACGATATTTTGAAAAATCCCATTTTACAATTATCCTGACCATACGCGTACGGCCCCTCGTCATACGCGTACGACAAAACCTCATACGCGTACCATACGAAAATGGGCAGATGGCCGAGAAAATTGAAGATCCATACGCGTATTGGCCCATGCTTCGCCCATGTTACGCGTATTGCCAAGGTCCATACGCGTACGAACATGCCCCATACGCGTATGACCTGGAAAAACCAGAAAAAAATTCTGCAGAACTTGCTGCTACGGGTTTCAACCAAAAATCCTCCCAATCATCATCCAAACTCAGAAAACACCAATTTGAGGTATAACAATACATACCCAACATGTATAAACAACAAGGAACACAATCAATATGAGTTTAGACACATTTTAAATCAATTTCTACCAATTTCTAAACATTATGATCTTTACTATATTTCTCATTTTAATCCAATAACAATCAACAAACACACATACATAATCATACACAAGTATATAATTATCGAGTTTCGCACCCTTACCCGATTAAATCGATTCTAGAAGTTGATTTCTTGATTTTCCAAGATTTTCTCACTTTTTCTTCTCTTCTTCTCTTTTCTCCCCTTTTTCCTTCTTCTCTTTTTCTTTCTCTCTATTTTTCTCTCTTTCTATTTTCTATTCTTACTATCTAAATGAAAATATTATGAAATGACCAAAATACCCCCACACTCAAATATCTCGCAAACGTTCCCAAAGCCCGATAAAATATCACAACATTGAAAAATAACATATTTTCACTTAAAAGTCGAAAATCAAATAAAATAATAATAAAATAATCACACGACTCGATTAAATAAAAATTGACAAAACTAGGGCGTTACACAAAGCTTCACCATTTTCATCCTCTACCAAAATTCAACAACATGGAAATACAAAAACAAAAACTCATTCTCGTTCTTATTTCACTATGCCAGACAAGACATTAGACAACGCTTTTTTAGGCCTTAGACAGCGCTTAAACGCGCTGCCTAAGGTTGCGCTGCCGTAGGTAAAGATAGCGCTTTTTATTTATGAAAAAGCGCTCTCTAAAGTATACATTATACATCGCTTTTTCCGTAAAAAGCGCTCTCTAAAGTGGGCCTTTAGACAGCGCTTTTGAAAACGCGCTGTCTAATGTATACGTATAAAATTTTAATGAATTTTTTTATATACCTTTAGAGAGCGCTTTTTCAAGAAAAAGCGCTGTCTAAAGGCCCCCTTTAGACAACGCTTTTTAAAGCGCTGTCTAATGTATGCCTATAATTTTAGTTATCAATTTTTCTATACCTTTAGAGGGCGCTTTTTAGGAAAAGCGTTTTCGTTTGTGAACTATAGACAACGCTTTTTCTAGAAAGCGCTGTCTTTTCTCTACGTATAATTTTAATGATTTTTAAAAAAATCCCATTTTAACCATTTTTCAATGCAGAAACCTGTATAATTCAAGCCATTTCAATAAACCTGTATATTTCACATTTCCATTAACAATTTCTAGTATGGTTCATTAACCATTTCCACTAATCCCATAAATCACATAAACTACATAAACCATTTCCATTATAATTCAAGTTATTTACATTAACTATTCACAAAACTATACAATTACAATCCAAAAACACATAAAGGGCATAAACCATTCACAAAACTATACAATCCCATAAAATAAACCATTCACAAAACTATACATTCACATAATCCCACAATCCTATACCTTATATAGGATTCTTTTTTCAATAAGGTATTCGCACAATTCCTCCTTAATTTCTTGCAATTTATCCTTCGTGTAATGAGAACACGCGTATTCATCAAAGTACTACATAACAAAACAAAATATGCATGATTTAGTTAAAAAATAATAAATTATATGACATATCCGATAAATATTAAAATAAATCCTAAGTTATAAATCCATGCATACCGTAATAGGAATCTCTAATCAATCCATTTGAAGGATTTCTCTCATAAACCTCAAAACGAACCGCAGTCTATGCCATTACGCTGACGAGGGCACTACACATAGACAAACAAATAAGAATTAATATATAGTTGTTTTGTGTTATCAAGTAGCATCACTAATAAGCAACATTGTGAAAATTAATATACCTCCACTTTGACCCATGTAACGTTGGTTGCTTTAGCCCGTGCTACTCGAGATTCTCTTTGTGCTCGGTATACGAGTATTGCTCTATAAAAGAAAAACGTAAATTTAGAACAATTTCACAGAAATAATTAAATATACAAATACACACGAATATTTCAAACAATCTCACTTACGTATAAACCGCATCCTTCATATCCTGATATGTTGACCAATCAGTATCCAATGAATTCAGATAATAGACCACTTCTCTTGTAGGATTAATGGCAACCAACAACCAGTGTCCACTGTAAAATATAACAAAAGTTTATATGGATAATTTCTACGCAAAAGATACAAATTAAAGATTAGAATGAAATTAGAATGAAAATCTTACCCGTTTCCAGTATTATACGGTAAAAGAAACAAACTTTCTGTCTTGCTGGCCATAAATCTCTCAGTTAAGTGGTCTCTTACTGAAAGTGCATTCATACCAATTGTCGGTGCATTGACAAGGGTGCAAGAGAAGAAACGGAATCTGTTTGACAATTCCGTCCCCCGCATCAATTTTTCATACAAGCACCTTAAATAAAAACATAATAAACATTAGACTATTTTCATTGAAATGTGTAAATAAATAGTTCAACTAAATAAATAATAGATTGATCGGAGTACCAGATGTATGAATGCATAACACCGATGCCTAATTCAATATGCTTGAAAATCTGCTCCATGTCCTCTCTTCCGATTATCTCGGAATGAGGAAAACCAAAAACACCTTCGTCCATGTCTATTTGACGAATAGTACTATCCATCAAATCTGACATTGCCATAAGTGTTTCTAGACACGACTGAAAGCGAGGAGGAGCTCCTTTTGCCTGCACGGTCCTAGTAGGAGCTTTTTTCTTGCAGGCCTCTTGTGAAGCTTGAGCAGGAACCTAACAATCATATAAGTTAGGTAAAGTAGAAAATCATGAAACTTTTGAATTCAGATAATAAAATAACACTTAAAATGTACCTCTCTTTGTGATTCAACAGACTTGTTTTGCCGCAAAACCCCTTTATTCTTAGCTGCGGGTTTTGTAGGAGTCTAACATTACCATGTAAAAAAATGTAAGTAATGGTTCAGAATGATTTTCATAATCGTTCAGATTTGACATTTGAATACTAAGAGATTCGTAATGGTTTTCAACATACCTCATCATCTATGGAAATGAGGTCTAACGGCCATGCAACAAACGAACCTATTGCATCTCACAACAATGTAACCTCTGAAACCGAGTCAGGTATGGGTAGTACCGCATCCGTATCTAAAGCGATATCAACCGACACTTTCAGATGTCCATGAGGGAGCGGTTGATGGTGAAGTAACTCTCCCACATGGTTATGCACTTTTCCCTTGCCAACCATGCGATAAGTCGATAACGACAAATACAACTGGCAAGATGAAATGCCCTGAAGCAATAATAAATATGTAACTGTTAATGTGTATAAAGGCCAATTAAAATAAATGTGTTAATTTAATTAAAATAAATATGTGCTAATTACCTCGGGAATTTTATTTTGACAATTGATACTAGCTTTGTCACTAGCATCTTTCAAATCGGAACTGCGCTTTTCCGCCTCATATCTCTCTTTATCCTTTTGCAATTCACGGACTTGTGCCTTTAGTTCCTCCAATGATTGCATGACTTCTCGATTGCTGGGATTTTTTCTCTTTGGATACAAGGAAGATGGAGTCACACCAAATCCTTTACCTCTCACCCGGCTGGAATACTCAGGAACATTTAGTACTCGACTAAGAATGCTCCTGCAATCCTCCTCGCCTGTGGTTAAGGATTTAGATAGAGTCTCCTGAAATTCATTGACATATCGAAAATTATTAGTGGGGATTACAAATTAATTATATTTTAATAAAATTTCAATTAACTTAAAGACATAATGTTATACTTACACATTCGTCATAAACATGCTGAACATCTTCCCTAACAACTCCATCCTTACCCACACGAGCTTCCTTCCACAAAACATGTACTGGAAGTGATGATTCTTCACTTTTCGTCTCTTCTAACTACACATTTAGTTAAATAATAAATTCATCAAGTATAACACAATAATACAATTAATAAAATCATAGCATTAATATATACTTACCAATTTTTGCTGTAATCGTGCATATCCCAAACGCCCATTTCTGTATGGATACGCGGGTTTTACTGCTCTTTGGCGATTAATGGCACTCAAATCCTGGATAAACAAGTTTAAGTCATATCAGAATAAACTAATGTAACAAGTATATAATACAATTAATAGACATGACAAGATAACATTACATTGAATTTTTCGATTTTCCGTTTGGCTACAAACGTGCTCCATTTTTCGGGTTCAATCACGTCCGCATACAACTGTGGAAGTTCTGCTTCAACAAAATTTTTATCCGCATCCCTAAGATATTTGTTTGATAATAAGGCTCGGAACCCTCTGTGTCTCTTTCCAGCCAACTGAAGACAATATTTTTTCCGGCTTTCATCAATATTAAAGGACCTCTACAAAAAAACATACACATATAAACATAAAGTGTGTTAGTATAAGTAAATTAAAGACTTATCTTATCTTATAAACATATAAACATAAAGTGTGTTAGTATAAGTAAATTAAAGTACCTGTATCTCAGTCCATATCTTATCTTTACCAGCTTTTAACTTTGGATTCCTCCAATTATCACTGGTAATTGGAATATGCTGACGGACAAGTGAACCAATGTATGAAGACAACATTGAACTGTTAGGCTTAATTAGTTGGTTCTCATCACTCCAATGTACATCAAACTTGACCCCTTTATCTCTAGCACAGATGATTGACTTCATAATAGTTATTCCACATTTTATTTCACTTTCTGCATTCGAAGGTTCATTCTGAGCTTCATTTTCATCATGTGTCTCGTGTGTGTCGTCCTGGTTACTAGCCATTTGACCTGTAAGAAAGAAAAAAACAAAAATTAAATGACAAATACAAAAATCCATAATCCATAATCCATTGAATGATATAAGCTATATATAACATGAAAACTAATTAATATTATTGAATGATATAAGCTATAATTTTATAACTAGTACCTTTTTCACTAACGTCTCTTTCTTTTCTTGGTTGGAATATGTTATACCCGTCTCTTAACAACACGGACGGTTGGATTGATCCAAATACCCTCATTATGATCATTTCTTGTATATGATTCATTCGCTATAATATTTTCATCTTGATCATTTCTAGTAAATGATTCAATATCAACATCAATATCACCTTGATCTCCAATGTTTTCATCAATTACTTCGTTAGATAAAAGCACTATAGACCATTTTGTACTTGTCGGATCAGTGACATAAAACACTTGTTTAGCTTGCGAGTATAGAATAAAAGGCTCATCTTTGTACCCCACCCTATTAAGATCCACTTGCAAAAATCCTGACTTATCCATTCGTACGCCATTATTATTTTCAACCCACTTGCAACGAAATATAGGAATCTGAAACTTCTCATAATCAAACACCCAAATGCGCTCGATAACCCCAAAATATGACAGATTTGCAAATTTGGGGTTTAAATCTTTCACACTTGAAATGTGCATTGCTTCAGCTACCACGGTGACACCACTATTTTGCATAGTACTTTTATCATCTTGTTCTTTGGTATAAAATGTGTATCCATTAATTGCGTATGCGCTATAAGAAAACACAACCAAACTTGGACCATATGCTAAACATCTCAACCTTTCTGTTATTGAAGCGAGATCTAAATAATACTTTGAATAAATATGATCCTTAAACCAAGGTATGAAACTTCGATTGTTCTCTCGTACTATCCAATTCTCATTTCTATTCGGATTTAAACCTCGGAGAACATCCTTGTGCATTTCAACATACGGCTCAACCTCATTCTCATTGTACAAAACATACAAATGCACTTGATCCCGTTCGACCCTTGATACTGTCACAACTTCATTTCCAATTAACTTTTTTCCTTCTTTTTTTCGACAATATGAGATTTGGGGAGTCCAATTGATTGTACATTGGACAGATATACAGTATAAAACTCAATCGCTTCTTCAATAATGTATCGTTCGGCAATACAACCCTCTGGTCAACTTCGGTTTTTCACATACCCTTTTAATATTTTCATATAACGTTCAGCAGGGTACATCCATTTCATATAAGCCGGTCCATACAATTGTGTCTCTTTCACCAGATGAACAACTAGATGAACCATTATATCAAAAAACGAGGGAGAAAAAATCATTTCAAGATCACACAAAGTAATAACTATTTCTTTTTGCAATGTTGGTAAGATCGCAGGATCGATCACCTTACTGCAAATTGACTTGAAGAGAAAACACAATTTAGTTATTGCACTTCTTACTTTTTCTGGCAGAATAGAACGTATACCTATTGGTAGAAAATGTTCCATTATAACATGGCAGTCATGCGTCTTTAAACTCTTTAACTTGAGGTCTTTCATAGACACAAGTCTTCTAATATCTGAAGAGTATCCTTCTGGAACTTTAACTTCACTTAGAAATTTACACAATACTTTTTTCTCTTTTCTAGAAAGAGTATACGCAGCAGGTGGTAGATATGTTCGTTTTCCTTTCTTCAATGGTCCTAATTCAGTTCTTATCCCCATCATTATCAAGTCCTTTCTTGCTTTAAGGTCATCCTTAGACTTTCCTTGTATATTGAGTAACGTACCAATAACACTGTCAAATACATTTTTTTCAATATGCATAACATCGAGAAAATGTCTTACATACAACGACTTCCAATATGGCAGTTCAAAAAAAATTGACCTCTTCTTCCACCCACTCTTGACAAGTGTATGTACAAAAGGCTTTCCAAGCTAAGTACTCACATCTTTCACCTTTTCAAAAATTTGATCACCTGTCAATATAGTTGGAGCTCTACCATGTTCTGGCTCTCCATTGAATGCTTTTCTCCACCCACGATAATGATGATTAGAATTTAAGAATCTACGATGACCGAGAAATACATTCTTCTGACCAAACTCAAATCGCGTCCAATTTGTTTTATCTTCACAAATAGGACACCCACATTGACCTTTTATGCTATACCCTGATAGATTTCCGTATGCTAGAAAATCATTAATTGTGCCAAACAACATCGCCCTCAAGTTGAAACTTTCTTTCCTATACCCATCATAAACCTCCACACCGTTCTCCCACAAAAACTTTAAATCTTCGATTAAGGGTGCGAAGTATACGTCTATGTCATTCCCTGGTTGTCTAGGCCCAGAAATTAACATAGATAACATCATGTACTTACGCTTCATACATAGCCATGGAGGTAGGTTATAAATCATTATGATCACAGGCCAAGTGCTATGTGAGATACTTTGAAGACCGTGTGGGTTCATTCCATCAGTAGATAATGCCAAGCGAAGGTTTCTTGCTTCTTTTCCAAATTCAGGATAATCATCATCAATTTTCATCCACTGTGGTGAATCTGCCGGATGTCGAAACTTTCCATCAATAATTCTTTCATCTGCATGCCAAGTCAAGTGTCTTGAATCGGTCTCACTACGATACATGCGTCTAAATCTCAGAATTATAGGAAAATACCACAAGACTTTTGCTGGAGACAACTTTTTCTTATATCGAGAGACACCGTATTTAGGACACTCATTTAACGATGCATACTCATTTCGAAACAAAACGCAATCGTTTGGACAAGCATGTATCTTATCATAGCTCATGCCAATAGAGCACAACATCTTTTTAGCCTCATATGTTCGATTGGGAAGAACATTATCCTCTGGAAGCATATCTTTCATAAGGGCCAATAACTCTGTGAAACTTTTATCCGACCATGCATTGCTCGCCTTTAAGTTGTACAACTTTAATACCGTAGACAATCTTGTGAATTTGGTGCAACCATTATATAACGGTTTCTCTGCATCTCTTACCAACCTCTCAAACATTTTGGGACAATCCTTAAGATCTTCTTCAATTGCTTCTGCAATCTCTTCGACTCGATCAGAATCGTATGTATCTGTGCCATTGTCATTTGAAGCATAGGTCGTATTATCCCTCGGTTCAACATTCCCGTTAATTTTCTCACCATGCAAATTCCAACATGTATAACTTCTATCAATTCCACTCATTAAATGTGATGCCAACTGAACCGCGTCAACCCAACTCCCAAAACAACAACCCAAGCAAGGACATCTCATTTGACTGGGGTCTTTGGCGTGCACAACAGCAAACTTAACGAATTTCGATACCCCATTCTCGTACTCTTTCGACAATCGACTTGAAGACATCCATTTCTTATCCATAGTTATACTAATTAAACTAAACAAAAACAAAAATAAAAAATATTTACCTATAGGGAAACAATCAGACTTTCTCACTTTGATCACAAGTAACCCCTATATATAGCAAATTCAATAAGTTAGTAACTCCATCATATCATTTCATTCAAAGCACTACTAATTACAGCGGCGAGAGAGAACAACTAATTACCTTTAGAGATGTAAACAACTTCTAGACCCACACAGTGTCCAGATAGGTTAGAATTACCAAGATCCCCCTGTACACGTATCATAAAATGAAATATCATTAATTGACCAATTATGAGTCATAACTTGATAAGTGGCAACATGTAATCACAAACAAGCAACAATTAAAGGTAAACACCTACATAGTGGCCTCAAAAGTAAGTACTCTTTCTCAATATATATAGTTAGTCACTATATAAAAGCAATGTTGTGATTGGTTATGGCCATATATTTATGTTACAGGAACTTAACTTGGATGGTTTCATATACCATAACTAATTCACCATTTATTCTTTTTTCTATATAACCTACTAACTTCTAATTTCAAGCTAATGTCATAACAGTCCGATTCATCAACAGCAAACTCTTTAGTGTTTTATCAAACTAACTATAACTAGTTTCACAATAAAAGAAAATTTTAATATAACAAATTTCTAAAAGAAACTAACTATAACAAATTTTAACATAACAAACTTCTATAACTATAACTACTAACTTCTATAACTATAACTACTAACTTCTGTGAAGAAACTAACTAACTTCTATAAGAAAATTTTAACATAACAAATTTCTAAAAGAAACTAACTATAGAAAATAACAAATTTCTATAACTATAACTACTAATTTCTAAAAGAAACTTTTAACTAATTTCTAACAATTCAACATCAAACTAACTTTCACAATAATACATTAACATAACAATTAGCTTACTAATCATCTCAAATTTCACTAGTAGCTCTAACATCAGTCCATAACAGTTTGGCCTACTCATTGAAATTCCCCAACTCTCACAATTCAACTAACCTACACCATTTATGCTATACATAAATAAGAAAGTTTTTATTTCATAAA
Organism: Lathyrus tuberosus; assembly: GCA_022829125.1. Classification (NCBI taxonomy): domain Eukaryota; kingdom Viridiplantae; phylum Streptophyta; class Magnoliopsida; order Fabales; family Fabaceae; genus Lathyrus; species Lathyrus tuberosus. The sequence continues at coordinate 9,225,340 of JALAZF010000236.1, read as the reverse complement.
CAATATATCAGAAGATAACAGAAGCAACAGAAGCAACAACAACAACAACATCCTGATACATTTATGCTAACATTCATTCTGAACGACAACAACAACAGCAACAGAACGATAAAAAAACTGAACGACAACATTTATGCTAACATTTATGCTATTTCATCTTGATACATTTATATAAAACATTCATTCTGATAAAAAATAACAGAAGCAACAACAACAATAACAGAACAACAACAACAACAATAGAACGACGACAATGCTGACGACAAGAATGAACGGTAACAACAATAACGACGGCAAGAACAATGTATGAAGCAAGAACAACAACAACGTACCTCTTATTTTCGTTTTCGTCTTCTCCTTCACGAATGCAAGAATGAACGATGGCAACGGTGACGACAATGGTTTCAGAACGACGGCAACGGTGACGACAAAGGTTTCAGAACGACAGCAATGAAAGCAAGGGTTTTAGAAAGCATGCAAAAACGACGGCAATGAAAGCAAGGGTTTCAGCAGAAAGAAACGGTCGAGAGTAGAAAATGAAAAGAAGTTTCTGAAAATGAGATGAAATGTGTTTTATATTTCAATTCATAAATGACCTTAGAGGGCACTTTCAAAAAGCGCTTTCTTAAGTGCTGCCTATGAGAGCGCTTCCCTTAGAAAGCGCTTTCTAAAGTGAGGAGAATTTAAGACCTATAGCAGCGCTTTCTGAAAGCGCATTCTAAGGGTAACCTATAAGAGCGCTTTTCAAAAAGCGTTTTCTAAGGTGGCTTCCATTTAGGGCATTTAACAACGCTTTTAAAAAGCGCTTTCTAAAGGCTGTCTTTTACAGCGCTTTTTTTTAGCGAAATTTTTTAAAGACCTATAGCAGGGCTTTGTCCAAAAAGCGCTGTCTTTGGTGCGATGTGAAATGCCAATTTTGGCGTAGTGTTTTTTCACTACTATGTTCAAATGCAAACACCTTTTCACTCTTAAGAGACTATGAAATTCTTCTTCATGTCAAAAACACATAAGTCAACGACCAAAACAAAAGTCTCAAATACTGGCTTCCAAACACCCAACACTATCCTTGTAACTGGACAGGAATAAACTGCGACTCACGAAACAGGTCAGTTGTTTCCATCGACCTCTCTGAAATCGGTATCTACGGAGATTTTCCCTTCAATTTCTATCGCATTCCATCTCTCCAAAACCTTTCTCTTCAATTTTTGATTTATTAATGATCTTATTAATGATCTTCTTTAGTTGTTAACAGAAGTCCTTAATGCGCGTCTAAAAATGGTACAATTTGGATATAATGTTCTGGTGACAATGCATGTGTAGGTTGCGAATGGTTTCGTTGTGGAGGTAAAGTTGAGAAAAGAAAAACTGGAACCTTAAGCTTGGACAGAAATTTAGAGAGAATGGAGGATGATTTTGGAGATTCTCGTGGATTACGAAGGTCCTTCTGCGTTATACTTATATATGCTGGAGGCTTTAATGCGCGTTGGTCTTTTAAAAATCCAACTTATCTCCAAATTGTGGACCATCTTCTCTTAAAAATCTCAGAAAGATAAAACTAAACCTAAATTAACGTTCAAAAAACCAAAAAATGAACAAACCTTGAAAAATCTGAACAGAGGCAGGGACTCTCAATGTCGATAGAAACTCTCAATGTCGATATAATCTTCAATTAACTTGTCGAAAATCAACGAAAGACGAAAATCAAACGACGATAAAGAAGATGAAAATCAAACGACGATAAAGAAGATGAAGATGAGTAGTAATGATACTGGAAAATCATTAATGGCTTCATCGTTGCAAATGGAAGAGGGTTTCTCTCCGCCGCCAGAGAGAGAGAAAAGGAAAAGGGTTTTGAGTTGATGTGAGAAGAGAGTGAACAGTGTTCGCGGAGAAGAGAGGGAACAGTACGTTTTCACGGAAAAGGATAAGGAAAAGGCAAAGGGCGCTTTGTATGTTCATTTTTTTAATTATGAAAAATTCTTTTTAAATAAGGTTAACTAATCTAAATTGTATTCACTAAAATATGGTATACGGGAATCCTAGTTTTTCAACTTTTTAAATCAAGTGGAAAGCATATGATTTAAAATGTCTAATTTAAAAAGTGTTTTTTTGTACTAGTGATAATATATAAAAGATATCATGATTATACTATTTTTCTCTTGACAATTAAAGTAATAATAAAACCATTATTGTTTTTGAGCTTCGTCTTCATCACTGGGGTTGCACCATCAATGTTGTTGTTCATATTTTCTTAACAAACACTATCATATCATCGACAACCATCGCACCATAGATCACATTCGATCAAATAAACTATTGAGTAGAACACAACAAGACACACACACACACACACACACACACACACAGATATATATATATATATATATATATATATATATATATATATATATATATATATATATATATATATATATATATATATATAGGAAAATGCTAACATACACCTAAAATTGGTGGGCCCCACACAAAAATACACTACATCTATTTTCTTTCCATTTTTTTTTCATCTTTTTAATATGGGTCCCACTCAAAATTGGTGGGCCACACACAAAAATACACTAAGGTGTATGTTGCTAATGCACACCTACATGGGTGTGCATTAGCATGACCCATATATATATATATATATTCCTTCGTAGGAAACAACTCAAATAAAAATTTGAAATAAAAGTAACAATCTATCATTATGACTAATAGAAAACAACTCGAAAAAAATTTGAAGTAAAAGTAACAATCTATCATTATGACTCAATCTCAATAAAGTGTACTCGCAATGAAAACAATCACATACTAAATTATTGTATTTTCATCATTGTCAATAAAAAAATGCTAGATGAAATCAATTACATATAAAAATCAGAATCGCATCATTCAAGTGTATACAGTACAGCAATGACATGAGCAAGCTCATGATTCTAAATGATAAATGTAAAGAATTGCTTCATTGAAGTTGCAGTGTTCTTAATCTGCGAACTTGAGAATTCGATTAAATCTGATACCGAAAAAACTACGGTCGCATTTGCAGTGTTAATATTCTCTGAACAACAAATACAACAATAACAACTACTATAACACCCCAAATATTCCCCGCACATTTAACTAAAAATCAGAGTAAATTCAAACATTTCATATTCAGAATGTCACACAATTCAACATCAAAACTGCTCATAAAACAAGACATGTAACACATGCATCTTTTCAACAATTATTTATAATAAAAATAACAACTCAATAGGTCTGAAGTCTAAAAACTCAATTGCAACAGTGGAAGCATAAACTTAAATAGTTATTCATGGCATTATTATTCTTCAAAATAACATAAACAACAATTTTTTTTAGAGATATCCAAAAATCTCTATCAACTCATCACAACACAACGTTCCCTGACCCTGGTGTTATACATCAGAGCAGACGCCGACACTAAAGAAAAAATAGAATACTTCATCTTCTATTTACTTCAACTCCTCTACTTCGAGTTATATGCATGATACCCATTTAAAAGCAACATTCAAACAGAAGGGATGAGATATCATAATTATATAAATGAAAGCATGATAATATGTAGTAACAGATTATCTCATGCACGTCACCCAATCCACACAACCAGCACAATAATCATCCAGCATAACAACAACGACCATTCAACATACAACAACAACATCCAACATACAACAACAAGATCCAACTCAACAACAACATCCAACATACAACAACAACAACATCCAAAGTACAACAACAACATCCAACTCAACAACAACATCCAACATACAACAACAACATCCAACGTACAACAACATCTAACATACAACAACAGCAGATGCAACCAATATGTGATGCAATGAGACTCACAACCAGACTCAATGCATGTGCTACCATTTGGTTCCTATTTCAGAACCTGATCCCTTTTTCAAAATCATAATTCCCGTCGAAATTCAAATACGTGAACACTCAGGTTCACCGGCTCCGATCCTCACCTCCTAGGATATTGAGCTCACAATTCGTTATCATCATTGTCGATAACACCTCACTAATTTCATTCATCTCGACAATCAGCTATCGACATAGAATCCTCACCTCCTTGGATTGATGCTCACAACAACGGACCAATGTCCTAACATTATGAATACATGCAACATATTATCATGCAACAACAACAACATCGAGTATAATTACCAATACCTCCATAGTCATGTACTCCGCCAATACTGGTCATCACACTCAAAATACATGTTATAACAGTTCAGCAACAACAACATAATAATATAGTAATCAACAACAACAACAACAATGAAATGTACGATGATATTCACCTTAATCATTATACCACACTAAAACTGGTCACCAACCACCAACATATACTACAAGCATTCAACAATAGCACTATAGTAACAATTCATGCAACATATTATACGTGAAACAACAAAATCATGCATAATGACCCACCACCATGATCAATGGACACCGCCAATACTGGCCACCATGCAACAACAATGTTATAACAACTCAACATCATCATCATACAACATAGCAAACAATTGCATTTAAGATTATGTCACACCACCACATAAACCTCACAATGCACTAAGCGCCCACAAACAGCAAATTAATTACCTTCAGGTACATAAACCTTTTTTATAAGGTAGCCCGTTGCATTAACTTTTCAACGCTTCGAACGGCACTCGAATCGGACACACGGAACAAAAGTTATGAATTTTTGGTTTTTCAAAAATAAATGTTTCCAGTATAACGGGTTACCATAATCAGGATAAACAGTTACACCCATTTAACCAGTCACACCACACAAAATACACACAGAGTAACGAGTTACCCTTATCAGGGTAACCGATTACACCCTGTCCAAAACGCAATTTTTTAGCAGTGTAACCGGTTATGCCCTTTCTGGTAACTGATGACACCGTTGACAGAAACATTTTTCTGCAACTTTTCAAAACCAGAATCACTTTTAAGTCATCCCCAAAATCCCATTTTAATACCATTCAAATAACACATATTTTTACCCTAAAAATCACTTTTCTAAACATCAAAACTTCAACTCTTTTCACAAAAATACTCATAACTTTGAGTTCCGACTCTGACTCGTAACAACTTCAACCACTCAACATCAAAATCATACAATCTAATCAATCACATGATTTCAACAACAACAATTGCAACAATGAAACATTCTAACAACATTAACATTTCATACGTGATTCATCAAGAATTCAATCAATCATCAAATCATCCAAATCATGAATAGAGAGAAGAAAACAAAAGCCCTACGTGTTATAATCTACCCACCAATCATCATTTTAACCCTTAGATAATTAGAACCTCACCCTTAACTTAGAGTTCCTGTGATGATTTCCTCTTCCTCAGCAATGAAAACCTCTTCTACAAGCTCTTCCTTGCCCTAGCTCTCTTCTCAACTTTCTCTCCAAAAACACAATCTGATAGTTTTTCCTTTCACTATCCCCTTTTCTATTATTATAATATTATTATTATTATTACTAATATCCTCTTATAATAATAATAATAATCACTATTTAATTAATTTAATATTATTCAACTAATATTATAATTAACTAAATATTACTAATATAATTTAATTATTTCAACTCTCCACACCACCAAGTTCTACACAATTGTTCACACACCCCCAACACCCTCCTCAAGGTCTAGTCTTAAGGTCACTACCCAACACCAAGGGTATTCTTAACCACAACAAAACACGCATAATTACATACACATACACAACATCATTTAATTTTAATTATGAAAACTAATTAAAATAAAATAGGGTGTTAAAACTCTCCCCCACTTAGAGTATTTTTGTCCTCGAAAATTTACCTAATCCAAACAACTCAGGATATGCCTCACGCATCCTGCTTTCCAACTCCCAAGTCAAATTTCCATTGGCAGCGCCTCCCCACACTACCTTCATGAGATAAATCTCCTTACCTCTCAACTGCTTCACCTCACGATCTTCAATCCGTACAGGCAAATCTTCAACCGTAAGGTTATTCCTTTCCTGAACATCATCCATCGGAATCACATGCGACGGATCTGGAACATACTTCTGAACTATGAAACATGGAACACATCATGCAACTTCGACAAATTTGGTGTCAACGCCACTCTATACGCAACAGCTCCAACTCTCGCTGATATTTGATACAGACCCATAAACCGAGGAGTGAGCTTCCTCGACTTCAAAGCACGTCCAACACCGGTTGTAGCGAGCGATTTTTGTCGGTGACGTGACCACCTTATCGCTGAAGTTTGGGTTTTCCTCCTCGAGGAGAAAGGGTGCTACTTTCTGATTTCTTATTTATCCCATGAAGCTGGAAGGGAAAGGGAAGCTATCTAAAACTAACCTTGCACGCGATTGTTTAGCTGAACAAACGCTTTAAAGAGATTGGGGGTCTGGGGTCAGGTTATATAATGGGTAGTTGTCAATTACCCATCCTATATGTGGTTATCCACAGGATATTAGCTTTAGGGTTTCGCTTTGTAATTGATGGTGTTTATCTGGTAATGGGTTGGGAAAGTTTCTTGGGAAAGTATGACAGAGAGAGTGAGTTTTTGTTGATGTTCGGGTTTTTCCCGATGTTTTCGGTAAGGTACTAGACCTAAGTTTTGATTGATGTGAAGGTACTGGACCTATAGTTTTTTATTAGTATGCTCGCTAAGATTTCGCAACCTTATGCCTACGTATTCCCGTTTAAATGAAACAGGGAAATCAGAGCAATCGTAGTTCCTCCTATTCTAAGGGAGGAAAAAGATGTTTTGGTGTCTTGTTCAAAGCCCAAGACAGAGGCTAAAGGGTGTATTTGGGTCTTGTTCAAAGCCCAAGATTGAAGCTAAAAGGTTTGACTGAGAGAGAATTTGTCATCTCTAAAGAGGGATTGTTGATTTTTGTGTGCCTTGATCAAAGCCCAAGGTTGATGCTAAAAGGTTAATTGACTCGTCTAGGAGATTTGTTTGTGTCTTGTACAAAGCCTAAGATAGAGGATGAAATGAGAAATTTAATCAACTCGACTGAGGATATTTTGAGTGTCTTGTACAAGGCCCAGGACGGAGGCTACACGGATTTGACTCTGTTGAGGAGTGTTATCTATCCTGTACAACGCCCAAGATGGAGGCGGAAAAGAGTTTGACTCGGCTTGGGAGTTTATTCCTCAAAGTCTAATGAAGGCTCGGAGGAATTGACTTTGCTGGGTGAAATGTTTATCCCAAACTTATGAAGGTTTATATCTCATACAAATCCCAAGATAGAGGCTAAAAGGGCTTGACTCAACAAGATAGTGCTTTTATCTGTCCTGTACAAAGCCTAGGATTGTGGTTGAACAAGCTGGAGAAATCAATCTACACAACTCGAGAGGAGGCTAACTCCTGCTAGGGGAAATCATTATACAAAGCCTAAGAGGAGGCTATGGACTCAACAAGAGAGTGTTTTTATTTGTCTCGTACGAAGCCCGAGATAGAGGCTGAAAGGGTCGACTCAACAAGAGAGTGTTTGACTCAACAAGAGAGTCTAAAAAGTGATTGACTCAACAAGAGAGTCTGAAAAGTGATTGACTCAACAAGAGAGTCTGAAAAGTGATTGACTCAACAAGAGAGTCTGAAAAGTGATTGAATCAACTAGAGAGTCTGAAAAGTGATTGACTCAACAAGAGAGTCTGAAAAGTGATTGACTCAATAAGAGAGTCTGAAAAGTGATTGACTCAACAAGAGAGTCTGAAAAGGTTAGCTCCGCTGGGGAGAATCATTTGTACAAAGCCTAAGAGAAGGCTGACTTTGCTGAGGAAAGAATCATTATACAAACCCTTAGAGGAGGCTAGTTTCTGCGGGGAGATCATTGAGATCCCGAGGCAGGTCCAAATGGGGGAATTAACTCTTGCTGGTGATTATAGAAGAGTTGAGGTATTAGATCCCTTAAGGTTTTGATTTGAGATAGTGTTATCCTGATGATAAACTGACCCTAGTTGGGGGATTTTAGGAGGGAGACGGGGTTTTAGAACCCACAAGTTCTAACTTTTGCCGGAGATTAATCCAGAATCCGGGTTTCTCCTATGCTTTGTAGGGAACTTGAGAATGTCTTTGAGACTCAAGGGTATTTAGACCGTCCAAGTCTACTGGCATGGAAGAGTTTTATCTTTTGTATGATGCCCAAGAGGAGGCCGACTCCTTTTAAGGGATGAGTATCAACCCTAAAATTGGTCTGAGGGTTTTGACTCCTTTTAGAAAGACAGCTTTAATGAAGGATGACTAAGTTCTGTCCTATACCTTTAAGAGGTCTTCAGGGTCCTTGTATTAAGCCCAAGAGAAGGCATGAGAACTTCTAAGAAGCAGAAGGGTCCTTGTACAAAGCCCAAGAGGAGGCGGGGATGCTTTTTAGGAAGCCTGTGGGTCCTAAACCAAAAAAAGTTTAAGAAATGCTATTCACCGAGAATAGATCATTTAGTGAAAGTTATGTGATTTGAAGAAACTCAGGAGATGCTATTCACATAGAATAGATCAACTCCGAGGAGTAGAATTTCTTTGACAATTTCTAGGGGTGATAGCCTGAGAAAAGGTTCACCAAGAATACTGCATTTCTCTTTGTTCCATATTGTTTAACCCCAAGAGAAGGGAATACTGTATCAGGAAATCCTATGGGGATCTAGTTTTGTTTGTATTTAAGAGTGACCAACATGGCTTTACCTAGTTCTAGACCTAGTTGCCGGGGAAAACTCTAAATAACTATACAAGTATATATACAATTGATATATGACAAGTATTTAAAAAGGGTATGAAAGAAGACTAACCATGCGCCGCTTCCCACATTACATTTATATATATATATATATATATATATATATATATATATATATATATATATATATATTTGTCGTGTATTTAAAAGAATGAAAGAAGACTAACCATAGGCCGCTTCCCACAATACAGTTATATATATATATATATATATTTGAGCAAGTAAATGAAAGCGGATAAAACTTATAGGTGAGCGAGCTTCCATGTTGTATTGTTAGTTGTTCAGAGAAATTAAAGTTTTGATAACAACTGTATATTTGAACCTAAATCAAAAGGGAGTTGTTAGTGAAAAAATTGTTGGGGCTTATACTCAAGGAGAGTCCCAAGGTTTGAACAGTGATTGTACTGTTGTTTTGAATATCGTATCGGGACTTATACAACGACTGAGGCCCAAAAAGTTTTATGTACCAAGGGATGGGTCTTATAACTCAAAGAGAAGCCCAAAAGGTTATTTAAAGAAAAGATATGGGACTTACAACACGAGAGTAGGCCCAGTTGAAAATAGTTTGAAAATGACGATCTCGTCGGAGTTTCTGAAACTGTATCAAGACTTATACAATACACTGAGGCCCAAAAATGGTTTTGGTTAAAAGGAAATTGGGTTACACTCTATTAGAGGCCCAAATTTTATTTTTGTACAGGAGATGGGGCTTACAACTCAGGCAGAGGCCCAAATGATTTTTTAAAAGGCGGCGATATCGCCGTTGTTTTGAAAATATACAGAGGGACTTATACAATATGTGAGGCCCAAAAATGTTTATTTACAAAAAGGGGTTGGGTCTTACACTCTATTAGAGGCCCAAAGTGTTTGAAAAAAGTTTGTTAGGGTGAAAATCAAAGAAACCCTAATTTCATCATTTTTTTAAAAAGTAATCCTTTTAATAAAATGAATAAAAAGACAAAAATACCAAATAAGTCTAAATAGACCACTTGTGATTTTTGGTTAAGGTTTGAAAAATGAAGTTTTAATCACAAGATAATTTAGAACTCATTTGGTTTTGTTCTTTCAAGGTGAATATTCATTTTTAAAAGGTTTAAAAACAATAAAAATGAATTTATTTACAAAAATATCAACTATATTAAATAATTAATATAAATCTGTTTTTTTGTGGAATAAAATATTTTAACATTTTTGTGATTTTTTGCAAAAAGAACCAATAAAAAATAATTAAAATTGAAGGAGAAATTAATTTTCCAAATCATTTAAAATATAACAAAATATATAAAAAAATTGGAAAAAAGTGGTAAAAAGAGGCAAAAGTGAGCTCTTTCTTGCAACCAACTGGAACCCTCAGGAACAAGTTTGAGCTCTTTCTTACAAAAGGGGCAAATGTGATCAATATAGCAACTCTCTCAAATGGTGTTCTAGATGTGTGGAACCATTTGGGACAGTTCAAGGATGATATTTGGAGTGTGTTTGAGGTCTTATCTGGTTTTGAAAGTGACTGAATCAAGACATGGCTTGAAAAATGCAAAAAAGTCCAATTTTGAGGTTTTGAGAGGGGACTTTATGATTTTGGTGTTACAGGTCACATATGAGAGTTTGGACAACTTAGATATGACATATTGGATGTGTTTGGATCATGAGTTATGGTGGAAATGCCCTCTAACTCAAAAACTCAGAGTTACCTTGCAAAAGAAGGCATTTTGACCTAGAGAAAGGGATTTTGAGGAAAGCATCAGTTTGATTGCTTTGGTGTACTTAAACTGAGCACAAATGAGCTCTATTTATAGTAGAGCAAGTCTGTTTTACAAGCAATAGTAAATGGTGGCTGCAGCAGGCCTATGGCCAATTGGATCACTTTGGAATCTCAAGTCTCCTCTAGCCATTGACTAGAGGTTAGAGCACAGGTCTATGGTTCTTTGGTTCAGAGCTTATCCTTGACTCATTCAGTTGGAATAGGCTCAGTTCATGCCACCTTGGTGGATCCATTGAATGCTTGGAAACAAAATTGGAGTCTTGGCCTCTTTTAGGCTTTTTTAGGGTTGGCATGCTACTTGTAGATTCATGGACTTGTGAGGCTTGGAGATCATATCATCCCTCTTGGATTTGATCCTCAGATGTTTCCAAAATGATGACAAGGCTTGAATTTGTCAGATTTGATCAAATCGAGCAAAATGCATCAAATATGCCAAATCTGCCTTGGAAAAAATAAGTTCATGAGGCCATGTTTCAAGGGTTGTATCTCCTTGCTCAAATGGAATTTGGAGATGATCTGGTACTTGTTAGAAATCCCTCATAGCATACTTTAACTTTGATGTCCACCCCTAGACCTGGTTTGACTTGGATCAAGGAATGTCCCTACACTTTGAAAAAGGCAAGGCAGATTCTGACTTAGTGAAAAATTCACTAAGTGTTGGAAAAATGTCATTTCATGTTTTTAGCGATTTTGATGACTCCATAACTTAAAATCCATGAGGAATTGGAATGAGATGTAGTTGATACTTTTGAAGTATGCCATGAGAGCTACAAATCCATCTTTGGACCATTCAAAATGGTTGCTTGGATCTCAAGTTATGATCCTTGGAAGTTGGTACCCTAGCGACTTTGTTCCATAACTTAGAAAAATTCTAAGTTTTTATGGTTACCCCTTTTACAAGTTATCCCATTTTCTTTGATTTTTCTTGATGAATGATGATTCAAATCACATATTAACATTGTTTTAGGGTCAAGGAACCATAATTGTGAAAAATTCCAAAAAGTCAAACTTGACTTTTGTGCACAGTTGACTTTTTATCAGATGAATTCCAAACTATGCGATCCATGGTGAAATCAAGTCCTTTACCTAAATCAAACCTAATGGATATGTTCCATAGGTGATGTAGGGTGTATTGAATTATTTCCCAAGGTTTGGGAGCATGTCTTGGTCAAAAGTCAAAGGCACAATTGACTTTTCCCTCGAAACCCTAATTGTGGTCCTGATGAAATTGAAACTTGTGCATCAAGCTTCTTGGATCAATCCATTGTTGCAAATGAATCAATGTAGTGTATTGGAGACCCTCAAATCATGTCTTGAGGTCTTGGCTCATGTTTGGTTCTAAAAGTCAACTTAGGGGTGAATTCGGTCAAGAAACCCTAATTCCTGATTTTTGGTAAATGCATCCCCTGAGGCTAAATTGACTTGGTGATTGGGTCCATGAGGTCCCTTGGAGTATCTTGAGTTATGTTTTGAAGCATTGGCACATGCCCAGATGAAGATTTCCATCTGGAGGCCCTAGTCGACCAAAACCCTAATTTGGTGACACTGGCGATCTTGAGGCTTAACCCACTTGGAATGCTGCAACCCTGTGTTTGATTCTTGATGTAGGAGTCCTCTTGATTACTTTATGAATGTCTGAGAGGTTAGACAAGTTGAAGATCATGTCATTTCTTGAATGATTCTTTGTCTAAGGCTCTGAGATGGCTTGAAACCCTAATTCTTGACTGTAGTGAATGCTCACCTATCTTTGAGGAGATTAATGAGGCATAAAGGTACGTCCATATTGTGATGATGATTTACACAATGATGGGAAATATTAGTGGTCAAAATTTGGGGTATGACAGATGCCCCTATTTAATCTTCTTGGACCCGAAGGTGTGAATGGCGAAGGTATTCGGGCATTCCGGGTGCAAGATGATTAAATATCGGAATACTAGAAATTTTGATGGTGGTTATGAATGGCTGTTTGCCTATCCATCTTCCTTTGATAAGCAACGATACTTAGAAAAGGTAAAAACTTCCCCTTGATCCTGGTCTTCAGCCAAGGAACTGGTCTCAGTTTCTGATATAAACTTCCCCTCGATCCTGGTTTCCTACCAAGGAATTGGTCTCAGTTTCTGATATAAACTTACCATCGATCCTGGTTTCCTACCAAGGAACTGGTCTCAGTTTCATTTGTCAATAAACTTTCTTGACAAGAAACGCTATTCGTACCGGTTTTTCCTCAAACTTCTCGTCGAATTTATTTTATTGGGGAGATGCCATTTGACGGAAAAGGGTTGAGGTCAGACTTGCTAGGGAAACCCATTGGTCTGAGCTATAGAGGTGTGCAAACTTCTCCGTTAGAGACGCCATTTATTGACTCTACTGGGGAAAAACGAGTCTCTTGAGAGACTATTTTCTGCTTGGGGATACTACATCATACTTTTCTTCGAGTCCTTCTCGGAGAAATGCCATACAATGTACCCCAATTTTTAGGTGTTGATGACTTCATTAACATTGATTTTCTGGAGAGAAGAACCACTGTGTTGCTGAGAGTCTTTAGTTACGAGGCTCTCTCTTGGATTTTCCTTAATCCGGGAAAGCAAAGATATCATCTTCAATGGAGAAGAGTGGCGTTTGTTGAGAGTTTTCTTGCTTTTCAGAGGTTCAAGTTATCAAAGTGGTCAAGGGCCTTCTCCACCCCATAAATAAACTAGAGAAGAGATCGCTCAGATGAGGCATTTCTCGACGAGGAAATAACTGATAACTCGATTGAGAGGACTTTTATCACCAGGAGGTAAGACCGACTAGAGTGATAGTGATGCAATATGAATATAAATGTAAATCAATAATGCATGATGTATGTATGTATATGCTGACAAAACTGATGCGACATACAGACTAGTGGATGAACACGACTGGATACTCGGCCACTGCTGGGGACGAAGAAGCACCATTCGTTCAAGATAGCAATTCTACCTTGCTTAGGAGAGATAGTCCCTGTGGGGAACAACCATTGGTCGGGCTTAGGATATAAGAACTCTGTTGGGGGTGTCAGATGGAATATTCGCATCCAACACTGTTGATCCTTTATTCAGGTGTACTGGTTTAGAAGGAGTACTTTGATTCTGCACCTTGAAGCTCAACTGCTTCTGGAGAAGCGATCGATGTTCTTTCGATGTTCAACAGTCAAAAGAAATTGCCATCTTTATTTTGAAAAGCAGAAACATTTTGACAAGTAAATTCATTTTTGTTTTATTTCAAGAACCATAAATCATGTTAAAAGGTCGTTCTGTAAAGCTAAAACAAATAAGAATTGCAAACAAAAGCACTAAGGCTCAAATTTTATTGATAGGATGGAGATCAGCCAAGCGCGCAATTCCATAGAGTATTTACAAAGTTTAGAAAATGGTAATTTTAAGGGAACAAGGCTACATTAAAACATAACGACCATTATCCTTCTACCAACTTTGAATTATGGGCATCCTGAGCTTCCGTCGAAGATGACCTTGACTGGAGTTTTCCTGATGGATGACATTACTGCTGAGGAGTTGAACTGACCAGACATAGTTACTTGCCATTATCCCTAACTTTTTCCTGGATTGTACTTTGATATTTCCAATCCACCGAGATGATTTTTTATTATGTCTCTAATTTTTGCCTGGACTGCCCTTTCGGGTTTTCAATCCACCGAGACATTTTTTTTTGTTTAGGCGAAGTATTTCTTGACTACGTCAACGTTTGTGGGGTAGGCAAATTCCTCTCCGTCCATGGTTGCGAGTCTCAAGGGGCCGCCTGAGAAAGCTTTCTTGACCACATAGGGGCCATCGGAATTCGGAGTCCATTTTCCCCAGGAATCAGTGAGAAATGATTGTATCTTCTTGAGCACTAGGTCTCCTTTTCTGAAGTCACGAGGTCGGACCCTTTTGTCAAACGCCTTCTTCATTCTTTGCTGATACAGCTGACCGTGGCATAGTGCCGTTCTTCGCTTTTCTTCGATTAGATTCAGTTCATCGTGTCGACTTTAACACCATTCAACCTCTGTTAGCTTAGCTTCCATCAATACCCGGATTGATGGGATCTCTACTTCTACGGGCAGGACTGCCTCCATGCCATATACTAGAGAGAAAGGGGTTGCCCCTGTCGAAGTGCGGACAGATGTGCGATAGCCGTGAAGAGCATAGGGTAACATCTTGTGCCAATCTTTGTAGGTTACAACCATCTTCTAAACAATCTTCTTGATGTTTTTGTTAGCCGCTTCTACCGCTCCGTTCATCTTGGGTCGCTAGGGAGATGAGTTATGGTGTTCGATCTTGAACTCAGCACACAACTCTTTCATCATCTTATTGTTCAAGTTAGATCCATTATCAGTAATGATCTGGCTTGGAACACCATAACGACAGATGATTTTTTTTTGTTGATAAATTGGACCACCACTTGTCGAGTTACATTGGTGTATGATGCTGCTTCGACCCATTTGGTGAAGTAATCGATGGCTACCAGGATGAACTGATTTCCGTTCGAAGCCTTGGGTTCAATCATGCCAATCATGTCGATTTGCCATATGGAAAAAGGCCATGGGGAAGAAAGAACTTTGAGATGCGTTGGCGGTACATGGATTTTGTCTGAGTATATCTGACACTTGTGACACTTTCTCATGTACTTGTAGCAGTCGGATTCCATTGTCAACCAATAGTACCCGGCTCTTAGAATATTTCTCGCCATTGTGTGTCCGTTGGCATGAGTGCCAAAAGATCCTTTATGAGTTTCTTTTATCAGCACGTTTGCTTCTGGTCTGTCTACGCATCGGAGCCAGGCCATGTCAAAATTTCTTTTATAGAGTGTATCACCGCTCAGAAAGAAGCTGCCTGCTAGCCTTATGAGGGTTTTTCTGTCTTTTCTGGATGCCCCAGGTGGGTATTCTTGTTTTTGAAGGAAGCATTTGATATCGTGATACCAAGGTTTGTCATCTATAACTGCTTCAATCGTGAAGATGTAGGCGGGCCTTTCAAGGCGCATTATGTCTATCTTAGGTATGTCATTCCATTGACCTACACTAATCATGGAAGAGAGAGTGGCTAACGCATCCTCCATGTGATTCTCCTCACGAGGGATATGAAGAAACTCGATTTTGTTGAAGAAGGGTAACAACCTTCTCGCGTAATCTTTGTAAGGAATCAATCCTGATTGGTATGTGTTCCAATCTCCTTTGATTTGATTGACAACCAGGGCTGAGTCGCCATATACATCCAAGTTCTTGATCCTTAAGTCGAACGCTTCTTCGAGACCCATGATACAAGCTTCGTATTCGACCTCGTTGTTTGTACACTTGAATGTCAGTCTGGCAGTGAAAGGAATATGGGTACCTTGAGGTGTTATGATGATTGCCCCAAATCCGTTTCCATAATGATTAACAGCTCAGTCAAAGATAAGTCCCCATTGGGAACCTGGTTCTGTCTCTTCACTGGGTAGCGGTTCATCATAATATTTCATTTTCAAATACATGACATCTTCGTCTGGGAAGTCAAATATGTCTGATTCCTGATCCTTAATCGGTTGATAAACCAAATGATCGGCTAAAACACTTCCTTTAACGACTTTTTGAGCGTGGTACACGATGTCGTACTCTGATAGCAACATTTGCCAAAGGGAAATCCTTCTTGTGAGAGCAGGCTTTTCAAAAACATACTTGATTGGATCCATTTCGGAGATTAATCAAGTAGTGTGACAAACCATATGCTGGCGAAGACGTTTGGTTGTCCAAGCCAGAGCACAACAAGTTTTCTCAAGCATAGTGTACCGAGTCTCGCAGTCGGTGAATTTCTTGCTCAGATAGTAAATGGCAGACTCTTTCCTTTTTGTTTCGTCTTGCTGGCCAAGTACACACCCCATCGAGTCTTCTAAGACTGTTAGGTAAATGACCAATGGTCTTCCTTCCACTAGAGGTGATAGAATTGGTGGGTTCAACAGGTATTCCTTGATACTGTCGAAGGCAGTTACGCAGTCTTCTGTCCAAACGCAGTCCTGATTCTTTTTGAGTAATTTGAAAATTAGCGCGCATGTCGCGGTCATGAGGAATATAAATCTGGAAATGTAGTTCAAACGTCCTAGGAATCCTCTGACTTGGTTTTTAGTCTTTGGAGAAGGCATTTCTTGAATGGTCTTGATCTTGTCAGGATTAACCTCAATTCCTTTCTGGCTGACGATGAACCCTAGCAGTTTCCCTGAACGGACACAAAATGTGCATTTGTTGGGATTCAAGCGGAGTTTGTATTTTCTCAGACGCTCGAATAGTTTTAACAGGTGGGTCACATGCTCCTCTTCTGTTTTAGATTTGGCAATCATACCATCGACATATACCTCGATCTCTTTGTGTATCATGACATGGAACAGAGTAGTCATTGCCCGTTGATAGGTTGCCCCGACGTTCTTCAAACCGAACGACATTACCTTGTAAAGAAAGGTACCCCATGGGGTAATGAATGGAGTTTTCTCCATGTCTTTCGGCACCATTTTTATCTGATTATAGCCCGAGAATCCATCCATGAAGGAGAAGACTTTAAACTTTGTGTATTGTCTACCAGCATGTCAATGTACTGTAAGGGAAAGTCATCCTTTGGACTTGCTTTGTTTAGATCCCTGTAGTCTACACACATTCTGACCTTTCCATCCTTTTTCGGTACTGGTACTATGTTGGCCAATCATTGAGGATATTTTGATGTGGCGAGGAAACCCGCGTCGATCTGTTTTTGTACCTCCTCTTTGATTTTGCTGGCCATGTCTGGATGAGTTTGCCTCAGCCTTTGTTTTACTGGCGGACATTCTGGTCTCAACGGTAGATGATGTTCCACGATGCTGGTATCCAACCCTGGCATATCCTGATAGGACCAAGCGAATACACCGGGAAACTCTTTGAGAAGCTTTATCAAACTTTCTTTGACAGTCGGACTGAGCAGCGCCCCAATCTTGAATTCTTTTCTCTTTTCCTCTTAACCCAAGATAACTGTTTCCAATGGCTCTTTGTGAGGTTCAATGGGCCTTTCCTCTTGTCTGAGTAATCGGGAGATCTCTTATGGAATTCCTTCATCATTTTCTTCTTTAGCCTCAAATACCGGGAATTCAAAGTTGGGAGAAGGCATTGAATCGTATGTTTCAATTGGGTTCAAAACAAGCAATCTGCATGACGTGATGATTTGTTTTTTAGAAGAGATAGAGAGAATGCAAGAGTGTGTGCAATGTATTTTCTGATAACTGTTTGTTTTTATTATTTGAGTTATTTTTTAGGATTACCATTTTCTGAAAAAGCGAAAAGAGAAAACAGCAATTAATGCGGAAAATACAGAACGACGTTATTTTATTTATGATTTTGTCGATTCTTGAAACTACAGCCCTAAAAAAAACAAAACTCTGTCACTTTGGGCGAAGCGAAGAGGTACATTTACAGAAAATGGGCCCTATCAAAACATCCGTTTCACCTGGGCAAGGTGAAAGGTTAAGACAAAGACATCAATTACTTAGACTTATGAACAACTTCCGAAACGTTGACTGCAACCCATTGGTGGCGAACTCCTCGGTGAATCACAAAGTCTGGTACTTTCCTTCTTGATTTTTATTCAAAAATAACGCTGATTTCTAGTGGAGCAGGATCATTGGAATCTGTCTCCCAGGCAGAGTTGTCGTAGGAGGATTCCTCTGTTGTATCTTGCATAGTGTTTGCACTCTCAGGTGGATCTCTCCATCCAGTAGGCTGGATGTCTTCGAGCCTGATGTGAGAGCTCTCAGGAGCGGTGTACTTGACCATGAAGTCGAATTTGCCACTTGGTTGTCCCAAGGTGTCCCATACTTCTTTGGAACTGGAGGAGTCATTTCTCTCGATGACGTTGACCTCGGGAAAAGCATAGTTGATGAATTCT
Organism: Lathyrus tuberosus; assembly: GCA_022829125.1. Taxonomy (NCBI): domain Eukaryota; kingdom Viridiplantae; phylum Streptophyta; class Magnoliopsida; order Fabales; family Fabaceae; genus Lathyrus; species Lathyrus tuberosus. The sequence goes on along the minus strand of JALAZF010000236.1, from coordinate 9,206,907 downwards.
AGTCCTGCAAGTTTTGCAAATTCATCGTCGTGCTGGATATTTTCAGAATGCCCTGAGTGTTGATCCCATGACATGGTGGGGACGCAGGTATTTTTTCCAACAATGCTCAGCTGGTATGCATCGTTCGACTGATTCTCTCGCCCCGAGTCTCCTGGGTACAGTTGCTAGATATGCAGGCCATCCATTGGGCCATAATAGTCATGGTCAAAGTTGTCTTTCATCATAGTGTCCTCCTCTAATGAGTTTGGTGGAGCACGACATCATTCCGGATCATAATCTCCGTATATCATTTTGACATCTGACCTCGGTATATATCTCGGACTTTGCGTTGGATAGCAAAATGGTGTATGTGTTTCTTCCTGAGACATATAACTGTACTTGTTAAGATAGGACTTCCATTCTTCATCTGTATCAGAGGAACTTCCCTCGTTGATGGTATGCACTTCTTGAGACACTGGGTGAAGGAAGCCTCCACTGTGGGAGAAGTCTTGAATGGGATGAAGACTTTCATCGTTAATAGTAGTCTAGGTACAGTTTGAAGGAAAACTAAGACCTTTCTTTTACTTATTGTCAGTAGGAATGATAAGTTGTCCCCATCCTTTTCCATTGTTACATTTGATCACCTCGAGAGCATCTTTGTACGAGGAAATTGACGTTCCTTTTTCTGATTGGTTCTCATTGCTCACTGACAGTGCCTAAAACTGAGTTCCAACAACCTCCTCGAGTTCTACACAAGTGGACAATGATAGGTTACTCACGATTAAGGCTTGTTCTCCACGGATTGTGACGAGTTGGTCATTCTTGACAAACTTCAACTTTTGGTGAAGTGTCGAAGTGACTGCCCCAGCCTCGTGTATCCAAGGTCTTCCTAACAAACAGCTGTATGCTGCCTTGATGTCTATGACCTGGAAAGTGACTTGGAAAGTGTGGGAACCGATAGTTATGGGAAGGTCGACTTCGCCGATAACTGTTTTTTGAGATCCATCAAATGCTTTGACGACGACCTCACTGTCTCTCATCTGAGATCTGTTAAATGATAGTCGAATTAAAGTAGACTTTGGCATTACATTTAGAGCTGATCCGGTGTCTACCAGTACGCTGGATAATGCATCGTCCAGGCAGTTGACTGTAATATTAAGCGCCATATTGTGACTCTGGCCTTCTTCTAGCAGTTCCTCATCACTAAATCCCAAGTTATTGCAGGAACTGATGTTTGGAGATGATGCTGTCGAACTGTCTGATTGTCACATCTTGTTCCACAAAGGCTTTCTCTAAGACTTTCTGTAGAGCTTCCCTGTAAGCTTTGGAACTGAGTAAAAGTGATATCACTGATATTTTTGAAGGAGTTTGTAACAGTTGATCAACAATGTTGTATTCACTCCTTTGGATGAGCTTCAGCATCTCATCGTTGTTCTTTGAAAGGTCAGGATCATTAGATTGACCGACTCGTCGATTAGGAACTTATGTTCGAGGTTCCTTTTCTTTGCTGGGTTCTTCAACTCCTCTATTGAAGATCCGACCGCTCCGTGTTGTAGCGTGATTTTTGTGGTCCTGAGTCACTATCGCTTGGGGTACTACAGTTCGATTCATTTTTTATCCTATTGAGCTGATTAAAGAAGGGAAATAGATGTCTCCAATTAACCCTACTTACATACTGATTTTGAACAGCGGTCTGTTAGGTTACAAATGCTATGTGGAGGTGGGGTCCAATCTTTGGTTATTTTGTTAAGATTCGAATGTCTGGATCATTTGCGAGGTTTTTGGTAAGATGGATTTGGTGCTTTTGGGTTGATTTGGTGGAGATACTGGGTTTTGGGTTTTTGATTGGTATGCTCGCGAAGATTTTTTCAATCTTATGCCTACGTATTCCCGTTTGATGAAACAGGGAAATCAGAGCGATCATAGTTGTAGCGCGAGTTTTATGTGTGGTTGCAGAGCACTATCGCTTTTGGGTACTACAACTCGATTCATTTTTTATCCAATTGAAGCTGATGAAGGAAGGGAAATAGATGTCTCCAATTAACCCTGCTTGCAAACTGAGTTTAAACAGATAACTGTTGGTTTACAGATGCTACAAAGATTGTGGGTCTCTCTTAGGTTATTTTGTTAAGAACACAGGGTTTAGACTATTGGTAGGATGTTAGGACTGATTGCTTTTCGATTGATGTATGAAGGTACGGGATTTTGAGTTTTTGATTAGTGCGCTCGCTAAGATTTTTCAATCTTATGCCTACGTATTCCCGTTTAATGAAACAGGGAAATCAGAGCGATCGTAGTTCCTCCTATTCTATGGGAGGAAATGGTGTTTTGGTGTCTTGTTCAAAGCCCAAGACATGAAGCTAAAGATGGTTTGTATCTTGTTCAAAGCCCAAGATGTGAAGCTGAAGGGTCTATTTATATCTTGTTCGAAGCCCAAGATGTGAAGCTAAAAGGGTGTTGACTTTAGAGAGAATTTGTCATCTCTAAAGGGGAATATTTGGTCTGTTTGGCACAACTGTTGGGTGACTGATTATTAAGGAGAATTACTTTAACTGGGATATGCGAATCTAACAATGCCATAATTTCCTTTTATAGGGGATTTTCAACCTAAAGGAGAAGACTTTAACTCAGTTTAGAGCAAGACCATCTTTCCTTAGGAATTTCTCATGCTAAAAGAGGGAAAGTGGCGTGGATGTAAATAATCCAGAGGCTTGCCGCTTACAGCAATTAGATGAGGGAAAAGGAGTTGTTGATGTTTGTATGCTGTGACCAAAGCATGATTTGATGCTAAAAGGTTGATTGAATCAAATGGGGATTTCTTTATAAAAAGCCTAAGAGAAGGCTATTGACCTAACAAGAGGACGCTTTTGTGTCTCGTACGAAGCCCAAGATAGAGGCTAAAAGGGTTAACTCAACAAGAGAGTGTTTTTATATGTGTCTTGTACGAAGCCCAAGACGGAGGCTAAAAGGGTTTGACTCAACAAGAGAGTCTTTTATACTCACCAAGAGAGTGATTTGTATCTCGTACGAAGCCCGAGATAGAGGCTAAAAATGTTTGACTCAATAAGAGAGTCTTTTATACTTAACAAGAGAGTGATTTGTATCTCGCACGAAGCCCGAGATAGAGGCTAAAGGAGGATCGACTCAACAAGAGAGTCTTTTTATACTCAACAAGAGAGTGTTTTGGTATCTCGTACGAAGCCCAAGATGAAGGCTAAAAATGTTTGACCCAACAAGAGAGTCTTTTATACTCAACAAGAGAGTGATTTGTATCTCGTACGAAGCCCGAGATAGAGGGTAAAAAGGTTAGCTCCGATGGGGAGAATCATTGTACAAAGCCCAAGAGGAGGCTATCTATACTGGTGACTGTTTAAGTTTAGTGACAGGTCCAGTATGTTGTATAAAAGAAAAAATCAGTTCTTATAAAGAGACTGATTCCAGGTGAGGTTGTACTTTGGGACTAATCAGAAGATCGGGGTTATTTCCTATTCTTTAAGGAAATGGGAAATCCAAAGGGTATTGAGACTGTCCAAGTCTACTGGTGTTTTGGAGAAATTGATTCTCAGATAGTGAATGATCTTTGTATAATGCCCAAGAGAAGGCTGGGTTACTGCTGAGGATTACATCCATAGGCAGGCCAAAGGGTGAGGAACTCTTATGAGAGAGGCCGGATTTTGGAGCGATCAGTGTTTTTTCGATTTGTGAAAGGAACTTGAGAATTCCTTTGAGACTCAAGGGGCTTTTAGACTGTCCAAGTCTAGAGTTTCATCTTTTGTACAATGCCCAAGAGGAGGCACGAGCTTTAAGGGATGAGTATCAACCCTTAAATGGCCGGAGTTTTGACGCTCGAAAGACTGCTCTAGCAAAGGATGATTAAGTTCTGTCTTATACCTTTAAGAGGTTGTCAGGGTCCTTGTATTAAGCCAAAGAGAAGGCATGAGAACTTCTAAGAAGCCGAAGGGTCCTTGTACAACGCCCAAGAGGAGGCGGAGATGCTTTTAGGAAGTCTGTGGGTCCCCAAACCCCGAGAAGTTCAAGACATGCCATTGACAGAGAATAGATCAAGCCAGGAAAGTCCGAGAATTTGGAAGAAACTCAAGAGATGCCATTCACGGAGAAAAGATCATCTCTGGGGAGTTAGAGTTTCTTTGACAATTTTTAAGGGTGCTTTTAAGAAGCTTGTGGGTCCCCAAACCCCGAGAAGTTCAAGACATGCCATTCACAGAGAATAGATCAAGCCAGGAAAGTCCGAGAATTTGGAAGAAACTCAAGAGATTCCATTCACGGAGAAAAGATCATCTCTGGGGAGTAGAGTCTCTTTGACAACTTCTAAGGGTGACAGTCTAAGAAAGGGTTCACCGAGAATGCGGGTAAACACTTACTCGGTTGTAGAGCTTCCATGCTGTTTTGTTAGTTGTTCAACAAAGAAAGCTTTGATAACAATATTATATTCAAAATCAAATGAGAAAGTGCTTTGAAAAGATTGTTGGGGCTTACAGCTCAAGGAGAGGCCCAAAGTTTTATCAGTGATTGCATTGTTGTTTTGTACATTGTACAAGGACTTATACAAGTGACTGAGGCCCAAAAGGTTTTATGTACAAAGGGATGGGTCTTACACTCTCTCTATAGGCCCAAAGGTTTATTTTTGTACAAGTGGTGGGGCTTACAGCTCAAGGAGAGGCAAAAAAAAGGTTTTTGAATTGGCGATCACGCCGAGATTTTCTTTTAACGCAAAGGGACTTATACAATATCTGAGGCCCAAAATAGTTTTGGTTAAAAGGGTTTGGGTCTTACACTCTACTAGAGGCCCAAAGATGTTTAAAGAAAAAGATGGGGCTTATAACACGAGGGTAGACCCCCCAAGGGTTTGATTTGTTAGAAAGGCGACGACCGCGCCGATTTTTTTTGACGGTATCGGGACTTATACAATACACTGAGGCCCAAATTATTTTGGTTTTCTAAAAGGGTTTGGTCTTACACTCTACTAGAGGCCCAAAGGGTTTGAAAAAGTTTAATGAGGGTTGAATTAATCAAAACCCTAATTTGTTTCCAAAATGTATTTTAATTGAATAAAAATTCAATTAAAATGATCAAAATTGTTAAACATGTGGAAAACAAATTGTGATCTTGGATTAATGTTTCAAAAATCAAGTTTTGACCTACAAAATGATTAGAAGTCATTGAAATTTGCAAAACCAAGAAGGAAAAAAATATTTTAAATGTAAAAAAAATTAAAATATTAATTCTTTACAAAAATATCAATTATATGAAATAAATAATATTTTTGGGATTTTTTTGGTAAAATAAAATATTTTAACATTTTTGTGAATTACTAAAAAAAGAATCAACTCAAAATCATTAAAACTCAGAGAGAAATTAATTTTTGAATCAATTAAATAAAATCACAAAATTCAAATGTTCAAATATTTGAAAAAGGGCGCCAAGAACATGGCAAGAACACGCGCCCTTCCTCTGTTTCTGTAGATTTGTGTTTTCTATCCAATCTCATTGAATACTTGATTGTATTATGTAATCTACATATCAATCTACTCGTTTTAACCTCACGATCATGTCTATGGTCTTTAATTTCATTTATTTTAAACATGGAATAAGAAATTAAAGAGAAACCTTAAGAATCCTAAAATTTGCATGAAGGTTTAGAAATTCCATACACGATTCAAACAATGCAATTGATTGAGGGAAAACACTCCATGCATGATTATGAACATATGGCCAAATTATTGTGCAGCAAAAATTGCATAGATCATAGAGTTAGAAGAGCTCATGCTTACCACTTGCAGTTGGTGATCGTGTTTTGTGTTAGAGGTGTTACAACTTGGTTCCAAGGTTATGGACAACTTCCATAGGTGCTATGGAGTGTGTCTGGATGCTTGGAGTTGATTGATTTGAGTTGGAACTTGATTTGGCACCTCAACTGCAAATCTGTCAAAGGCTTGAGCAGTTGGCTGGTGATTTTGTGATTTTGGTGTTCCAGATGTTATGTGAGTGTTTGGATCACTTCTATAAGATGTTTATGAGGTGTGTGTGTGTGATTGGTTTGATTGGAATTGCTCTCAAACTCAAAACCCGATAGTGACTTGCCTTAGAAGGCAAAATTGGAGTGAAGAAGGAGATTTTGAGGAAAGCATATGTTTGATGGCTTTGGTGTACTCAAACTTATCACAAATGAGCTCTATTTATAGTAGAGCAAGTTTGTTTTGCAAGGAATAATGAATGGCAACTGCTGCATAGGTTTGGCCAATGTTGAGCAATGAGAATCCAAGTCTCCTCTATCCATTGACTAGAGGTTAGGGCACAAGCTGCTGGTTCCCTTGGTCTTGGATAAGTCTTGACTAAATTCAGTTGGCAATGGCTCAGTCCATGCCACCTTGTGTATGCATTGAATGCTCCAATCCAAAATTGGAGTCTTGTCCTTCTTTTAGGCAATTCTAGGTTTGGCATGCTACTTCTTGTTCCAAAGACTTTGGAGGCTTAGATCAGTGTTTGTTCCCTTTAGATTTGATCCTCAGATGTGTCCAAAGAGATGACAAGGCTTAGAATTATCTGATTTTGCCAAATCGAGCAAAAGTGAAAAATTCTGCCTAGCCTTGGCAGTTTTCAGCAAGGCATATTGCCATTGTCATATCTCATGGCCCAAGTGGAATTTGATGGAGTTCTTGGCCATTTTAGAAAGCCCTCATATGATACAATAACTGTTTGATCATAATTGGTTTTGATAATTTTTGGATCCAAGTGAAAGATTCCCCTACATTTGGAAAAAAGTGAAGGCAGATTCTGACTTAGTGAAAATTTCACTAAGTGTATGAAAAAAGTGGCATTTTCACTTTTTGTGATTTTGATCATTCCATAACTCAAAATCCATGATGAATTGGAATGAGGTGTAGTTGAAGCTTTTGTAGAGGGTAATGAGAGCTACAAATCCAGCTCTAGATGGGAAAAATGGCCTTGTGGTTTTGGAGTTATGATCCTCCAAAGTTGGTACCCTAGCCACTTTGTTCCATAACTTAGAAAAATTTCTAAGTTTTTTATGGTTACTCCTTTTACAAGTTATCCAACTTTTATTATTTTTCTTGATGAATGATGATTCTAATCACACATTAACATCATTTTAGGGTTAAGAAACCATAATTGTGAAAAATCTCAAAAAGTCAAAGTTTGACTTTTGTGCACAATTGACTTTTTGTCAGATGAATTCCAAACTGTGCGATCCTCTATGAAATCAAGTCCTTGACCTAAATCAAACTTGATGGATTGATTTCATAGGTGTTATAGGGTGTATTAAATCATGTCCTAGGGTTTGGGAGTATGTCCTGGTCAAAAGTCAAAGATACAGTTGACTTTTTCCGCGAAACCCTAACTGTGGTTTTGATGAACTTGAAACTTGTGAACCAAGCTTCTTGGATCAATCCATTGTTACAAATGGATCAATGTGGTTTATTAGAGACCCTCAAATCATGTCTTGAGGTCTTGGCTCATGATTTGTCCCAAAAGTCAATTTAGGGGTAAATTAGGTCAAGAAACCCTAATTCCTGATTTTTTTATGTATGCATCCCCCGAGGCTAAATTGACTTGGTGATTGGGTTCTGTAGCGCGGTTTTTGTGGTTTCGAATCACTATCGCTTTGGTACTACAGTTCGATTCATTTTTTATCCTATTGAAGCTGATGAAGGAAGGGAAATAGATGTCTCCAATTAACCCTGCTTGCAAACTGAGGTTAAACAGTCAAAACTGTTGGTTTACAGATGCGGCTTTAGTTCGTGGGTCTCTCTCTGCTTATTTTGTTCAGAAAAAAATACTGGGATTGTTCATGGGGAATTTGTTGGGATACTGTGCTAGATTGGCTGGAGGTAGGGGACTTTAGGGTTTTTCGATTAGTGTGCTCGCTGAGATTCTTTTCCAATCTTTTGCCTACGTATTCCTGGGATAGGGAAATCATAGCGATCGTAGTTCCTCCTATTCTATGGGAGGAAATGGTGTTTTGGTGTCTTGTTCAAAGCCCAAGATATGAAGCTAAAGGTGGTTTGTATCTTGTTCAAAGCCAAAGATGTGAAGTTGAAGGGTCTATTTGTATCTTGTTCAAAGCCCAAGATGTGAAGCTAAAATGTTTTGACTTTAGAGAGAATTTGTCATCTCTAAAGGGGAATATTTGGCCTGTTTGGCACGACTGTTGGGTGACTGATTATAAAGGAGAATTACTTTAACTGGGATATGTGAATCCAACAAAGCCATAATTTCCTTTATAGGGGATTTTCAACTTGAAGGAGAAGACTTTAACTCAGTTTAGAGCAACACCATCTTTCCTTAGGAATTTCTCATGCTAAAAGAGGGACAGTGACCTAGATGTAAATAATCTAGAGGCTTGCCTCTTACAGCAATTAGACGAGGGAAATGGAGTTGTTGATGTTTGTATGCTGAGACCAAAGCATGATTTGATGCTAAAAGGTTGATTGAATCAAACAGGGATTTTATACAAAGCCTGAGAGGAGGCTATTGACCTAACAAGAGGATGCTTTTATATGTCTCGTACGAAGCCCGAGAGAGAGGCTGGAAGGGTTGACTCAACAAGAGAGTGCTTTTGTATATGTCTTGTACGAAGCCCAAGATGGAGGCTAAAAGGGTTTGACTCAATAAGATAGTCTTTTATACTCACCAAGAGAGTGATTTGTATCTCGTACAAAGCCCGAGAATTAGGCTAAGGGTGATCGGCTCAACAAGAGAGTCTTTTTATACTCAACAAGAGAGTGTTTTGTATCTCGTACAAAGCCCGAGATGAAGGCTAAAAATGTTTGACTCAACAAGAGAGTCTTTTATACTCAACAAGAGAATGATTATGTATCTCGTACGAAGCCCAAGATGGAGGCTAAAAAGGTTAGCTCCGCTGGGGAGAATCATTGTATAAAGCCCAAGAAGAGGCTAGGGTTACTGTTTCAGTTGAGTGACAGGTCCAATATGTTGGTTAAAAGAGAAAATCAGTTCTTATATGTGTAATGTTGTACTCATGGATTTGATCTGAGGACCGGGATTATTTCCTGTTTTTTAAGGAAACGGAGAATCCGAAGGGTATTGAGACTGCCCAAGTCTACGGGTGTTTTTTTACTATTTTTGAAAGGAACTTGAGAATGTCTTCGAGACTCAAGGAGGTTAGACTATCCAAGTCTAGAGTTTTATCTTTTGTACTATGCTTAAGAAAGATCCAGAGACAGTATGTTCGCCGTAGGAAGATCTAGACTCTTTAAAAGACTGTTCTATTAAGATGACTAATTTTTGTTCCTATACCTTTAAGAGGACGTCGGGACAATTTATACGAAGCCCAAGAGGAGGCGAGAAAAACTTTTAAGAAGCCGAAGGGACAATTTGTACGAAGCCGAAGAGGAGGCTATCTTCCCGGAGGAAGAAACATTATACGAAGTGTAACACCCAAATTCGCATCGCGAATAAATAATACATAAATAAATTAGAGTAGATAAAAATTTATTATTCTTAGACAGAAACAAGGATGCCACATTTAAAGAAATAAAACACAATCCCTGCTCATAAATTTGATACATAACACAAAATGGAACAAACTTAAAAGGGAAACTTTTTCCAACAAAAGGAAAGTTCAATTTTGGAATAAAGCGAAAAGATCCATAACTGACTTGTTTTACAAATTAAATCATTTTATAACATCAAAATATTCATACAAAGGTAATACAAAATAGATCCTACAATTGTATACATATATAACAAAAGCGTTCCCCGACTCCCGTGTTACGTATCAGAGCAGACAGACTGACAAAAGGATGGAGAACTAATCTTCACAAAAGCCTCCAAGATACTAATCTGCAATTGCCTCATAGAGCAATAAACCACACCAGAAGGGTGAGAAATAACAACTAAATCAAGATTGCATAATAATATGCCAACACATATAAATTCACATGCATAATTATTCTCACCGCAAGCATCACATACTAATACATATAGCATGCCACAAATACATAACATATTCGCACATAATGCATACTAAAGTTGTGACTTATGGAAACACACCACCACATCACATATATTCATATATAGCATATCATAGATAATTAATACAATCATTGTAATGTACAATAACCCCACAAAACATAGCATATGTCTATACCTAAAACATATCATCCATAACCAATGCATTTATCACAAATGCATATCAAATCACCAATGCTATCACCAACTCAACACATAATCAATCAATTCACAATTTCCATACATAATCAATTCATTCATGGTTTTCCACACATAATCAATCCATTCATGATTTTCCCCACACATAATCAATACATTCATGATTTATGCAAATGCAAAGAGATCGACACAACGATTCTATGCAAATGCGGTACCATCCATCCATCATTCTCATCATCATTAATTCACTCAGGAATTATTAGAATCATCGCTTGTTACTTAGTGTAACTCCCCGTCGGGAAAACGATGTTCCCCATTACTCACACCTCTTTGTATGAGGCACACAACGTTTATGGATCATTCACACCTCTTTGTATAAGGCACACGACCCGATCGATCACACCTCTTTGTATAAGGCACACTATTGTCTATAATCATCACTCACACCTCTTTGTATAAGGCACACGATGTTATAGCGGATTCCCTCTGGAATCGTTTCATCGCTCACACTCACTAGGGCACACGACATCACAAGATGCATATCATGATGCTTGGCATACAAGGACTCATGACAATCAAATGCATCTTCACAAATCAACAATATGGGTTATCTCATCATCATTATTCATGCATTGGAAATCAATTCAAACAATGCATTTACTTGCCATAAGGCCACCAAATAACACACATTGAATTTCACATAAACAATGCATTTCATCATAATCCATAAGCCACAACAATTAGTATTTTAGCATATACACTCATATCAATTCATATCAAGAATTACTCACCATTAACCACAACAATTCCACAAAACATCATAACAACATACATTGATATTCAATCAAACAATGTATTTTACCACACAACAACATCATTATGACATGCATTCACATCATATAACCGCACACAAGCTATACGTTATATATCAAAAGCATATCACATGATAACACATCAATCGCACACAATTACGACAGTAAAAATCCGACAACACCACACTTTCACAAAACCACGACTTAAATAAATTGTCTACTGTCCTCCAAACCATTTTTAATAGAAAGAATATTTCATTATCTTTCCAACGCTTCGAACGGGGGTCAAAACGGACTTACGGTTCAAAAGTTATGAAGAAAACAAAATCTGACATTTTGGAAAATTATGTGATCATGGGTCGACGCATGATGCTGGGGGTCAGTGCATAAAGTTGGAAATTTCGCCCGGGTCAGAGCACGAAGATCATGAGTCGACGCATAATTCTGGGGGTTAGCGCATGAATGCGCAGATTCTGCTAAAAACTCAGTGTTCGACCGTTAAATGCCTTCCGGACCTCCGATTTCGATTCCGTAAAAAGCCCCGGTCTCAGAATTCAAAATACTACAATATTTTCACCATTAAAAAGGCATCCAACACATTTTCCATTTTTGAAATATTTTAAAACATAATTATATCAATTTATCCCAACTCCAAACTCGATCAAACCCACTCGAAAACACACAAACAACCATTCCCGATTAATTCCTATCCTCACCCGACTATACTACACAATTTACTCCGCATTCCAACCGTGAAAACATCGACTTCTCACTATTTCATCATTATTGCCCTAACTCTCACAAACTATATAAATCAATCCAAAACTCCCTAAATCATACCAATGAGTATTCTCGATTAAACCCAAACATTACTTGGCTATTCTACACGATCTATTCCAAATTCTAACCGTTAAAACATCGATTCTATCGAAATGATCACAAATTATCAATGAGAAAAAGTTGTGAAACAACCAAAACAATTACAACAACAACACGTATACATACACAAGCAAGATATAATCGAAACTTCCCACCCTTACCCGATAAATCGAAGAGGAGTTTGAAAAAGATGATGAATCCATGTTTTCTTCTTCTCTTCTCTTTTCCCACGTTTTCCTTTCTCTCTATTTTCTCTCAAATCTCTATTTCTTATATAAAGAAAAATATCTTACCATGTAAAAAGACCAAAATCCCCCTACACTCAAATATCCCGCAAACGCTCTCAAAACGCGATAAAACATAAACAGCGATAAACATAATATATAGTCACATAAAAGTCAATAATAAAATAATATAAAAATGAAAATAATTAAATCGACTCGATTAAATAAATCAGACAAAACATGGTGTTACAATTCTCCCCCACTTAGACATTTTCGTCCTCGAAAATATAACTGAGACGAACAACTCCGAATACGACTCTCGCATCCGACTAACCAACTACCATGCCAACACTAGGCACACCACGAATAACACAAACTGACAAACCACCTTGCTAACAGCAGCTACAACAACGACACGACAACGACGACAACTACAACTACAAGATGCAAAGCCCATACAATGCACTTGACGACTAATTCACGACTCAAGGAATACCCAAGTTACGAACACACAGGTTCAGTCTTGAACCGAAACACAACAAGATCGTTACCATCACCGTAGGTAACACTCCTCTAATTCACCACAAGGAATTAGCTACTCGCACTCGAACCATCCCGATGGAAACGAGGCAACAACACAAACAAGAACATAAAGTTCCACGACCCAACATCGTTTCAACAACCTCTACATAACCACAATACCAACATCCTTGTCACACAACAATATTACAACAATGTTACGATTCACCAATCCAACATACAACCAAAACATCCATCTACATAGTAGCCCATGAATAATATTTAAACCTTTCACCTAACACTTCCATTTTGAAACATCCAATGGTCTCATCACTCCTACATGTTTACAATGTTTAACCTATGAACTCTTACAAGTCACACGTGCATGAAATTCTGGCACAAATATCAGATGTCCTACACAGATGTTGAGACACTGATATCCAACACAATGAACAAGATAACAATAAAAATATCAGTGCAGAAAGTAAATAACACAGTGATATGTTTACCCAGTTTGGATCAACAATCCTACTCTGGGGGCTACCAAGCCAGGGACGAAACCAATATACGATAGTATCAATTCACAGATCATATAATTACCAAATAATCTGCTCACTTAATCACTACCCTTCCTATGACTTCTACCTAAGACTCACCTAGGTATGAGGCCCTCCTCAAATCCCTCTACAACCACAACCCGTGATTGGTTTCTTTCCACACAAGTAAGAAACCGAAAGTCACACTTTCAAAGCACACAATTCTCAATACTTCAAAGCTTATGAGAATTGACACACAAGAAACTCAATGCTTAAAAGCTTATGAGTAACTGACAGAACTTACAACACAAAAATCAGTCCTTATACTGTTATCAGAACGATACCAGTTAGGCTCACAAAATACACTCGAAAACCCTAACAAATACACATGTAAGTTCCACACCTAAACTAGGTTTACATCAGTCAATATATAGCATTTAATCTGGACTGAATTGGGCTTCAAAAACGCAGCAAATAGAATGCTCACAAATCTGCAACATAAACTCCAACAAAATAGGTCTTCAATATAAAGTTTCCTAATATGTCTCCATAATTAGAAACAGCTAAAAATCCAGAAAACCAACATATAAACACAATCCAAAAATGCTTTGGATGCCACATAGGATAACCAAATATTCACAGAATATTTAGTAACAATTCACAACAACTGAATCTGCATTAAAACTGAATCCAGACGCGATGTCATATGAGCAGGTATGGGACATCTTCATTCGACATGTTGAATGCAGCAAATTAGAACATCATGTTTCAACATGTTGCTGCTAGAGTAGTTTTAGCAAAATAAATGCCAACCACAGAATCAAGGAAATAACAATCTCCCCTTTTGGCTTATTTTGGATAAAACTACACACCAAAAAAAACTCGCAAAGAATCACAAAAACATCCATATCAGACAGCAGCGAAAAACCAACAGTTACCAACAGCACACATCAAAAAAAATATCCAGCATAGCAGCACTCCCCTTCAACTGCATACAACACACATCCAGCACCATAGCAGCATAGCAAAACTCCCCCTTAACTGCAGCAACATTCCACAATCTCCCCCTCAACTACTGCAGCAACACAAGCACACCACACACAAACATACTACTCCCCCTTTTTAGCCATAAATATGACAAAGGCAAGTAGAACAACTATTAATATTTGAGAAATGGTCAAATCATAAACCAGAATAAACAGCATCAGAGAGTAGATGCACACCACATCACATGACCAAGCGTCATGCTCAAATTTCAGCATTTTCCCCCCATTCACACACTGTGCTACCAGAATCTCCTTTAATCTTTCCTTTAATTGATATAGTTCTTCATGAATGCAAACCCCAAGTCTGCTCCTCAGGTTTTCAAACTGAACTGCATCCAGAGCCTTGGTAAATATGTCAGCAAGCTGATTTTCTGTGCTCACATGTTCAAGAGTTATGACTTTGTCCTCCACAAGTTCTCTGATGAAGTGATGCATGATATCAACGTGCTTAGTCCTGCTATGTTGAATGGGATTTTTGGAAATATTAATAGAGCTCAGGTTGTCATAAAATAATGTCATGACATCTTGTGTGACATTATACTAAGATAACATCTGCTTCATCCATACCAGTTGAGCATAACTACTACCAGCTGCTATGTACTCAGCTTCAGCAGTAGAAAGAGATACAGAATTTTGCTTCTTACTAAACCATGAAATAAGAATATTTCCCAAAAATAAACATCCTCCAGAGGTGCTCTTCCTATCATCAGCACTTCCAGCCCAATCAGCATCACAGTAACCTACTAAAATGGGACTTGAGTCACGGGAGTACAACAACCCATAATCACATGTACCACTCATATACTTAAGAATTCTCTTAACTTGATTGATGTGACTGACCTTGGGTTCTGCTTGATATCTTGCACACACACCAACAGCAAATGTTATGTCTGGCCTACTTGCTGTAAGATATAGCAGACTGCCAATCATACTTCTGTATAGACTTTGTTCAACATTCACTCCCTTTTCATCTTTGGATAACTTTAAGTGAGTAGGAGCAGGAGTTCTCTTATGCTTGGCATTATCCAGTCCAAACTTCTTCACAGTGCTCCTCGCATATTTGCTCTGACAGATAAAAATGAAATCTTCCATCTGCTTGACTTGTAATCCAAGGAAGTAGGTCAATTCACCTACCAAGCTCATCTCAAATTCAGATTGCATTTGGTTGACAAAATGTTGGACCATTTCATCCGACATCCCACTAAACACAATATCATCTACATAAATCTGAGCAATCATTAGTTTCCCATCCTTCTCCTTGACAAAAAGCGTTTTATCAATGCCACCCTTCCTGTATCCATGGTTAACTAAGAACTCAGTCAGTCTTTCATACCAAGCTCGTGGAGCTTGTTTCAGCCCATACAAAGCCTTCTTAAGCTTGAAAACATGGTCAGGAAAATTTGGATCCACAAATCCTTTAGGTTGCTCAACATAGACTTCCTCATTAAGATAGCCATTCAGAAAGGCACTCTTGACATCCATTTGAAACAATCTGAATTTCAACAAAATGCCACTCCTAGCAACAATCTGATGGATTCCAATCGAGCCACAGGAGCAAATGTTTCATCGAAGTCTACTCCTTCAATCTGTGTGTATCCTTAAGCAACTAATCTGGCTTTGTTCCCGGTAACAACTCCCTGTTCATCAGACTTATTCTTATAAACCCATTTTGTTCTAATCACATTTGTTCCTGCTGGTCGTGGTACCAGTTACCAGACTTCATTCCTCTTGAATTGACAAAGTTCATCTTGCATAGCACTTATCCAGAACTCATCTGTCAATGCTTCTTTGACATTCTTTGGTTCAATCTTTGAAACAAAGCATGCATTTGACACAGTCTCCCTCGTTCTGGTTCTTACACCTTCATTCAGATCTCTAATAATCAATTCCTTAGGGTGATCCTTCTGTATCCTTATAGAGGGTCCCCTGTTAGCATCCTCTACCTCTTCATTCTCAGGTCTAGTGTCGGTTTCTTGAGCATTATCTTCTACAGACTCAATGTCTTGTGAGATTTCATTGTTCATGGGAAGGCATGCTCCAACATTCGTCTTTGCCAGAGTCATCAACCACCACATTTATGGATTCCATCATCACCTTAGTTCTGGAATTAAATACCCTATATGCTTTACTGTTTGTAGAGTATCCCAAAAATATTCCCTCCTCACTCTTTGGATCCATCTTTTGCCTCTGCTCACGATCCGCCAAGATATAGCACTTACTCCCAAACACATGGAAATACTTCACATTTGGCTTTCTACCTTTCCATAGCTCATAAAGAGTGACAGAAGTACCTGATCTGATAGTCACCCTATTGTGTATATAGCAAGCAGTATTCATGGCTTCAGCCCAAAAATGATATGGAAGCTTTTTGGCATGAATCATGACTCTTGCACACTCTTGTATAGTCCTGTTCTTGCGTTCCACCACACCATTCTGCTGAGGAGTGATCGGTGATGAGAATTCATGAGTGATTCCCTCAGATAAGCAGAACTCTTTAAACCTGCTATTTTCGAATTCTTTCCCATGGTCACTTCTGATCCGAACAACACCACAATCCTTTTCCCATTGAATCTTTGACACAACTCTTTGAAGGCTGCAAATACTTCAGACTTTTCGCTGATAAAACTTATCCAAGTGAATCTGGAGTAGTCATCTACGACAACATAGGCATACTTCTTCCCACCAAGACTTTCAACCTGCATAGGTCCCATTAAGTCCATGTGAAGTAGTTCCAGAACTCTAGAAGTTGTGGTAAGATGTTGAAGCCTCTTGTGTGACACCCTTGTTTGCTTCCCATCTTGACATTCACCACATATTTTATCCTCATCAATTTTCAGCTTGGGAATACCTCTAACAGCTTCACTAGACATAACTTTCTTCATCCCTTTCAGGTGTAAGTGACCCAATTTCTGATGCCACAGTTTGGTTTCATCTTCCTTTGACATCAGACAAGTAGACAAACTTTCCGGTTCTTGAGGATTCCACAGATAGCAGTTATCCTTAGACCTGGTTCCCTTCATAACAACTTCATCTTTCTCATTGGTTACTAGACATTCAGATTTGGTGAAATTTACTTTGAGACCTACATCACACAGTTGGCTTATACTGATTAGATTTGCGGTCAGTCGTTTAACAAATAGAACACGATCCAGATTTGGTTGTCCTGTGTAGTCCAGCTTTCCAACACCTTTTATTTCACCCTTTGATCCATCCCCAAAAGTGACATAATTGGTGGAGTGAGGCTTGATATCTGACAATAATTTCTTCACACCAGTCATGTGTCTTGAACAACCACTGTCAAAGTACCAATCTTCTCTTGCAGATGCTCTAAGAGAGGTATGTGCTATGAGACCAACCATCATTTTTCTAGGAGTCCATCTTCTCTTCACTTTACCCCAACTCTGTCCTTTATTTTGTTGCTGAGCAGTTTTGGGATAGCCGTGCAACTTGTAGCAAAAGGACTTTAAGTGACCAATCTTTCCATAGTAATGGCATCTCCATGGTTTATACTTTGATCTACAAACTCTTTTCTAATGCTTCATCTGATGTTGAAACATGTGATTTGACATCCCCTCTTCTTGCTTTATTTTCTGAGGAACAAACTTCAATACAGGCTTTTTGTAAGTCTCTGCTTGATTGTTAAAACCAAGGCCTTGCACATTTCCAGCATCTTTCCCAGTCTTAAGAATCTCATCCGGCTGCATGGTACCATTGTTCAACATTCTTATAGATTTGGTCATATTGTCAAGTTTTGACTTTTGCCATTCAACCTCTTCTTTCATATCAGCAATGGTTGAAAGATGTTCTTTCTTCTTAGCTTCTAGTTGAGCTATCAGAACCTTCTGTTCTAATATTATCTGGCACCTTTCTTCATTCTTGATACACAACTCTGAGAACCCTGTGAAGACTTCTTCCTTAGTGAGTTCTCCAATATAGGATTCTTTGTCAGAGTCAGACTCACAAGTAGTTTCTCCATCAGCCTTACAGATCCCAGTCAAGGCTGTCACTAATTTTGCTGATTCTTCTTCATGATCACTCTCAGACTCTCCTTCTGACCAAGACACTGATAAGCCATTCTTCTGCCTTTTGAGATACGTGGGACACTCAGTCTTTATGTGCCCATATCCCTCACATTCAAAACACTGAACTCTCTTCCCTTGATTGGAGTCTTCTTAAGTTCTGGATCTTCTGCCTCCATCCTGGTTTTTAATGATGTCGAGTGACTTGTTCTGAGCATTTTCTCTTGACTTCCAGTCAATCCTTTTCAACACTTTGTTAAATTATTTTCCAAGCAATACCATATCTTTAGACACCCTTTCATCTTCTGAGTCACCAGCATTTGACACAAAAGCTATGCTCTTCTTCTTTTCAGACTTTTCACTGATCCCTAATTCAAATGTTTGGAGGGATCCCACCAGTTCATCCACTTTCATCTTGTCTATATCTTGAGCTTTCTCTATAGCAGTCACTTTCATGTCAAATCTCTTAGGTAAAGATCTGAGGATTTTTCTGACCAGTTTGCTGTCAGACATCTTTTCACCTAGGGCACTAGAGGCATTAGTTATCTCAATAATGTTCATGTGAAAATCATGAATGCTCTCATCCTCCTTCATCTTCAAACTCTCAAACTTTCTAGTGAGAAGCTTAAGTTTTGACATCTTCACCTTTGAAGTCCCTTCATGAGCAACCTTCAAGACCTCCCACGCCTCTTTTGCAATGGTGCAATGTTCAATCAACCTGAAGATATTCTTGTTGACACCATTAAACAATGCATTCATGGCTTTGGAATTTCCCACGGACCCTTTGTAATCTGCATCATCCTAGTCTTCCTCTTCCTTCACCACATCAGTAGGGGTACCTTTTTCATCTTTAACCTTTGGGGCTCCCATCCTTTTATAACAGCTTTCCATGCTTGATCATCCATGGATTTGATGAATGCTATCATCCTTGGTTTCCAATAGTCGTAGTTGGAACCATCAAGCAGAGGTGGTTTGTTCAAAAATCCTCCATCCTTGTCCATTGTACCAGAAAGTACCTTCCCTGAATCTCACCCAGAACCAATTAAGGGTGCAAGCTTTTGATGCCAATTGAAATTCTGGCACAGATATCAGATGTCCTACACAAATGTTGAGACACTGATATCCAACACAATGAACAAGATAACAATAAAAATAACAGTGCAGAAAGTAAATAACACAGTGATATGTTTACCCAGTTCGGATCAACAATCCTACTCTGGGGGCTACCAAGCCAGGGACGAAACCAATATACGATAGTATCAATTCACAGATCATACAATTACCAAATAATCTGCTCACTTAATCACTACCCTTCCTATGACTTCTACCTAAGACTCACCTAGGTATGAGGCCCTCCTCAAATCCCTCTACAACCACAACCCGTGATTGGTTTCTTTCCAGATAAGTAACAAACCGAAAGTCACACTTTCAAAACACACAATTCTCAATACTTCAAAGCTTATGAGAATTGACACACAAGAAACTCAATGCTTAAAAGCTTATGAGTAACTGACAGAACTTACAACACAAAAACCAGTCCTTATACTGTTATCAGAACGATACCAGTTAGGCTCACAAAATACACTCGAAAACCCTAACAAATACACATGTAAGTTCCACACCTAAACTAGGTTTACATCAGTTAATATATAGCATTTAATCTGGACTGAATTGGGCTTCAAAAACGCAGCAAATAGACTGCTCACAAATCTGCAAAATAAACTCCAACAAAATAGGTCTTCAATCTAAAGTTTCCTAATATGTCTCCATAATTAGAAACAGCTGAAAATCCAGAAAACCAACATATAAACACAATCCAAAAATGCTTTGGATGCCACATAGGATAACCAAATATTCACAGAATATTTAGTAACAATTCACAGCAACTGAATCTGCATTAAAACTGAATCCAGACGCGATGTCCTATGAGCAGGTATGGGACATCTTCATTCGACATGTTGAATGCAACAAATTTGAACATCATGTTTCAACATGTTGCTGCTAGAGTAGTTTTAGCAAAATAAATGCCAACCATAGAATCAAGGAAATAACAATGCATATACAAAATGTGCCACATCACGCTTTCGCTGCGCACTCTGATTACTCGTAACCATCAAAACTACCAATCTCACGGCCAAAGTCTAACTCTTTCTCATATTCGCCAAAAATCACTATTCACTTTTAATATACCCAACCATCCTCGTTGTCTCCTACTTTATTCATCCTGACCAAACAAGTACTCTAAACCCTTGTGATTACCAAACACCTTGAACCTAAAACCCTCAAAATAATTCCTCTAGATTCTCAACACAAAAGTAACCGAAGCCATCTTGAAATAATGAATCCTCAATTGTCGTAAAGCATAAGCTATGACTTTACCCTCTTGCATTAACACACTGGCTAAACTCATCAAAGACACATCACAATACCTCACAAATTGTTTATCAGGATCACGCAGTATCAAAACTGGAGCCGTAGACAACTTCTACTTCAGCTTACTAAAACTTACTCACCACGAACATCCAAAACAAACGACTCACCCTTTGCAAGTCAATCGAAGTAACGAAACGCTAACTTGGAAAAGCCTTCCGTAACCTCCGGTAATAACCAACTAAAGTCCAAAAAGATTATAATCTCCTTA
Organism: Lathyrus tuberosus; assembly: GCA_022829125.1. Taxonomy (NCBI): domain Eukaryota; kingdom Viridiplantae; phylum Streptophyta; class Magnoliopsida; order Fabales; family Fabaceae; genus Lathyrus; species Lathyrus tuberosus. The sequence goes on along the minus strand of JALAZF010000236.1, from coordinate 9,186,082 downwards.
ACCAACTTCGGAGCCTCTCATTGTAGAACTGCATCTACTTCCGATGGATCCATAACCATACTCTCATCTGAAATAACATATCCAAGAAAACTAACCTTTTTCAACCCAAATTCTCACTTGAATAACTTAGCATAAAACTTCGTCTCTTTTCAACACTTGTAATTCAAATCTCAAACACTCTACCTGTTCTTCTTCTGAGTTTATAACAGATCCGAATATCCCCAATCAAAGCCATTGCGAACTTATCCAAATATATGGAAGATACGATTCCTCTACTCCACAAACATTACAGACGCATTACTAACACCAAATAACATCATTGTACGTTGTAATGCCCAACCAAATTCCAAAAGATATAAATTCTTAAAGCTTTTGCAAAAATTTTCACTAGGTAACTGGTTACTCTCATACAAGCTTAACCGAGTAAATAACAGCCTATCCCAATGATAACAAACATAACCAGTCACATGAAATCGATCAAAGCCTCAACTCACACAATTCACCACTCTTATCAAACATTCCAAACAATTGTAATTTCACTCAAACTCAACCAAACCATTCCAGTCATCTGTTCATGAAAGTGGACACTTGTTCTCAATCGTTACCTTATTCAACTGTTAGTAATCCATACACAATTTCTTCTCTGGACAGTCCAAATTCCATAAATCCCAACATGTACTAACAACCAACCAAAAAGAACTCTCAAATATTACATCCACACCTAAGGGTTTTCTCAAGATTTCCATTAATGCCCTAAAATTTCAAAGACTCCAAACCTCACCAGAACTCTAAGTTTTGCTTTCCATAGTCTCAATACCATTATACACATCATGATTGTTATTCCGTTCAATCATCCATCCTTTTTGTTACTAACAATACTGGAGCTCTCTAAGACGACACACTTGGTCTCCCAAATCCCTTTTCCAGTAAATCTTCCAACCGCTCTTTCAATCTGAGCAATTCTAACGCTAACATCCAATATTCCATCCGGAAACACCTCTAGAAATCACGCACAACTGACAACCCTTCACTGTGGCTTTCCTGTCAATGCCAGAACACTATTATCACAAATATGACAAACAACTGAGTTTCACTTCCTAAAAGTTCTTCTACTTACTTAGCAGATCCAAACCTCAAATCTTCACCTTCGTCAAATTTGAGTTCACACTCTACTCTCTGAGAACAACCATTAACGATACCCAATCGTTCTCTCTCAATGACTTCCCAACTGGACCAACATACCAAAACCTCTAATCCGTCTCATCTTCCGATATAAGAATCTTCATCGACTCATCAAAACAATCCGTAATCATTTTCTTAATTCCAAATAATTCATTCACACACTATCAAAGCTGGAAAGACACGTCTATTCCATCCAACATAATTCCGTCTACTATCAACAAGAGATTAAGGGTGATCAGTCCTCAATTTGTCAATAGACAACCGACAATCATGATGGGGCATAAAGTGTCTTTACCAAACTATAATAGCATTTCTTGCATCTTGTGCACAAAACTCCTAAGGCACAAATCCTTAGTCGACATAAACCTTACCTCCGCATTCCCTCCAGAATCGAGAAAAAAACTGTCCAAACAACACTTACAATCTTGCACCAAACGCTCCACAATTGAAGCAACTTGGAGAAGCTCCAGCTTCTCCCCCACTTATCTCATTCTAAATCCTGCAGACAAAGGATTAAAAGAACCAGAAAGTACTGACAGTGTTTCACACACATATCACATACTAAGGAACAAACAACATCGACAGTATTCAACTGTCACACCAACTGACTCAACAACTTGGCCGGACGGACCGACCTGCTCTGATACCACTAATGTAACACCCCAATTCCCATCGCGAATAAATAATACATAAATAAATCAGAGTAGATACAAATTTATTATTCTTAGACAGAAACAAGGATGCCACATTTAAAGAAAGAAAACACAATCCCTGCTCATAAATTTGATACATAACACAAAATGGAACAAACCTAAAAGGGAAACTTTTTCCAACAAAAGGAAAGTTCAATTATGGAATAATGCGGAAAGATCCATAACTGACTTGTTTTACAAAATAAATCATTTTATAACATCAAAATATTCATACAAAGGTAATACAAAATAGATCCTACAATTGTATACATATATAACAAAAGCGTTCCCCGACTCCCGTGTTACGTATCAGAGCAGACAGACCGACAAAAGGATGGAGAACTAATCTTCACAAAAGCCTCTAAGATACTAATCTGCAATTGCCTCATAGAGAAACAAACCACAGCAGAAGAGTGAGAAATAAAAACTAAATCAAGATTGCATAATAATATGCCAACACATATAAATTCACATGCATAATTATTCTCACCACAAACATCACATACTAATACATATAGCATGCCACAAATACATAACATATTCGCACATAATGCATACTAAAGTTGTGACATATGGAAACACACCACCACATCACATATATTCATATATTATAGCATATCATAGATAATTAATACAATCATTGTAATGTACAACATCCCCACAAAACATAGCATATGTCTATACCTAAAACATATCATCCATTACCAATGCATTTATCACAAATACATATCAAATCACCAATGCTATCACCAGCTCAACACATAATCAATCAATTCACAATTTCCACACATAATCAATTCATTCATGATTTTTCACACATAATCAATCCATTCATGATTTTCCCCACACATAATCAATCCATTCATGATTTATGCAAATGCAAAGAGACCGACACAACGACTCTATGCAAATGCGGTACCATCCATCCATCATTCTCATCATCATTAATTCACTCATGAATTATTGGAATCATCGCTTGTTACTTAGTGTAACTCCCCATCGGGCAAACGATGTTCCCCGTTGCTCACACCTCTTTGTATAAGGCACACGACATTTATGGATCGCTCACACCTCTTTGTATAAGGCACACGACCCGATCGCCCACACCTCTTTGTATAAGGCACACAATCGTCTATAATCATCGTTCACACCTCTTTGTATAAGGCACACGATGTTATAGTGGATTCCCTCTGGAATCGTTTCGTCAATCACAGCCACTAGGGCACACGACATCACAAGATGCATATCATGATGCTTGGCATACAAGGACTCATGACAAGAAAATGCATCTTCACAAATCAACAATATGGGTTATCTCATCATCATTATTCATGCATTGGAAATCAATTCAAACAATGCATTTACTTTCCATAAGGCCACCAAATAACACACATTGAATTTCACATAAACAATGCATTTCATCATAATCCACAAGCCACAACAATTAGCATTTTAGCATATACACTCATATCAATTCATATCAAGAATTACTCACCATCAACCACAAAAATCCCACAAAACATCATAACAACATACATTGATATTCAATCAAACAATGTATTTTTCCACACAACAACATCATTATCACATGCATTCACATCATATAACAGTACACAAGCTATACGTTATATATCAAAAACATATCACATGATAACACATCAATCGCACACAATTACGACAGTAAAAATCCGACAACACCACACTTTCACAAAACCAAGACTTAAATAAATCATATACTGTCCTCCAAACCATTTTTAATAGAAAGAATATTTCATTAGCTTTCCAACGCTTCGAACGGGGGTCAAAACGGACTTACGGTTCAAAAGTTATGAAGAAAACAAAATCTGACATTTTGGAAAATTCTGTGATCATGAGTCGACGCATGATGCTGGGGGTCAGCGCATAAACCTGGAAATTTCACCCGGGTCAGCGCACGAAGATCATGAGTCGACACATAATTCTGGGGGTTAGCGCATGAATGCGCAGATTCTGTTAAAAACTCAGTTTTCGACCGTTAAATGCCTTCCGGACCTCCGATTTCGATTCCGTAAAAAGCTCCGGTCTCAGAATTCAAAATACTACAATATTTTCACCATTAAAAATCCATCCAACACATTTTCCATTTTTGAAATATTTTAAAACATAATTTTATCAATTTATCCCAACTCCAAACTCGATCAAAACCACTCGAAAACACACAAACAACCATTCCTGATTAATTCATATCCTCACCCGACTATACTACACAACTTATTCTGCATTCCAACCGTGAAAACATCGACTTCTCACTATTTCATCATTATTGCCCTAACTCTCACAAACTATATAACTCAATCCAAAACTCCCTAAATCATACCAACGAGTATTCTCGATTAAACCCAAACATTACTCGGCTATTCTACACGATCTATTCCAAATTCTAACAGTTAAAACATCGATTCTATCGAAATGATCACAAATTATCAATGAAAAAAAGTTGTGAAACAACCAAAATAATTACAACAACAAAACATATACATACACAAGCAAGATATAATCGAAACTTCTCACCCTTACCCGATAAATCGAAGAGGAGTTTGAAGAAGATGATGAATCCATGTTTTCTTCTTCTCTTCTCTTTTCCCACGTTTTCCTTTCTCTCTTATCTTTTCCTTTCTCTCTATTTTCTCTCAAATCTCTATTTCTTATATAAAGAAAAATATCTTACCATGTAAAAAGACCAAAATACCCCTACACTCAAATATCTCGCAAACGCTCTCAAAATGCGATAAAACATAAACAACGATAAACATAATATATGGTCACATAAAAGTCAATAATAAAATAATATAAAAACGAAAATAATTAAATCGACTCGATTAAATAAATCGGACAAAACGGGGCGTTACACGAAGCCTAAGAGGAGGCTGTGAAAACTTCTAAGAAGCCGACGGGTCCTTGTACAACGCCCAAGAGGAGGCGGGGATGCTTTTAGGAAGCCTGTGGGTCCATGCACTAAGCCCAAGAGGAGGCTGATGAACAGTTCCAGAAGGGGTTTCACTTGGAACATTGGCCTTCTGTATATGAACTGTTCAAGGGGGAGATTTCTTAGATCTAGTTATCTAAAATTGTTGTAAAAGAAAATTCTCATGGTTTAGGTTATGTTGAAATATTCGGGAGAACGTCGGATGTAAGGAGACGAGGTTTTGTCTAGTTCTAGACATAGTTACCGGGGAAACTCTAAATATATATACTAGTATTACACAGTCGATATGACTTTATGAAAGAAGACTTACAGTGAAACAGCCCCACAGTACAGTTATATACATATGAAAGCGGTAAATGAAAACGGATAAACACTTACTCGGTTGTAGAGCTTCCATGCTGTTTGGTTAGTTTGTTCAATAAAGAAAGCTTTGATAATAATATTATATTCAAAATTAAAGGAGAAAGTGCTTTTGAAAAGATTGTTGGGGCTTACAACTCAAGGAGAGGCCCAAGGTTTTATCAGTGATCGCACTGTCGTTTTGTACAAGGACTTATACAAGTGACTGAGGCCCAAGAAAGGTTTTCTGTACAAGGGAATGGGTCTTACACTCTCTCAAGAGGCCCAAAATGATTGAAAGTGAACAAGGATGGGTCTTATAGCTCAAGGAGAAGCCCAAATGGTTTGTTTTAAATGGACGATCGCGCCGGGATTTTTGAAAGCGCAGCGGGTCTTATACAATGACTAAGGCCCAAAAATGGTTTTGGTTTCAAAGGGGGTTGGGTCTTACACTCTAATAGAGGCCCAAAGTTTGAAAATGTTTTTTTTTGTGAGGGTGAAAATCAAAGAAACCTTAATTTTGCTTTTCTTTAAAAGTAAATATTTAAAGAAAATCAAATAAAAATGATAAAAATGCCAAATAAGTTTGAATAAACCATTTGTGATTTTTGTTTAAGGTTTGAAAAATGAGGGATTAATCACAAGATGAATTAAAAATCATTTGATTTTGATTTTCAAAGTAAATATTCACTTTTAAATGTTAAAAAATAATTAAAAAGGAATTTATTCACAAAAATACTAATTATATTAAATAAATAATATAAATCTGATTTTTTTGTGGAATAAAATATTTCAATAGTTTTTTTATTTTTTGCTAAAAGAAACAATAAAAGATAATTAAAATTGAAGGAGTTATTAATTTTCCAATTAATTAATAAAACATGAAAATATTGGAAAAAATAACAAAAATGTGAGAAAACACAAAATTGTCTGGGTGGGGTTTAAACCCATGACCTCAAGGTTATAGGGCGCGCGCCTTACCACTGGGGTGGTGATACATCCGTTGATTGAAACAAACCACCAAATACACAAGGCTTGGCTTGTTTTCTAGGCCTGGCCAAGGCAAGGCAAGACAAGTTTTGGCTCAGAAACGTGAAGGCCATAACTTTCTCATTTCTCCATGGATTGAGACAAAATTTAGGTCTATCCTGCCTAGAATTTCACAAGGAATCCAATGGTGGTGGTAGTTTTTCAAGATCATGTCCCTATTTAAAAAACCCGATAATGGTTTTGAAATAGGCCTCCAATTGCATTTTCTGTGCTATCTCATGATACAGGCAAGAATTGTATGGAAATTTGGTGCAAACACAACACATATAACATGTACAAGATGTGCATGATCAGTGGACCTCAACGCAATGCATATTTTGGAAAGTACAAGTCATGATGCTTACCTCTTTTTGAGCTTTTGGAGTTTTTTGTGCAATCTGCCAAGTTTCTTGTTCCAGAAATGGTTTGATGCTTTGGACACTCTCAAATGATCTTTTAGAAGCTTTTAGGATGGTTGGAATCAGCTGGAAACCTCAGGGATGAGTTTGAGCTCTTTCTTGCAAAAGTGGCCAAAATAGCAACTCCATCAAATGGTGTTCCAGATGGGGGGAACCATTTAGGACAGTTCAAGGATGATATTTGGAGTGTGTTTGGGGTTTTATCTGGTTTGGAAAGTGATTGATTCAAGACATGGCTTGAAAAATGCACAAAAAGACCTATTTTGAGGTTTTGAGATGTGACTTTGAGATTTAAGGATTACAGGTCACTTGTGTGAGTTTGGACATCTTAGATATGACATATTGGATGTGTTTGGATCATAAGCTGTGGTGGAATTGCTCTCTAACTCAAAAACTCATAGTTACCTTGCGAAAGAAGGTATTTTTGCCTAGAGAAAGATATTTTGAGGAAAGCGTCTGTTTGATGGCTTTGGTGTACTCAAACTGAGCATAAATGAACTCTATTTATAGTAGAGCAAGTTTGTTTTGGGATCAATAGTGAATGGCAACTGCAACAGAAGTTTGGCCAATGTTGATCAATAGGAATCCAAGTCTCCTCTAGCCAATGACTAGAGGTTAGAGCACAAAGTTGTGGTTCCCTAGTTGTTGGATCATTCTTAACTGAATTTAGTTGCAAATGTGTCAGTCCATGCCACCTTGGTGCATCCATTAAATGCTCCAATCCAAAATTGGAGTCTTGTCCCTCTTTTAGGGATTTCTAGGTTTGGCATGCTACTTCTTGTTCCAAAGACTTTGAAGGCTTGGATCAGTGTTTGTTCCCTTTAGATTTGATCCTCAGATGTTTCCAAAGTGATTACAAGGCTTGGAATTATCTGATTTTGCCAAATCGAGCAAAAGTGCAAAATTCTGCCTAGCCTTGGCAGTTTTCAGCAAGGCATATTGCCATTGTCATATCTCATGGCTCAAGTGGAATTTGATGGAGTTCTTGGCCATTTTCGAAAGCCCTCATATGATACAATAACTGTTTGATCATAATTGGTTTTGATACTTTTTGGATCCAAGTGAAAGATTCCCCTACATTTGGAAAAAAGTGAAGGCAGATTCTGACTTAGTGAAAATTTCACTAAGTGTTGGAAAAAAGTGGCATTTCATGTTTTCAGCCACTTTGATCATTCCATAACTCAAAATCAATAATGAATTGGAAAGAGGTGTAGTTGAAGCTTTTGTAGAGGGCCATGAGGGCTACAAATCCAGCTTTGGATTGGAAAAAATGGCCTTATCGTTTAGGAGTTATGATCCTCCAAAGTTGGTACCCTAGCCACTTTGTTCCATAACTTAGAAAATTTTCTAAGTTTTTTATGGTTACCCCTTTTACAAGTTATCCTACTTTTCTTGATTTTTCTTGATGAATGATGATCCAAATCACACATTAACATCATTTTAGGGTCAAAGAACCATATTTGTGAAAAATCCCAAAAAGAAGTTGACTTTTGTGCACAGATGACTTTTTGTCAGATGAATTCTAAACTGTGCGATCCTCTATGAAATCAAGTCCTTGACCTAAATCAAACTTGATGGATTGATTTCATAGGTGTTATAGGGTGTATTGAATCATGTCCTAGGGTTTGGGAGCATGTCCTGGTCAAAAGTCAAAGGCACAGTTGACTTTTCTCGCGAAACCCTAATTGTGGTTCAGATGAAATTGAAACTTGTTGCTCAAGATTCTTGAATCAATCCATTATTGTAAATGGATCAATGTGATGTATTTGAGACCCTCAAATCCCCTCTTGAGGTCTTGGCTCATGTTTTGTCCCAAAAGTCAACTTAGGGGTGAATTAGGTCAAGAAACCCTAATTCCTGATTTTTTATGAATGCATCCCCTAAAGCCAAATTGACTTGATGATTGGGTTCATGATGTACCTTGGAGCATCATAGGTTATGCTTTGAAGCATTGGCTCATGCCTAGAGGAAAATCTCCATCTGGAGGCCCTGGTCGACCAAAACCCTAATTTAGTGACACTGTCGATCGTGAGGCTAGATCCACTCAGAATGCTGCAACCTTGTGCTTGATTCTTGAAGTGGGAGTCCTCTTGATCCATTATGGATGTTTGAGAGGCTAGACAAGTTGAAGATCATGTCATTCCTTGATTGATCCTTTGTCTAAGAACTCTGAGAGGGCTTGAAACCCTAATTTTGATAGTAGTGAATGCTCACCCATCTTTGGGGAGACTAATAAGGCATGATGGTTCATCTATATTGTGATGATGATTTGTACAATGATGGGAAATCTTAGTGGTCAAAATTTGGGGTATGACAGATGCCCCTATTTAATCTTCTTGGACCCGAAGGTGTGAATGGCGAAGGTATTCAGGCATTCGGGGTGCAAGAGGATTAAATATCGGAATACCCGAAATTTTGATGGTGGTTATGAATGGCTGTTTGCGCATCCTTCCTTTTTTGCTAAGAAATGATGCTTAGAAAAGGTAAACTTCCCCTCGATCCTAGTTTCCTACCAAGGAACTGGTCTCAGTTTCTGAAATAAACTTCCCCTCGATCCTAGTTTCCTACCAAGGAACAGGTCTCAGTTTCCGAACTAAACTTCCCCTCGATCCTGGTTTCCTACCAAGGAACTGGTCTAAGTTTCTGAAATAATCTTCCCCTCGATCCTGGTTTCCTACCAAGGAACTGGTCTAAGTTTCTTTCGTCAATAAACTTAATTGACGAGGGACGCTATGTGTAGCGGTTTTCCTCAAACTTCTCGCCGAATTTTCTTGTGGAGATGCCATTTGATGGGAAAAACTTTTGATGTCAGACTTGCTGGGGAACCCATCTGTCTGAATTGTAGAGGTGCACAAACTTCTCTGTTGGAGATGCCATTTGTCGACTCTACTAGGGAAAACGAGCCTCTTTGAGAGACTGTTTCTTGTTTGGGGATATTTCATCATACTTTTCTCGGAGATCTTCTCGGAGAAATGCCATATGATGTGATCCAATTTTGAGGTGTCGATGACTTTGTTGACATTAACATTCTGGAGAGAAGGACCAATGTGTTGCCAAAAGTCTTAGTTGAGAGGCTTTCTATAGGGATTTTCCTTAATCCGGGAAAGCGAAAACATCATCTTCAATGGCGAAGAATGATGCTGGCTGAGGGTTCTCTGGTTTTTCAGAGGTTCAAGTTATCAAAGTGGTCAAGGGCCGACTTCATCCCAGAAATAAACTGGAGGAGCGAGGTAGCGCAGACGCAACATTTCCTGACGAGGAAAGAACTGACAACTCGATTGAGAGGACTGTTATCACTAGGGAACAAGTCCGACGAGAGTGATAGTGATGCAACATGATTATGCATGTGAATCAATAATGCATGGTGTATGTATGTATATGCTGACAAAACTGACGCGACATACAGACTAGTAGAAGAACACGACTGGATACTCGGCCATAGTGGGGGATGAAAAGTATCACTGGTTCATGATAGCAATTCTGCCTTGCTTAGGAGAAGTAGTCCTCGTGGGGAGCTACGTTGGTTAGGCTTAGGAGATAAGAACTCTGCCGGGGGTATCAGATGGGAAAGTCGCATCTGATACAGCTGATCCTTCATTCAGGCGCACTGGCTTAGAAGGAGTACTTTGATTCTACACTTTGAAGCTTGATTACTTTTGGCGAAGCGATCAATGTTCTTTCGATGTTCAACAGTCAAAGGAAATTGCCATCTTTATTTTAAAATCAGAAAAAGTTTGACAAGTAAATTCATTTTTGTTTCGTTTCAAGAATCGTTAATCATATTAAAACGTTGTTCAGTAAAGCTAAAACAAATAAGAATTGCAAACAAAAGCACAAGGGCTCAAATTTTATTGATAGGATGAAAATCAGCCAAACGCGTGATTCCATAGAGTATTTACAAAGTTAGAAAATGGTAATTTAAGGGAAAAAGGATAAATTGAAACATAACGACCACTATCCTTCTACCAACTTTGAATTCTGGACATCCTGAGCTTCTGTCGAAGATGACCTTGACTGGAGCTTCCTTTCCTGAAAACGTGAGGTCCGACCTTTTTGTCGAATGCCTTCTTCATTCTTTGCTGATACAACTGACCATGGCATAGTGCCGTTATTCGCTTTTCTTCGATCAGGTTCAGTTTGCCGTGTCGACTTTGACACCATTCAGCTTCTGTAAGCTTAGCTTCCGTCAATACCCGGATTGATGAGATCTCTACTTCGATGGGGAGCACTGCTTCGATGCCATATACTAGAGAGAAAGGGGTTGCCCATGTTGAAGTTCGGACAGATGTGCGATGTAACACCCCCTTTCTGTACCCCCAAATAATCAAATAAATCATTTAGGCACGTATTGGAAATTTCATCAGAGTACAATTGTAAACACGGCATAAAAAGGCATGTCACATTATGCTTGAAATTAAAACATACAACACCTGCTCAACAAATGATATGCAACAGTGGGGTAACTTTCAACGTAGGAACTCAGTCCTTACACCCACATCTCAATATTTAGAATAAAAGCGGAAGATCTAAACATTGATAACACTAAACATATATACATTATATATATTTATACATCAACAAGTATGATACAACAACATCATTCATGTTTATATACACAAATTCATCAGCAAGATACATACACGAATGTATCACAAAAAGGAATCAAACATAAGCATCCTAGCTACCCGGTGCTACATATCAGAGCCAACCGACCAAAAAGGTATGAAGACACACTTCACAAAAGACCACCAGATACCTAATCTGCAATGCCTCATAGAGCATCATAAAACAGCAGAAGGGTGAGAAATATTATCATAATAACAATGCATATAATCATATATCTCAACACAAAAGTATACACATAACACATTCTCACCATTCTACCATTCCACATAAACATACATATTATATTCATTCTTCAATGCATCATTACAACGATACAATTCTTATCACAATTCATCACATCTCATTCAATATACATCGCAAGGCATATATATATATATATACAAAACCAAGCATATTCTTCACAATGCTTATCATTCAACATAAACACATATATTCATGTTCATTCATCCATGCACAAAAACAAGGATGACCAATGCACATCATAGAGACCGACTCACGACTTTATGCAAATGCAATGCGGTACCGACTCATTTCATCTCAAGTTCAATTGAAGAACTTATTGGAACCATCGCTCGTTACTTAGTGTAACTCCCCGTTGGGCATACGATGATCACCCATTGCTACCACCTCTCAAAAGGCTTACAATGTTTATGGATTGCCCCCACCTCTCAAAAGGCTTACAATCCGATTGCTCCCACCTCTCAAAAGGCTTACAATCGTTTGTAATCATCGCCCCCACCTCTCAAAAGGCTTACGACGTTACAACGGATTCATCTTAGAAACCCACGATGCAAGAATGCACATCATGATGCTTCACATACAACATGACTCATGACACTCTTGACATGCATACATCACACACAATCCACATACATTCACATCAATTGTGCCAAACGGCAACCGAACGTTTTCACAAATAACCAAACAATTCGATTTACGGTTTACCGGAAAAGTCGGTTAAAAGTCGGCTAAAAATAATATTTTTCTTCACCAAATCATAGAACACATTTTTAGCTTCACATCCATATAAAGAACACCTCAATCGGATAAACAACGCAAAAGATATGGATATTTCAAAATAACGCAAAAACATAAACCGGAGGCCTGACACTACGATACGGTTTGAAAATACTGCTCTAATCGAACCAGGTTCAAACCTCAAAATCATTTTTCCTAGAAAGAACATCTCATTATCTTTCCAACGCTTCAAATGGGGATCAAAATCGACTTACAGTTTAGAAGATATGAATTTCCGAAGTTTCCCCGAAAAACCAGAATTTTCTGGTACAGCTCAGTATGTATCAATACATAGGCTTATGTATCGATGCAAAAAGGCAACATGTATTGATACATAGCACGCATGTGTCGACGCATGCTGTAGTGAAAATTCTGTTTTCTTAAAATTCTACAGTATGTATCGATGCATAACGGTTATGTATCAATACATAAACCATTTTGTATTGATACATGGCTGTTATGTATCGATGCATAACTCTGTTTTTCTCAAAAACCAGATTTCTCAAATTACACCCTTGCTGTAATTTTTCTGAAATACCCGAAAACTCGACTAAATCGAACATTTTCACCGAAACAAACATATACGCGTAACCACCAAATACATAAGAACAATTTAGAACACATAAACGAAATTTCTACGACGTTCGATTTTTCGATTAAATTTCAACCTTTCAAAAACCAGAATTTTCAAACATCACCAAATCGAATAAAAAGCATGCTATACGACGACCTAACCTTACTCGATACAACTACGTAATTTATTTTGAATTCTAACCGTGAAAACATCGGTTTTTATCGACTTTGTCCAATTCGACCTAACCACATATATCTCTACAACAATCTAAACAATTCAAACACACATACATAATCATACACATGGATAAGATAATAATATTTCACACCCTTACCCGATTAAATTCGATTCCTAGAGTTGTCTTGACGATTTCCTAGCTTTTCCAATCTTTTCTTCTCTTTTTCTTCTCTTGTTCTTCTTTCTCTCTATTTTTCTCTCTAACTCCCCTTTTCTCTCTCTTCTAACTCTTATACTTTTCTTTCTATTTCTTTTCTTACTACTTTCTTTTCTTTACTTTAAATATCTCACAAATACCCTTAAATCATTCCTCACTTAAATTCTAACTTAACAATAATTATGAAATGTCTAAAATACCCTCCAATCTAATTTCCCCCGAAAACTCTCAAAAACGGTAAAATAATATAACACGCCAACATATCAGATTAAAACACCAATTTCACAATAACATTATTATCACCCAAATTAAATAAAAGACTCAACAAAATAATACAAATTAGCACAAAAATGGTGATAATCATAATCGGGCTGTTACAACTCTCCCCCACTTTTGAAATTTTCGTCCTCGAAAATATTACCTGATTCAAACAACTCCGGATACGACTCTCGCACCCCACTCTCTAATTCCCAAGTCATATTGCCCTCCGAAGCGCCTCCCCACGCTACTTTCACAAGCGCAATATCCTTGCCTCTTAGCTTCTTAACTTCACGATCCAAAATCTTAATCGGTAAAACTTCAACCGTAAGATTATCTCTCACTTCTACCTCGTCCATAGGAATAATATGTGACGGATCCGGAACATACTTCCGAAGTTGCGAAACATGGAAAACGTCATGCAAATTCGAAAGATTCGGAGGCAACGTCACACGAAAAGCCACAGCGCCAACACGTGCAGTAATCTGATACGGACCAATAAAACGAGAAGTCAACTTCTTCGACTTCAAAGCACGACCCACACCCGTAACCGGTGTAACTCTCAAAAACACATGTTCGCCTTCTTTAAACTCAAGATCTTTCCTTCTCTTGTCATGATAGCTCTTTTGTCTACTTTGAGAAGCTTTCATCTTTTCCCAAATAAACTTCACTTTCTCCGTCGTTTCTTGTACCAATTCCGGTCCAACAATCGCCCTCTCACCAGTTTCATGCCAACACAAAGGTGTTCTACATCTCCGACCATAGAAAGCCTCAAATGGTGCCATACCAATACTCGAATGAAAACTGTTATTATAGGTGAACTCAATCAATGCTAAATAACTATTCCAAGCACCACATTGCTCTAGCACACAAGCACGCAACAAATCCTCCAACGATTGAATCGTCCTCTCGGTTTGACCATCTATTTGCGGATGGTAAGCCGAACTCAATCTTAGCTTAGAACCCAAAGCCTCTTGTAAACTCACCCAAAATCTCGATGTAAATCTCGGATCTCGATCCGATACAATACTCTTAGGAACACCATGTAACTTCACAATCACACGAACATAAATCTCGGCTAACTTCTCCAAAGGATAACTAATGTCAATTGGAATAAAGTGAGCAGATTTAGTAAGCCTATCAACAATCACCCAAATAGCATTATGACCTCTTTGCGTATTTGGCAATCCCGTAACAAAATCCATCGATATACTATCCCATTTCCATTCCGGAATATCCAACGGTTGCAACAAACCACTAGGCTTCTGATGTTCCACCTTCGACTTTTGACAAGTCAAACACGCATACACAAATCGAGCCACATCCCTCTTTAAACCGGACCACCAAAAGATCTTCTTCAAATCTTGATACATCTTATTCGCACCCAGATGAATACTTAAATTACTTCGGTGTCCTTCCTCTAAAATCATCTTTTTCAACTACGCGTCGTCGGGAATACAAATACGACCATGGAATCTCAAAACTCCAAAGTTATCAACCTTGAAATCCTCATTCTCATTCATCATTAAATCAACGAACTTCAAATCCAACTTTTGCTTTTCACTAACCATTGCAAGAAAATCATTCGTAACATGTAACATACCAAGTCTCACACTTCGCTGCGTCATTTCACAAACCAAACTCAAATCTCTGAAATCCTCCAAAAGTTCCCATTCTTTCATCATTAATGCGGACATATGTAACAACTTTCGACTTAAGGCATCGGCTACCACATTCGCCTTACCCGGATGGTAATTCAAACTAAAATCAAAATCCTTCAAAAGCTTTAACCATCTTCGTTGTCTCATGTTCAATTCTTTCTGATCAAATAAATATCTTAAGCTTTTGTGATCACTAAAAACTTTAAATCTTGCACCATAAAGGTAATGCCTCCAAATTTTCAAAACAAACACCACGGCCGCTAACTCCAAGTCATGCGTAGGATAATTCTTTTCATGCACTCTCAATTGTCTTGAAGCATATGCCACAACTTTTCCATCTTGCATCAAAACACCACCTAAACCAATCAAAGAAGCATCACAATACACCACAAATGGATCTGTAGGATTCGGTAAAATCAAGATCGGAGCCGTTGTCAACCTTCTTTTTAGCTCAATGAAACTCCTTTCACAATCTATATCCCAAATGAAAGCCTTTCCTTTACAAGTCAATTGCGTTAACGGAAGTGCCAACTTCGAAAATCCCTCAATAAACCTCCGTTAATAACCCGCCAAGCCGAAAAAGCTTCGAATTTCCATAACCGATCTAGGAGTCTCCCACTGCATCACCGCATCAATCTTAGATGGATCAACACTAATACCACTCCCGGAGATAACATGTCCAAGAAAACTTACTTCCGATAGCCAAAAGTCACATTTAGACAACTTAGCATATAATTGTTTCTCTCTCAAAATTTGCAACACAATTCTCAAATGCTCTTCATGCACTTCTTGAGACTTAGAATAAATCAAAATATCATCGATGAACACAACCACAAAACGATCCAACTGTTCATGAAAAATACGATTCATGTATTCCATAAACACCCCCGGCGCATTAGAAACCCCGAATGGCATCACGGAATATTCGTAATGACCATACCGTGTCCTAAAGGCCGTCTTCTGAATATCCTCACTTTTCACACGAATTTGGTGATATCCCGATCTCAAATCAATCTTGCTAAAGACACGCGCACCAACCAATTGGTCCATCAAATCATCAATCCTTGGAAGCGGATACTTGTTCTTAATTGTCACCTTGTTCAACTGTCGATAATCAATACATAACCGCATACTTCCATCCTTTTTCTTTACCAACAATATCGGAGCACCCCAAGGAGAAACACTTGGCCTTATAAATCTTTTGTCCAACAAGTCATTCAACTGCTTCTTCAATTCTATCAACTCCGATGCCGACATACGATACGGTGCCATCGAAATCGGTCTAGTGCCAGGAACTAGATCAATAGAGAACTCAACTTCTCTTTTCGGTGGTACATCCGTAATATCCTCCGGAAACACTTCTGGAAAATCACACACCACTGGAAACACATCAATACCAATCTTACTCTCCACTGACAATGATGCAAACAAACCAAACAATTGAGATTCATCCTCTAAAAGTTTCTTCAACTCTTTAGTAGATAGAAAACTCTCATCTTCATCATCTTCCAAAGAAGGAAACCTTACCAACTTATGATAGCAATATATATGAACTCGATTAAATTGCAACCAGTTCATACCCAAGATTACATCCAATCCCTCCAACGACAAACACACTAAATCCATAATGAAGTCTTTACCATTAATGGTCAAAGGACAACTTACACACACCAAAGACGTAGTTACCGACCCCGAAGCAGGAGTCTCAATAACCATCTCAATACCCATCAAAGACAACGCAAGATTCAAACGCTTCGCGCACTCAGACGAAATAAATGAATGAGTCGCTCCCGTATCAATAACAGCAACTAAAGGTGTACTATTAATAAAGCATGTACCTTTAATCAAACGGTCTGCACTAGTGGTCTGAGTCCCCGCCAATGCAAACACCTTTCCGCCCGCTTGAGCTTGTTTCGGCTTAGTAGACTTAGTACTAATATGACCCACTTCTCCACAGTTAAAACACTTCACCATATTCCTCCTACACTCAGCAGTAGAATGCCCAATACCTCCACAGTTAGAACATCTCCCAACGGCCTTCCTATACTCAGTTGCTTTATGACCCATTCCACCACAATTGAAACACTTAATGAACCCAGAACTTCCTCCTCCAGATCTCTTATCAAAGTTTCCCTTATATTTATAATTATCAGCGGGGGTCACATAAGGTCCACTTCTAGCTTGCTGTTTCCCTCTCCTCTCATTCACACTCTTGTAATGTGTAGAACGAGCTTTTCTATCCTCCTCGAAGATTCTACAACATTCAGTCAAATCCGAAAACCTCCTAATCCTTTGATATCCCATAGCTTGCTTAATCTCAGGATGCAAACCATTCTCATATTTAATACACTTTGAGAACTCAGCAGTAATCGCAGCATAATGAGAATGAAATTGAACCAATTCCACAAACTTAGCAGTATAGTCCACCACTGACATACCACCTTGTTTCAATTCCAGGAATTCCATCTCTTTCTTCCCTTTCACACTTTCAGGGTAATACTTCAGCAAAAACTCGGTACGAAACAATTCCCAAGTTACCTCTTCATTATCCACCTCAAGAATTTCACGCATACCGACCCACCAATCGTCGGCTTCTTCCCTCAACATGTGAGATCCAAGCCTCACCTTATTCTCTTCCGCACAGTCCATGACTCTGAAGATTCTTTCAATCTCTTTCAGCCAAAGTTGAGCACCATCGGGATCAAATCTTCCTTTGAAGACCGGTGGTTGATTCTTCCTGAACTCTTCATTAGCACTTACATTCGGCGCACCCTGCACCTCCCTAGACAATGCTTCCATAGCAGCAGCCATCGCATTATCGTTTCTACCAGCCATATTCTGATCATTCCCAAAAATAACAACAAAGGTTAAACAACAGTTCAACCAACACAACAACGAGACAGACACGACTGACTCAACCTTGGCTCTGATACCACTTAATGTAACACCCCCTTTCTATACCCCCTAATAATCAAATAAATCATTTAGGCACGTATTGGAAATTTCATCAGAGTACAATTGTAAACACGGCATAAAAAGGCATGTCACATTATGCTTGAAATTAAAACATACAACACCTGCTCAACAAATGATATGCAACAGTGGGGTAACTTTCAACGTAGGAACTCAGTCCTTACACCCACATCTCAATATTTAGAATAAAAGCGGAAGATCTAAACATTGATAACACCAAACATATATACATTATATATATTTATACATCAACAAGTATGATACAACAACATCATTCATGTTTATATACACAAATTCATCAGCAAGATACATACACGAATGTATCACAAAAAGGAATCAAACATAAGCATCCTAGCTACCCGGTGCTACATATCAGAGCCAACCGACCAAAAAGGTATGAAGACACACTTCACAAAAGACCACCAGATACCTAATCTGCAATGCCTCGTAGAGCATCATAAAACAGCAGAAGGGTGAGAAATATTATCATAATAACAATGCATATAATCATATATCTCAACACAAAAGTATACACATAACACATTCTCACCATTCTACCATTCCACATAAACATACATATTATATTCATTCTTCAATGCATCATTACAACGATACAATTCTTATCACAATTCATCACATCTCATTCAATATACATCGCAAGGCATATATATATATATATATATATATACAAAACCAAGCATATTCATCACAATGCTTATCATTCAACATAAACACATATATTCATGTTCATTCATCCATGCACAAAAACAAGGATGACCAATGCACATCATAGAGACCGACTCACGACTCTATGCAAATGCAATGCGGTACCGACTCATTTCATCTCAAGTTCAATTGAAGAACTTATTGGAACCATCGCTCGTTACTTAGTGTAACTCCCCGTCGGGCATACGATGTTCACCCATTGCTACCACCTCTCAAAAGGCTTACAATGTTTATGGATTGCCCCCACCTATCAAAAGGCTTACAATCCGATTGCTCCCACCTCTCAAAAGGCTTACAATCGTTTGTAATCATCGCCCCCACCTCTCAAAAGGCTTACGACGTTACAACGGATTCATCTTAGAACCCCACAATGTAAGAATGCACATCATGATGCTTCACATACAACATGACTCATGACACTCTTGACATGCATACATCACACACAATCCACATACATTCACATCAATTGTGCCAAACGGCAACTGAACGTTTTCACAAATAACCAAACAATTCGATTTACGGTTTACTGGAAAAGTCGGTTAAAAGTCGGCTAAAAATAATATTTTTCTTCACCAAATCATAGAACACATTTTTAGCTTCACATCCATATAAAGAACACCTCAATCGGATAAACAACGCAAAAGATTTGGATATTTCAAAATAACGCAAAAACATAAACCGGAGGCCTGACACTACGATACGGTTTGAAAATACTGCTCTAATTGAACCAGTTTCAGACCTCAAAACTATTTTTCCTAGAAATAACATCTCATTAGCTTTCCAACACTTCGAACGGGGATCAAAACCAACTTACGGATTAAAAGATATGAATTTCCGAAGTTTCCCCGAAAAACCAGAATTTTCTGGTACAGCTCAGTATGTATCAATACATAGGCTTATGTATCGATGCAAAAAGGCAACATGTATTGATACATAGCACGCATGTGTCGACGCATGCTGTAGTGAAAATTCTGTTTTCTTAAAATTCTACAGTATGTATCGATGCATAAGGGTTATGTATCAATACATAAACCATTTTGTATTGATACATGGCTGTTATGTATCGATGCATAACTCTGTTTTTCTCAAAAACCAGATTTCTCAAATTACACCCTTGCTGTAATTTTTCCGAAATACCCGAAAACTCTACTAAATCGAACATTTTCACCGAAACAAACATATACGCGCAACCACCAAATACATAAGAACAATTTAGAACACATAAATGAAATTTCTACGACGTTCGATTTTTCGATTAAATTTCAACTTTTCAAAAACCAGAATTTTCAAACATCACCAAATTGAATAAAAAGCACGTTATACGACGACCTAACCTTACTCGATACAACTACGTAATTTATTTCGAATTCTAACCGTGAAAACATCGGTTTTTATCGACTTTGTCCAATTCGACCTAACCACATATATCTCTACAACAATCTAAACAATTCAAACACACACATACATAATCATACACATGGATAAGATAATAATATTTCACACCCTTACCCGATTAAATTCGATTCCTAGAGTTGTCTTGACGATTTTCTAGCTTTTCCAATCTTTTCTTCTCTTTTTCTTCTCTTGTTCTTCTTTCGCTCTATTTTTCTCTCTAACTCTCCTTTTCTCTCTCTTCTAACTCTTATACTTTTCTTTCTATTTCTTTTCTTACTACTTTCTTTTCTTTAATTTAAATATCTCACAAATACCCTTAAATCATTCCTCACTTAAATTCTAACTTAACAATAATTATGAAATGTCTAAAATACCCTCCAATCTAATTTCCCCCGAAAACTCTCAAAAACGGTAAAATAATATAACACGCTAACATATCAGATTAAAACACCAATTTCACAATAACATTATTATCACCCAAATTAAATAAAAGACTCAACAAAATAATACAAATTAGCACAAAAATGGAGATAATCATAATCGGGCTGTTACAACTCTCCCCCACTTTTGAAATTTTCGTCCTCGAAAATATTACCTGATTCAAACAACTCCGGATACGACTCTCGCACTCCACTCTCTAATTCCCAAGTCATATTGCCCTCTGAAGCGCCTCCCCACGCTACTTTCACAAGGGCGATATCCTTGCCTCTTAGCTTCTTAACTTCACGATCCAAAATCTTAATCGGTAAAACTTCAACCGTAAGATTATCTCTCACTTCTACCTCGTCCATAGGAATAATATGTGACGGATCCGGAACATACTTCCGAAGTTGCGAAACATGGAAAACGTCATGCAAATTCGAAAGATTTGGAGGCAACACCACACGATAAGCCACAGCGCCAACACGTGCAGTAATCTGATACGGACCAATAAAACGAGAAGTCAACTTCTTCGACTTCAAAGCACGACCCACACCCGTAACCGGTGTAACTCTCAAAAACACATGTTCGCCTTCTTTAAACTCAAGATCTTTCCTTCTCTTGTCATGATAGCTCTTTTGTCTACTTTGAGAAGCTTTCATCTTTTCCCGAATAAACTTCACTTTCTCCGTCGTTTCTTGTACCAATTCCGGTCCAACAATAGCCCTCTCACCAGTTTCATGCCAACACAAAGGTGTTCGACATCTCCGACCATACAAAGCCTCAAATGGTGCCATACCAATACTCGAATGAAAACTGTTATTATAGGTGAACTCAATCAACGCTAAATAACTATTCCAAGCACCACCTTGCTCTAGCACACAAGCACGCAACAAATCCTCCAACGATTGAATCGTCCTCTCGGTTTGACCATCTGTTTGCGGATGGTAAGCCGAACTCAATCTTAGCTTAGAGCCCAAAGCCTCTTGTAAACTCACCCAAAATCTCAATGTAAATCTCGGATCTCGATCCGATACAATACTCTTAGGAACACCATGTAACTTCACAATCACACGAACATAAATCTCGGCTAACTTCTCCAAAGGATAACTAATGTCAATTGGAATAAAGTGAGCAGATTTAGTAAGCCTATCAACAATCACCCAAATAGCATTATGACCTCTTTGCGTATATGGCAATCCCGTAACAAAATCCATCGATATACTATCCCATTTCCATTCCGGAATATCCAATGGTTGCAACAAACCACTAGGCTTCTGATCTTCCACCTTCGACTTTTGACAAGTCAAACATGCATACACAAATCGAGCTACGTCCCTCTTTAAACCGGACCACCAAAAGATCTTCTTCAAATCTTGATACATCTTATTCGCACCCAGATGAATACTTAAATTACTTCGGTGTCCTTCCTCTAAAATCATCTATTTCAACTTCGCGTCGTCGGGAATACAAATACGACCACGGAATCTCAAAACTCCAAAGTTATCAACCTTGAAATCCTCATTCTCATTCATCATTAAATCAACGAACTTCAAATCCAACTTTTGCTTTTCACTAACCGTTGCAAGAAAATCATTCGTAACATGTAACATACCAAGTCTCACACTTCGCGGCGTCATTTCACAAACCAAACTCAAATCTCTGAAATCCTCCAAAAGTTCCCATTCTTTCATCATTAATGCGGACATATGTAACAACTTTCGACTTAAGGCATCGGCTACCACATTCGCCTTACCCGGATGGTAATTCAAACTAAAATCAAAATCCTTCAAAAGCTCTAACCATCTTCGTTGTCTCATGTTCAATTCTTTCTGATCAAATAAATATCTTAAGCTTTTGTGATCACTAAAAACTTTAAATCTTGCACCATAAAGGTAATGCCTACAAATTTTCAAAACAAACACCACGGCCGCTAACTCCAAGTCATGCGTAGGATAATTCTTTTCATGCACTCTCAATTGTCTTGAAGCATATGCCACAACTTTTCCATCTTGCATCAAAACACCACCTAAACCAATCAAAGAAGCATCACAATACACCACAAATGGATCTGTAGGATTCGGTAAAATCAAGATCGGAGCCGTTGTCAACCTTCTTTTTAGCTCAATGAAACTCTTTTCACAATCTATATCCCAAATGAAAGCCTTTCCTTTACAAGTCAATTGCGTTAACGGAAGTGCCAACTTCGAAAATCCCTCAATAAACCTCCGATAATAACCCGCCAAGCCTAAAAAGCTTCGAATTTCCGTAACCGATCTAGGAGTCTCCCACTGCATCACCGCATCAATCTTAGATGGATCAACACTAATACCACTCCCGGAGATAACATGTCCAAGAAAACTTACTTCCGATAGCCAAAAGTCACATTTTGACAACTTAGCATATAATTGTTTCTCTCTCAAAATTTACAACACAATTCTCAAATGCTCTTCATGCTCTTCTTGAGACTTAGAATAAATCAAAATATCATCGATGAACACAACCACAAAATGATCCAACTGTTCATGAAAAATACGATTCATGTATTCCATAAACACCCCCGGCGCATTAGAAACCCCGAATGGCATCACGGAATATTCGTAATGACCATACCGTGTCCTAAATCCCGTCTTCTGAATATCCTCGCTTTTCACACGAATTTGGTGATATCCCGATCTCAAATCAATCTTGCTAAAGACACGCGCACCAACCAATTGGTCCATCAAATCATCAATCCTTGGAAGCGGATACTTGTTCTTAATTGTCACCTTGTTCAACTGTCGATAATCAATACATAACCGCATACTTCCATCCTTTTTCTTTACAAACAATACCGGAGCACCCCAAGGAGAAACACTTAGCCTTATAAATCTTTTGTCCAACAAGTCATTCAACTGCTTCTTCAATTCTATCAACTCCGATGCCGACATACGATACGGTGCCATCGAAATCGGTCTAGTGGCAGGAACTAGATCAATAGAGAACTCAACTTCTCTTTCTGGCGGTACATCTGTAATATCCTCCGGAAACACTTCTGGAAAATCACACACCATTGGAAACACATCAATACCAATCTTACTCTCCACTGACAATGATGCAAACAAACCAAACAATTGAGCTTCATCCTCTAAAAGTTTCTTCAACTCTTTAGTAGATAGAAAACTCTCATCTTCATCATCTTCCAAAGAAGGAAACCTTACCAACTTATGATAGCAATTTATATGAACTCGATTAAATTGCAACCAGTTCATACCCAAGATTACATCCAATCCCTCCAACGGCAAACACACTAAATCCATAATGAAGTCTTTACCATTAATGGTCAAAGGACAACTTACACACACCAAAGACGTAGTTACCGACCCCGAAGCAGGAGTCTCAATAACCATCTCAACACCCATCAAAGACAACGCAAGATTCAAACGCTTCGCGCACTCAGACGAAATAAACGAATGAGTCGCTCGCGTATCAATAACAGCAACTAAAGGTGTACTATTAATAAAGCATGTACCTTTAATCAAACGGTCTGCACTAGTGGTCTGAGTCCCCGCCAATGCAAACACCTTTCTGCCCGCTTGAGCTTGTTTCGGCTTAGTACACTTAGTACTAATGTGACCCACTTCTCCACAGTTAAAACACTTCACCATATTCCTCCTACACTCAGCAGTAGAATGCCCAATACCTCCACAGTTAAAACATCTCCCAACGGCCTTCCTACACTCAGTTGCTTTATGACCCATTCCACCACAATTGAAACACTTAATGAACCCAGAACTTCCTCCTCCAGATCTCTTATCAAAGTTTCCCTTATATTTACCCTTATCAGCGGGGGTCACATAAGGTCCACTTCTAGCTTGTTGTTTCCCTCTCCTCTCATTCAGACTCTTGTAATGTGTAGAACGAGCTTTGCTATCTTCCTCGAAGATTCTACAACATTCAGTCAAATCCGAAAATCTCCTAATCCTTTGATATCCCACAACTTGCTTAATCTCAGGACGCAAACCATTCTCATATTTAATACACTTTGAGAACTCAGCAGTAATCGCAACATAATGAGAATGAAATTGAACCAATTCCACAAACTTATCAGTATAGTCCACCACTGACATACCACCTTGTTTCAATTCCAGGAATTCCATCTCTTTCTTCCCTTTCACACTTTCAGGGTAATACTTCAGCAAAAACTCGGTACGAAACAATTCCCAAGTTACTTCTTCATTATCCACCTCAAGAATTTCACGCATACCGACCCACCAATCGTCGGCTTCTTCCCTCAACATGTGAGATCCAAGCCTCACCTTATTCTCTTCCGCACAGTCCATGACTCTGAAGATTCTTTCAATCTCTTTCAGCCAAAGTTGAGCACCATCGGGATCAAATCTTCCTTTGAAGACCGGTGGTTGATTCTTCCTGAACTCTTCATTAGCACTTACATTCGGCGCACCCTGCACCGCCCTAGCCAATGCTTCCATAGCAGCAGCCATCGCATTATCGTTTCTACCAGCCATATTCTGATCATTCCCAAAAATAACAACAAAGGTTAAACAACAGTTCAACCAACACAACAACGAGACAGACACGACTGACTCAACCTTGGCTCTGATACCACTTAATGTAACACCCCCTTTCTATACCCCCTAATAATTAAATAAATCATTTAGGCACGTATTGGAAATTTCATCAGAGTACAATTGTAAACACGGCATAAAAAGGCATGTCACATTATGCTTGAAATTAAAACATACAACACCTGCTCAACAAATGATATGCAACAGTGGGGTAACTTTCAACGTAGGAACTCAGTCCTTACACCCACATCTCAATATTTAGAATAAAAGCGGAAGATCTAAACATTGATAACACCAAACATATATACATTATATATATTTATACATCAACAAGTATGATACAACAACATCATTCATGTTTATATACACAAATTCATCAGCAAGATACATACACGAATGTATCACAAAAAGGAATCAAACATAAGCATCCTAGCTACCCGGTGCTACATATCAGAGCCAACCGACCAAAAAGGTATGAAGACACACTTCACAAAAGACCACCAGATACCTAATCTGCAATGCCTCGTAGAGCATCATAAAACAGCAGAAGGGTGAGAAATATTATCATAATAACAATGCATATAATCATATATCTCAACACAAAAGTATACACATAACACATTCTCACCATTCTACCATTCCACATAAACATACATATTATATTCATTCTTCAATGCATCATTACAACGATACAATTCTTATCACAATTCATCACATCTCATTCAATATACATCGCAAGGCATATATATATATATATATATATATATATATATATATATATATATATACAAAACCAAGCATATTCATCACAATGCTTATCATTCAACATAAACACATATATTCATGTTCATTCATCCATGCACAAAAACAAGGATGACCAATGCACATCATAGAGACCGACTCACGACTCTATGCAAATGCAATGCGGTACCGACTCATTTCATCTCAAGTTCAATTGAAGAACTTATTGGAACCATCGCTCGTTACTTAGTGTAACTCCCCGTCGGGCATACGATGTTCACCCATTGCTACCACCTCTCAAAAGGT
The DNA here is from genome assembly GCA_022829125.1 of Lathyrus tuberosus. Lineage (NCBI taxonomy): Eukaryota > Viridiplantae > Streptophyta > Magnoliopsida > Fabales > Fabaceae > Lathyrus > Lathyrus tuberosus. Next base: position 9,159,797 of record JALAZF010000236.1, on the reverse strand, counting down.
TTACAATGTTTATGGATTGCCCCCACCTATCAAAAGGCTTACAATCCGATTGCTCCCACCTCTCAAAAGGCTTACAATCGTTTGTAATCATCGCCCCCACCTCTCAAAAGGCTTACGACGTTACAACGGATTCATCTTAGAACCCCACAATGCAAGAATGCACATCATGATGCTTCACATACAACATGACTCATGACACTCTTGACATGCATACATCACACACAATCCACATACATTCACATCAATTGTGCCAAACGGCAACCGAACGTTTTCACAAATAACCAAACAATTCGATTTACGGTTTACTGGAAAAGTCGGTTAAAAGTCGGCTAAAAATAATATTTTTCTTCACCAAATCATAGAACACATTTTTAGCTTCACATCCATATAAAGAACACCTCAATCGGATAAACAACGCAAAAGATTTGGATATTTCAAAATAACGCAAAAACATAAACCGGAGGCCTGACACTACGATACGGTTTGAAAATACTGCTCTAATTGAACCAGTTTCAGACCTCAAAACTATTTTTCCTAGAAATAACATCTCATTAGCTTTCCAACACTTCGAACGGGGATCAAAACCAACTTACGGATTAAAAGATATGAATTTCCGAAGTTTCCCCGAAAAACCAGAATTTTCTGGTACAGCTCAGTATGTATCAATACATAGGCTTATGTATCGATGCAAAAAGGCAACATGTATTGATACATAGCACGCATGTGTCGACGCATGCTGTAGTGAAAATTCTGTTTTCTTAAAATTCTACAGTATGTATCTATGCATAAGGGTTATGTATCAATACATAAACCATTTTGTATTGATACATGGCTGTTATGTATCGATGCATAACTCTGTTTTTCTCAAAAACCAGATTTCTCAAATTACACCCTTGCTGTAATTTTTCCGAAATACCCGAAAACTCTACTAAATTGAACATTTTCACCGAAACAAACATATACGCGCAACCACCAAATACATAAGAACAATTTAGAACACATAAATGAAATTTCTACGACGTTCGATTTTTCGATTAAATTTCAACTTTTCAAAAACCAGAATTTTCAAACATCACCAAATTGAATAAAAAGCACGTTATACGACGACCTAACCTTACTCGATACAACTACGTAATTTATTTCGAATTCTAACCGTGAAAACATCGGTTTTTATCGACTTTGTCCAATTCGACCTAACCACATATATCTCTACAACAATCTAAACAATTCAAACACACACATACATAATCATACACATGGATAAGATAATAATATTTCACACCCTTACCCGATTAAATTCGATTCCTAGAGTTGTCTTGACGATTTTCTAGCTTTTCCAATCTTTTCTTCTCTTTTTCTTCTCTTGTTCTTCTTTCGCTCTATTTTTCTCTCTAACTCTCCTTTTCTCTCTCTTCTAACTCTTATACTTTTCTTTCTATTTCTTTTCTTACTACTTTCTTTTCTTTAATTTAAATATCTCACAAATACCCTTAAATCATTCCTCACTTAAATTCTAACTTAACAATAATTATGAAATGTCTAAAATACCCTCCAATCTAATTTCCCCCGAAAACTCTCAAAAACGGTAAAATAATATAACACGCTAACATATCAGATTAAAACACCAATTTCACAATAACATTATTATCACCCAAATTAAATAAAAGACTCAACAAAATAATACAAATTAGCACAAAAATGGAGATAATCATAATCGGGCTGTTACAACTCTCCCCCACTTTTGAAATTTTCGTCCTCGAAAATATTACCTGATTCAAACAACTCCGGATACGACTCTCGCACTCCACTCTCTAATTCCCAAGTCATATTGCCCTCCGAAGCGCCTCCCCACGCTACTTTCACAAGGGCGATATCCTTGCCTCTTAGCTTCTTAACTTCACGATCCAAAATCTTAATCGGTAAAACTTCAACCGTAAGATTATCTCTCACTTCTACCTCGTCCATAGGAATAATATGTGACGGATCCGGAACATACTTCCGAAGTTGCGAAACATGGAAAACGTCATGCAAATTCGAAAGATTTGGAGGCAACACCACACGATAAGCCACAGCGCCAACACGTGCAGTAATCTGATACGGACCAATAAAACGAGAAGTCAACTTCTTCGACTTCAAAGCACGACCCACACCCGTAACCGGTGTAACTCTCAAAAACACATGTTCGCCTTCTTTAAACTCAAGATCTTTCCTTCTCTTGTCATGATAGCTCTTTTGTCTACTTTGAGAAGCTTTCATCTTTTCCCGAATACACTTCACTTTCTCCGTCGTTTCTTGTACCAATTCCGGTCCAACAATCGCCCTCTCACCAGTTTCATGCCAACACAAAGGTGTTCGACATCTCCGACCATACAAAGCCTCAAATGGTGCCATACCAATACTCGAATGAAAACTGTTATTATAGGTGAACTCAATCAACGCTAAATAACTATTCCAAGCACCACCTTGCTCTAGCACACAAGCACGCAACAAATCCTCCAACGATTGAATCGTCCTCTCGGTTTGACCATCTGTTTGCGGATGGTAAGCCGAACTCAATCTTAGCTTAGAGCCCAAAGCCTCTTGTAAACTCACCCAAAATCTCAATGTAAATCTCGGATCTCGATCCGATACAATACTCTTAGGAACACCATGTAACTTCACAATCACACGAACATAAATCTCGGCTAACTTCTCCAAAGGATAACTAATGTCAATTGGAATAAAGTGAGCAGATTTAGTAAGCCTATCAACAATCACCCAAATAGCATTATGACCTCTTTGCGTATATGGCAATCCCGTAACAAAATCCATCGATATACTATCCCATTTCCATTCCGGAATATCCAATGGTTGCAACAAACCACTAGGCTTCTGATCTTCCACCTTCGACTTTTGACAAGTCAAACATGCATACACAAATCGAGCCACGTCCCTCTTTAAACCGGACCACCAAAAGATCTTCTTCAAATCTTGATACATCTTATTCGCACCCAGATGAATACTTAAATTACTTCGGTGTCCTTCCTCTAAAATCATCTTTTTCAACTTCGCGTCGTCGGGAATACAAATACGACCACGGAATCTCAAAACTCCAAAGTTATCAACCTTGAAATCCTCATTCTCATTCATCATTAAATCAACGAACTTCAAATCCAACTTTTGCTTTTCACTAACCGTTGCAAGAAAATCATTCGTAACATGTAACATACCAAGTCTCACACTTCGCGGCGTCATTTCACAAACCAAACTCAAATCTCTGAAATCCTCCAAAAGTTCCCATTCTTTCATCATTAATGCGGACATATGTAACAACTTTCGACTTAAGGCATCGGCTACCACATTCGCCTTACCCGGATGGTAATTCAAACTAAAATCAAAATCCTTCAAAAGCTCTAACCATCTTCGTTGTCTCATGTTCAATTCTTTCTGATCAAATAAATATCTTAAGCTTTTGTGATCACTAAAAACTTTAAATCTTGCACCATAAAGGTAATGCCTCCAAATTTTCAAAACAAACACCACGGCCGCTAACTCCAAGTCATGCGTAGGATAATTCTTTTCATGCACTCTCAATTGTCTTGAAGCATATGCCACAACTTTTCCATCTTGCATCAAAACACCACCTAAACCAATCAAAGAAGCATCACAATACACCACAAATGGATCTGTAGGATTCGGTAAAATCAAGATCGGAGCCGTTGTCAACCTTCTTTTTAGCTCAATGAAACTCTTTTCACAATCTATATCCCAAATGAAAGCCTTTCCTTTACAAGTCAATTGCGTTAACGGAAGTGCCAACTTCGAAAATCCCTCAATAAACCTCCGATAATAACCCGCCAAGCCTAAAAAGCTTCGAATTTCCGTAACCGATCTAGGAGTCTCCCACTGCATCACCGCATCAATCTTAGATGGATCAACACTAATACCACTCCCGGAGATAACATGTCCAAGAAAACTTACTTCCGATAGCCAAAAGTCACATTTTGACAACTTAGCATATAATTGTTTCTCTCTCAAAATTTACAACACAATTCTCAAATGCTCTTCATGCTCTTCTTGAGACTTAGAATAAATCAAAATATCATCGATGAACACAACCACAAAACGATCCAACTGTTCATGAAAAATACGATTCATGTATTCCATAAACACCCCCGGCGCATTAGAAACCCCGAATGGCATCACGGAATATTCGTAATGACCATACCGTGTCCTAAATCCCGTCTTCTGAATATCCTCGCTTTTCACACGAATTTGGTGATATCCCGATCTCAAATCAATCTTGCTAAAGACACGCGCACCAACCAATTGGTCCATCAAATCATCAATCCTTGGAAGCGGATACTTGTTCTTAATTGTCACCTTGTTCAACTGTCGATAATCAATACATAACCGCATACTTCCATCCTTTTTCTTTACAAACAATACCGGAGCACCCCAAGGAGAAACACTTAGCCTTATAAATCTTTTGTCCAACAAGTCATTCAACTGCTTCTTCAATTCTATCAACTCCGATGCCGACATACGATACGGTGCCATCGAAATCGGTCTAGTGGCAGGAACTAGATCAATAGAGAACTCAACTTCTCTTTCTGGCGGTACATCTGTAATATCCTCCGGAAACACTTCTGGAAAATCACACACCATTGGAAACACATCAATACCAATCTTACTCTCCACTGACAATGATGCAAACAAACCAAACAATTGAGCTTCATCCTCTAAAAGTTTCTTCAACTCTTTAGTAGATAGAAAACTCTCATCTTCATCATCTTCCAAAGAAGGAAACCTTACCAACTTATGATAGCAATTTATATGAACTCGATTAAATTGCAACCAGTTCATACCCAAGATTACATCCAATCCCTCCAACGGCAAACACACTAAATCCATAATGAAGTCTTTACCATTAATGGTCAAAGGACAACTTACACACACCAAAGACGTAGTTACCGACCCCGAAGCAGGAGTCTCAATAACCATCTCAACACCCATCAAAGACAACGCAAGATTCAAACGCTTCGCGCACTCAGACGAAATAAACGAATGAGTCGCTCGCGTATCAATAACAGCAACTAAAGGTGTACTATTAATAAAGCATGTACCTTTAATCAAACGGTCTGCACTAGTGGTCTGAGTCCCCGCCAATGCAAACACCTTTCTGCCCGCTTGAGCTTGTTTCGGCTTAGTACACTTAGTACTAATGTGACCCACTTCTCCACAGTTAAAACACTTCACCATATTCCTCCTACACTCAGCAGTAGAATGCCCAATACCTCCACAGTTAGAACATCTCCCAACGGCCTTCCTACACTCAGTTGCTTTATGACCCATTCCACCACAATTGAAACACTTAATGAACCCAGAACTTCCTCCTCCAGATCTCTTATCAAAGTTTCCCTTATATTTACCCTTATCAGCGGGGGTCACATAAGGTCCACTTCTAGCTTGTTGTTTCCCTCTCCTCTCATTCACACTCTTGTAATGTGTAGAACGAGCTTTGCTATCTTCCTCGAAGATTCTACAACATTCAGTCAAATCCGAAAATCTCCTAATCCTTTGATATCCCACAGCTTGCTTAATCTCAGGACGCAAACCATTCTCATATTTAATACACTTTGAGAACTCAGCAGTAATCGCAACATAATGAGAATGAAATTGAACCAATTCCACAAACTTATCAGTATAGTCCACCACTGACATACCACCTTGTTTCAATTCCAGGAATTCCATCTCTTTCTTCCCTTTCACACTTTCAGGGTAATACTTCAGCAAAAACTCGGTACGAAACAATTCCCAAGTTACCTCTTCATTATCCACCTCAAGAATTTCACGCATACCGACCCACCAATCGTCGGCTTCTTCCCTCAACATGTGAGATCCAAGCCTCACCTTATTCTCTTCCGCACAGTCCATGACTCTGAAGATTCTTTCAATCTCTTTCAGCCAAAGTTGAGCACCATCGGGATCAAATCTTCCTTTGAAGACCGGTGGTTGATTCTTCCTGAACTCTTCATTAGCACTTACATTCGGCGCACCCTGCACCGCCCTAGCCAATGCTTCCATAGCAGCAGCCATCGCATTATCGTTTCTACCAGCCATATTCTGATCATTCCCAAAAATAACAACAAAGGTTAAACAACAGTTCAACCAACACAACAACGAGACAGACACGACTGACTCAACCTTGGCTCTGATACCACTTAATGTAACACCCCCTTTCTATACCCCCTAATAATTAAATAAATCATTTAGGCACGTATTGGAAATTTCATCAGAGTACAATTGTAAACACGGCATAAAAAGGCATGTCACATTATGCTTGAAATTAAAACATACAACACCTGCTCAACAAATGATATGCAACAGTGGGGTAACTTTCAACGTAGGAACTCAGTCCTTACACCCACATCTCAATATTTAGAATAAAAGCGGAAGATCTAAACATTGATAACACCAAACATATATACATTATATATATTTATACATCAACAAGTATGATACAACAACATCATTCATGTTTATATACACAAATTCATCAGCAAGATACATACACGAATGTATCACAAAAAGGAATCAAACATAAGCATCCTAGCTACCCGGTGCTACATATCAGAGCCAACCGACCAAAAAGGTATGAAGACACACTTCACAAAAGACCACCAGATACCTAATCTGCAATGCCTCGTAGAGCATCATAAAACAGCAGAAGGGTGAGAAATATTATCATAATAACAATGCATATAATCATATATCTCAACACAAAAGTATACACATAACACATTCTCACCATTCTACCATTCCACATAAACATACATATTATATTCATTCTTCAATGCATCATTACAACGATACAATTCTTATCACAATTCATCACATCTCATTCAAAATACATCGCAAGGCATATATATATATATATATATACAAAACCAAGCATATTCATCACAATGCTTATCATTCAACATAAACACATATATTCATGTTCATTCATCCATGCACAAAAACAAGGATGACCAATGCACATCATAGAGACCGACTCACGACTCTATGCAAATGCAATGCGGTACCGACTTATTTCATCTCAAGTTCAATTGAAGAACTTATTGGAACCATCGCTCGTTACTTAGTGTAACTCCCCGTCGGGCATATGATGTTCACCCATTGCTACCACCTCTCAAAAGGCTTACAATGTTTATGGATTGCCCCCACCTATCAAAAGGCTTACAATTCGATTGCTCCCACCTCTCAAAAGGCTTACAATCGTTTGTAATCATCGCCCCCACCTCTCAAAAGGCTTACGACGTTACAACGGATTCATCTTAGAACCCCACAATGCAAGAATGCACATCATGATGCTTCACATACAACATGACTCATGACACTCTTGACATGCATACATCACACACAATCCACATACATTCACATCAATTGTCCCAAACGGCAACCGAACGTTTTCACAAATAACCAAACAATTCGATTTACGGTTTACTGGAAAAGTCGGTTAAAAGTCGGCTAAAAATAATATTTTTCTTCACCAAATCATAGAACACATTTTTAGCTTCACATCCATATAAAGAACACCTCAATCGGATAAACAACGCAAAAGATATGGATATTTCAAAATAACGCAAAAACATAAACCGGAGGCCTGACACTACGATACGGTTTGAAAATACTGCTCTAATTGAACCAGTTTCAGACCTCAAAACTATTTTTCATAGAAATAACATCTCATTAGCTTTCCAACACTTCGAACGGGGATCAAAACCGACTTACGGATTAGAAGATATGAATTTCCGAAGTTTCCCCGAAAAACCAGAATTTTCTGGTACAGCTCAGTATGTATCAATACATAGGCTTATGTATCGATGCAAAAAGGCAACATGTATTGATACATAGCACGCATGTGTCGACGCATGCTGTAGTGAAAATTCTGTTTTCTTAAAATTCTACAGTATGTATCGATGCATAAGGGTTATGTATCAATACATAAACCATTTTGTATTGATACATGGCTGTTATGTATCGATGCATAACTCTGTTTTTCTCAAAAACCAGATTTCTCAAATTACACCCTTGCTGTAATTTTTCCGAAATACCCGAAAACTCTACTAAATCGAACATTTTCACCGAAACAAACATATACGCACAACCACCAAATACATAAGAACAATTTAGAACACATAAATGAAATTTCTACGACGTTCGATTTTTCGATTAAATTTCAACCTTTCAAAAACCAGAATTTTCAAACATCACCAAATTGAATAAAAAGCACGTTATACGACGACCTAACCTTACTCGATACAACTACGTAATTTATTTCGAATTCTAACCGTAAAAACATCGGTTTTTATCGACTTTGTCCAATTCGACCTAACCACATATATCTCTACAACAATCTAAACAATTCAAACACACACATACATAATCATACACATGGATAAGATAATAATATTTCACACCCTTACCCGATTAAATTCGATTCCTAGAGTTGTCTTGACGATTTCCTAGCTTTTCCAATCTTTTCTTCTCTTTTTCTTCTCTTGTTCTTCTTTCTCTTTATTTTTCTCTCTAACTCTCCTTTTCTCTCTCTTCTAACTCTTATACTTTTCTTTCTATTTCTTTTCTTACTACTTTCTTTTCTTTACTTTAAATATCTCACAAATACCCTTAAATCATTCCTCACTTAAATTCTAACTTAACAATAATTATGAAATGTCTAAAATACCCTCCAATCTAATTTCCCCCGAAAACTCTCAAAAACGGTAAAATAATATAACACGCTAACATATCAGATTAAAACACCAATTTCACAATAACATTATTATCACCCAAATTAAATAAAAGACTCAACAAAATAATACAAATTAGCACAAAAGTGGAGATAATCATAATCGGGCTGTTACAACTCTCCCCCACTTTTGAAATTTTCGTCCTCGAAAATATTACCTGATTCAAACAACTCCGGATACGACTCTCGCACCCCACTCTCTAATTACCAAGTCATATTGCCCTCCGAAGCGCCTCCCCACGCTACTTTCACAAGGGCGATATCCTTGCCTCTTAGCTTCTTAACTTCACGATCCAAAATCTTAATCGGTAAAACTTCAACCGTAAGATTATCTCTCACTTCTACCTCGTCCATAGGAATAATATGTGACGGATCCGGAACATACTTCTGAAGTTGCGAAACATGGAAAACGTCATGCAAATTCGAAAGATTCGGAGGCAACACCACACGATAAGCCACAGCGCCAACACGTGCAGTAATCTGATACGGACCAATAAAACGAGAAGTCAACTTCTTCGACTTCAAAGCACGACCCACACCCGTAACCGGTGTAACTCTCAAAAACACATGTTCGCCTTCTTTAAACTCAAGATCTTTCCTTCTCTTGTCATGATAGCTCTTTTGTCTACTTTGAGAAGCTTTCATCTTTTCCCGAATAAACTTCACTTTCTCCGTCGTTTCTTGTACCAATTCCGGTCCAACAATCGCCCTCTCACCAGTTTCATGCCAACACAAAGGTGTTCGACATCTCCGACCATACAAAGCCTCAAATGGTGCCATACCAATACTCGAATGAAAACTGTTATTATAGGTGAACTCAATCAATGCTAAATAACTATTCCAAGCACCACCTTGCTCTAGCACACAAGCACGCAACAAATCCTCCAACGATTGAATCGTCCTCTCGGTTTGACCATCTGTTTGCGGATGGTAAGCCAAACTCAATCTTAGCTTAGAACCCAAAGCCTCTTGTAAACTCACCCAAAATCTCAATGTAAATCTCGGATCTCGATCCGATACAATACTCTTAGGAACACCATGTAACTTCACAATCACACGAACATAAATCTCGGCTAACTTCTCCAAAGGATAACTAATGTCAATTGGAATAAAGTGAGCAGATTTAGTAAGCCTATCAACAATCACCTAAATAGCATTATGACCTCTTTGCGTATATGGCAATCCCGTAACAAAATCCATCGATATACTATCCCATTTCCATTCCGGAATATCCAATGGTTGCAACAAACCACTAGGCTTCTGATCTTCCACCTTCGACTTTTGACAAGTCAAACATGCATACACAAATCGAGCCACGTCCCTCTTTAAACCGGACCACCAAAAGATCTTCAAATCTTGATACATCTTATTCGCACCTAGATGAATACTTAAATTACTTCGGTGTCCTTCCTCTAAAATCATCTTTTTCAACTCCGCGTCGTCGGGAATACAAATACGACCACGGAATCTCAAAACTCCAAAGTTATCAACCTTGAAATCCTCATTCTCATTCATCATTAAATCAACGAACTTCAAATCCAACTTTTGCTTTTCACTAACCGTTGCAAGAAAATCATTCGTAACATGTAACATACCAAGTCTCACACTTCGCGGCGTCATTTCACAAACCAAACTCAAATCTCTGAAACCCTCCAAAAGTTCCCATTCTTTCATCATTAATGCGGACATATGTAACAACTTTCGACTTAAGGCATCGGCTACCACATTCGCCTTACCCGGATGGTAATTCAAATTAAAATCAAAATCCTTCAAAAGCTCTAACCATCTTCGTTGTCTCATGTTCAATTCTTTCTGATCAAATAAATATCTTAAGCTTTTGTGATCACTAAAAACTTTAAATCTTGCACCATAAAGGTAATGCCTCCAAATTTTCAAAACAAACACCACGGCCGCTAACTCCAAGTCATGCGTATGATAATTCTTTTCATGCACTCTCAATTGTCTTGAAGCATATGCCACAACTTTTCCATCTTGCATCAAAACACCACCTAAACCAATCAAAGAAGCATCACAATACACCACAAATGGATCTGTAGGATTCGGTAAAATCAAGATCGGAGCCGTTGTCAACCTTCTTTTTAGCTCAATGAAACTCTTTTCACAATCTATATCCCAAATGAAAGCCTTTCCTTTACAAGTCAATTGCGTTAACGGAAGTGCCAACTTCGAAAATCCCTCAATAAACCTCTGATAATAACCCGCCAAGCCTAAAAAGCTTCAAATTTCCGTAACCGATCTAGGAGTCTCCCACTGCATCACCGCATCAATCTTAGATGGATCAACACTAATACCACTCCCGGAGATAACATGTCCAAGAAAACTTACTTCCGATAGCCAAAAGTCACATTTTGACAACTTAGCATATAATTGTTTCTCTCTTAAAATTTACAACACAATTCTCAAATGCTCTTCATGCTCTTCTTGAGACTTAGAATAAATCAAAATATCATCGATGAACACAACCACAAAACGATCCAACTGTTCATGAAAAATACGATTCATGTATTCCATAAACACCCCCGGCGCATTAGAAACCCCGAATGGCATCACGGAATATTCGTAATGACCATACCGTGTCCTAAATCCCGTCTTCTGAATATCCTTGCTTTTCACACGAATTTGGTGATATCCCGATCTCAAATCAATCTTGCTAAAGACACGCGCACCAACCAATTGGTCCATCAAATCATCAATCCTTGGAAGCGGATACTTGTTCTTAATTGTCACCTTGTTCAACTGTCGATAATCAATACATAACTGCATACTTCCATCCTTTTTCTTTACCAACAATACCGGAGCACCCCAAGGAGAAACACTTGGCCTTATAAATCTTTTGTCCAACAAGTCATTCAACTGCTTCTTCAATTCTATCAACTCCGATGCCGACATACGATACGGTGCCATCGAAATCGGTCTAGTGCCAGGAACTAGATCAATAGAGAACTCAACTTCTCTTTCCGGCGGTACATCCGTAATATCCTCCGGAAACACTTCTGGAAAATCACACACCACTGGAAACACATCAATACCAATCTTACTCTCCACTGACAATGATGCAAACAAACCAAACAATTGAGCTTCATCCTCTAAAAGTTTCTTCAACTCTTTAGTAGATAGAAAAATCTCATCTTCATCATCTTCCAAAGAAGGAAACCTTACCAACTTATGATAGCAATTTATATGAACTCGATTAAATTACAACCAGTTCATACCCAAGATTACATCCAATCCCTCCAACGGCAAACACACTAAATCCATAATGAAGTCTTTACCATTAATGGTCAAAGGACAACTTACACACACCAAAGACGTAGTTACCGACCCCGAAGCAGGAGTCTCAATAACCATCTCAATACCCATCAAAGACAACGCAAGATTCAAACGCTTCGCGCACTCAGACGAAATAAACGAATGAGTCGCTCGCGTATCAATAACAGCAACTAAAGGTGTACTATTAATAAAGCATGTACCTTTAATCAAAT